>JAPUBX010003985.1:0-377899 GCA_028672205.1 Proteocephalus fallax | reverse complement strand
TAGTCCATCGCCTTAACCACTCGGCCATCGCGACACACCGACATCGGCTACACGGCATTCCCGCCTCCTTCTTTTGGCAACCCGTCGATAGTAGGCCTGGATTGTGACAACGCCGAGGCCGTCTGTCTGAGGCCGGCGGGTACGACTAGTGCTATGCTTGTTGGTTGCGGTAGCGGTTGCGGTAGCGAAAAACAAGCAATGGCATTTGTGGATGTTGGATGGAGGAGGGTGTAATTTGTTGTGGCTACTCGGTGTCCGGCGATAGCTCAGTTGGTAGAGCGGAGGACTGTAGATGTGATGTTTGTGCAGATATCCTTAGGTCGGTGGTTCAAATCCGCCTCGCCGGAGTACACAGTCTTTTGACACTACCAAAAGTGACCACAAACACCAGCCCGTGGCATGTAGATGAGTTGGGAGGAGGGGGGTGGGGGGGTTGGTGGGAGGCATATGTTTATGTGTGGTCACTGTGGGTTAGTTAGTTGAGAGTGAATTGCGTCGAGGAGGGCGGTGTTTATTTGGTGTTTAAAAAAATTGAAATAGTCGGAGGCAGCGGTGGTGGTAGTAGGTTGTAGGTAGCGTGGCCGAGCGGTCTAAGGCGCCGGTTTAAGGCACCGGTCCGAAAGGGCGTGGGTTCGAATCCCACCGCTATCATGTGAACATTTTTCCACCAACCCTCGTACGCGCTATACCCTCACAATCCACTCCAATCACATGCACATGTCTCTCGTGAAACCAGTGTAGCACCATTCCACCATCACAACAATACCTACCACCACGTCGCCATGCATTTCACGGGCGCTGAAACACAACTGAATCATAAATACCACTCTCTGAGTGTCTTATACAGATGACTGGCAAGAAAGAAAATGTCTTGGCCAAAGAGGGTCTCGAACCCTCGACCTTCGCGTTATTAGCACGACGCTCTAACCAGCTGAGCTATTCGGCCACGCCTAACTGCCCGTCATCTTATAACCATCACTATATCTCCTGCCTCCATCACAATCCCTGTCTGTTTACTCGTATTATTCGTGGTCTCATCCTAGCCACCAAATAGGCCTCCGACTATTGCCAGTATGGACGCTTGCCGTGTTACATACGTAACAACTTCAAGTCCGATGCCAAGGTAGGTTGTCGACATGGCGATTTTGCTAATTGACCTTGTTGAAGTTGGCAGATGCCTCTAGGGGGCAAAGCCGGCAAAGCCAGCGTGGCCTCCGTGGCGCAATTGGTTAGCGCGTTCGGCTGTTAACCGAAAGGTTGGTGGTTCAAGCCCACCCGGGGGCGGCCCAAGCATATTGCTTCTTCTTTTCAGCCTAGAGCAGCATGCTACGTAGACGGTGGGAGGGTGGGTGCCTTCTGCTCGGCGCTTCCACTCCCCGCCAAGCAATGAATGAACCAAGTGAGTCAATCGAGTCGGTCGCGTCGGTGCCAACGGAGGCCAGCATCATTGTTGCCGACTGCACGTCAAATTGTCACGGTGAAAAAGACTGACGTCGGCGAACTGATCCACTGAGTAGGGACGAATATGCAGGCAGGTGCAAAATGGAACCCTCTCCCAAGAGAGGCTCCATAAATGACCGTCGCGAGCAGGATTTGAACCTGCGCGGGAAAATCCCAATGGATTTCTAGTCCATCGCCTTAACCACTCGGCCATCGCGACACACCGACATCGGCTACACGGCATTCCCGCCTCCTTCTTTTGGCAACCCGTCGATAGTAGGCCTGGATTGTGACAACGCCGAGGCCGTCTGTCTGAGGCCGGCGGGTACGACTAGTGCTATGCTTGTTGGTTGCGGTAGCGGTTGCGGTAGCGAAAAACAAGCAATGGCATTTGTGGATGTTGGATGGAGGAGGGTGTAATTTGTTGTGGCTACTCGGTGTCCGGCGATAGCTCAGTTGGTAGAGCGGAGGACTGTAGATGTGATGTTTGTGCAGATATCCTTAGGTCGGTGGTTCAAATCCGCCTCGCCGGAGTACACAGTCTTTTGACACTACCAAAAGTGACCACAAACACCAGCCCGTGGCATGTAGATGAGTTGGGAGGAGGGGGGTGGGGGGGTTGGTGGGAGGCATATGTTTATGTGTGGTCACTGTGGGTTAGTTAGTTGAGAGTGAATTGCGTCGAGGAGGGCGGTGTTTATTTGGTGTTTAAAAAAATTGAAATAGTCGGAGGCAGCGGTGGTGGTAGTAGGTTGTAGGTAGCGTGGCCGAGCGGTCTAAGGCGCCGGTTTAAGGCACCGGTCCGAAAGGGCGTGGGTTCGAATCCCACCGCTATCATGTGAACATTTTTCCACCAACCCTCGTACGCGCTATACCCTCACAATCCACTCCAATCACATGCACATGTCTCTCGTGAAACCAGTGTAGCACCATTCCACCATCACAACAATACCTACCACCACGTCGCCATGCATTTCACGGGCGCTGAAACACAACTGAATCATAAATACCACTCTCTGAGTGTCTTATACAGATGACTGGCAAGAAAGAAAATGTCTTGGCCAAAGAGGGTCTCGAACCCTCGACCTTCGCGTTATTAGCACGACGCTCTAACCAGCTGAGCTATTCGGCCACGCCTAACTGCCCGTCATCTTATAACCATCACTATATCTCCTGCCTCCATCACAATCCCTGTCTGTTTACTCGTATTATTCGTGGTCTCATCCTAGCCACCAAATAGGCCTCCGACTATTGCCAGTATGGACGCTTGCCGTGTTACATACGTAACAACTTCAAGTCCGATGCCAAGGTAGGTTGTCGACATGGCGATTTTGCTAATTGACCTTGTTGAAGTTGGCAGATGCCTCTAGGGGGCAAAGCCGGCAAAGCCAGCGTGGCCTCCGTGGCGCAATTGGTTAGCGCGTTCGGCTGTTAACCGAAAGGTTGGTGGTTCAAGCCCACCCGGGGGCGGCCCAAGCATATTGCTTCTTCTTTTCAGCCTAGAGCAGCATGCTACGTAGACGGTGGGAGGGTGGGTGCCTTCTGCTCGGCGCTTCCACTCCCCGCCAAGCAATGAATGAACCAAGTGAGTCAATCGAGTCGGTCGCGTCGGTGCCAACGGAGGCCAGCATCATTGTTGCCGACTGCACGTCAAATTGTCACGGTGAAAAAGACTGACGTCGGCGAACTGATCCACTGAGTAGGGACGAATATGCAGGCAGGTGCAAAATGGAACCCTCTCCCAAGAGAGGCTCCATAAATGACCGTCGCGAGCAGGATTTGAACCTGCGCGGGAAAATCCCAATGGATTTCTAGTCCATCGCCTTAACCACTCGGCCATCGCGACACACCGACATCGGCTACACGGCATTCCCGCCTCCTTCTTTTGGCAACCCGTCGATAGTAGGCCTGGATTGTGACAACGCCGAGGCCGTCTGTCTGAGGCCGGCGGGTACGACTAGTGCTATGCTTGTTGGTTGCGGTAGCGGTTGCGGTAGCGAAAAACAAGCAATGGCATTTGTGGATGTTGGATGGAGGAGGGTGTAATTTGTTGTGGCTACTCGGTGTCCGGCGATAGCTCAGTTGGTAGAGCGGAGGACTGTAGATGTGATGTTTGTGCAGATATCCTTAGGTCGGTGGTTCAAATCCGCCTCGCCGGAGTACACAGTCTTTTGACACTACCAAAAGTGACCACAAACACCAGCCCGTGGCATGTAGATGAGTTGGGAGGAGGGGGTGGGGGGGTTGGTGGGAGGCATATGTTTATGTGTGGTCACTGTGGGTTAGTTAGTTGAGAGTGAATTGCGTCGAGGAGGGCGGTGTTTATTTGGTGTTTAAAAAAAATTGAAATAGTCGGAGGCAGCGGTGGTGGTAGTAGGTTGTAGGTAGCGTGGCCGAGCGGTCTAAGGCGCCGGTTTAAGGCACCGGTCCGAAAGGGCGTGGGTTCGAATCCCACCGCTATCATGTGAACATTTTTCCACCAACCCTCGTACGCGCTATACCCTCACAATCCACTCCAATCACATGCACATGTCTCTCGTGAAACCAGTGTAGCACCATTCCACCATCACAACAATACCTACCACCACGTCGCCATGCATTTCACGGGCGCTGAAACACAACTGAATCATAAATACCACTCTCTGAGTGTCTTATACAGATGACTGGCAAGAAAGAAAATGTCTTGGCCAAAGAGGGTCTCGAACCCTCGACCTTCGCGTTATTAGCACGACGCTCTAACCAGCTGAGCTATTCGGCCACGCCTAACTGCCCGTCATCTTATAACCATCACTATATCTCCTGCCTCCATCACAATCCCTGTCTGTTTACTCGTATTATTCGTGGTCTCATCCTAGCCACCAAATAGGCCTCCGACTATTGCCAGTATGGACGCTTGCCGTGTTACATACGTAACAACTTCAAGTCCGATGCCAAGGTAGGTTGTCGACATGGCGATTTTGCTAATTGACCTTGTTGAAGTTGGCAGATGCCTCTAGGGGGCAAAGCCGGCAAAGCCAGCGTGGCCTCCGTGGCGCAATTGGTTAGCGCGTTCGGCTGTTAACCGAAAGGTTGGTGGTTCAAGCCCACCCGGGGGCGGCCCAAGCATATTGCTTCTTCTTTTCAGCCTAGAGCAGCATGCTACGTAGACGGTGGGAGGGTGGGTGCCTTCTGCTCGGCGCTTCCACTCCCCGCCAAGCAATGAATGAACCAAGTGAGTCAATCGAGTCGGTCGCGTCGGTGCCAACGGAGGCCAGCATCATTGTTGCCGACTGCACGTCAAATTGTCACGGTGAAAAAGACTGACGTCGGCGAACTGATCCACTGAGTAGGGACGAATATGCAGGCAGGTGCAAAATGGAACCCTCTCCCAAGAGAGGCTCCATAAATGACCGTCGCGAGCAGGATTTGAACCTGCGCGGGAAAATCCCAATGGATTTCTAGTCCATCGCCTTAACCACTCGGCCATCGCGACACACCGACATCGGCTACACGGCATTCCCGCCTCCTTCTTTTGGCAACCCGTCGATAGTAGGCCTGGATTGTGACAACGCCGAGGCCGTCTGTCTGAGGCCGGCGGGTACGACTAGTGCTATGCTTGTTGGTTGCGGTAGCGGTTGCGGTAGCGAAAAACAAGCAATGGCATTTGTGGATGTTGGATGGAGGAGGGTGTAATTTGTTGTGGCTACTCGGTGTCCGGCGATAGCTCAGTTGGTAGAGCGGAGGACTGTAGATGTGATGTTTGTGCAGATATCCTTAGGTCGGTGGTTCAAATCCGCCTCGCCGGAGTACACAGTCTTTTGACACTACCAAAAGTGACCACAAACACCAGCCCGTGGCATGTAGATGAGTTGGGAGGAGGGGGGTGGGGGGGTTGGTGGGAGGCATATGTTTATGTGTGGTCACTGTGGGTTAGTTAGTTGAGAGTGAATTGCGTCGAGGAGGGCGGTGTTTATTTGGTGTTTAAAAAAATTGAAATAGTCGGAGGCAGCGGTGGTGGTAGTAGGTTGTAGGTAGCGTGGCCGAGCGGTCTAAGGCGCCGGTTTAAGGCACCGGTCCGAAAGGGCGTGGGTTCGAATCCCACCGCTATCATGTGAACATTTTTCCACCAACCCTCGTACGCGCTATACCCTCACAATCCACTCCAATCACATGCACATGTCTCTCGTGAAACCAGTGTAGCACCATTCCACCATCACAACAATACCTACCACCACGTCGCCATGCATTTCACGGGCGCTGAAACACAACTGAATCATAAATACCACTCTCTGAGTGTCTTATACAGATGACTGGCAAGAAAGAAAATGTCTTGGCCAAAGAGGGTCTCGAACCCTCGACCTTCGCGTTATTAGCACGACGCTCTAACCAGCTGAGCTATTCGGCCACGCCTAACTGCCCGTCATCTTATAACCATCACTATATCTCCTGCCTCCATCACAATCCCTGTCTGTTTACTCGTATTATTCGTGGTCTCATCCTAGCCACCAAATAGGCCTCCGACTATTGCCAGTATGGACGCTTGCCGTGTTACATACGTAACAACTTCAAGTCCGATGCCAAGGTAGGTTGTCGACATGGCGATTTTGCTAATTGACCTTGTTGAAGTTGGCAGATGCCTCTAGGGGGCAAAGCCGGCAAAGCCAGCGTGGCCTCCGTGGCGCAATTGGTTAGCGCGTTCGGCTGTTAACCGAAAGGTTGGTGGTTCAAGCCCACCCGGGGGCGGCCCAAGCATATTGCTTCTTCTTTTCAGCCTAGAGCAGCATGCTACGTAGACGGTGGGAGGGTGGGTGCCTTCTGCTCGGCGCTTCCACTCCCCGCCAAGCAATGAATGAACCAAGTGAGTCAATCGAGTCGGTCGCGTCGGTGCCAACGGAGGCCAGCATCATTGTTGCCGACTGCACGTCAAATTGTCACGGTGAAAAAGACTGACGTCGGCGAACTGATCCACTGAGTAGGGACGAATATGCAGGCAGGTGCAAAATGGAACCCTCTCCCAAGAGAGGCTCCATAAATGACCGTCGCGAGCAGGATTTGAACCTGCGCGGGAAAATCCCAATGGATTTCTAGTCCATCGCCTTAACCACTCGGCCATCGCGACACACCGACATCGGCTACACGGCATTCCCGCCTCCTTCTTTTGGCAACCCGTCGATAGTAGGCCTGGATTGTGACAACGCCGAGGCCGTCTGTCTGAGGCCGGCGGGTACGACTAGTGCTATGCTTGTTGGTTGCGGTAGCGGTTGCGGTAGCGAAAAACAAGCAATGGCATTTGTGGATGTTGGATGGAGGAGGGTGTAATTTGTTGTGGCTACTCGGTGTCCGGCGATAGCTCAGTTGGTAGAGCGGAGGACTGTAGATGTGATGTTTGTGCAGATATCCTTAGGTCGGTGGTTCAAATCCGCCTCGCCGGAGTACACAGTCTTTTGACACTACCAAAAGTGACCACAAACACCAGCCCGTGGCATGTAGATGAGTTGGGAGGAGGGGGGTGGGGGGGTTGGTGGGAGGCATATGTTTATGTGTGGTCACTGTGGGTTAGTTAGTTGAGAGTGAATTGCGTCGAGGAGGGCGGTGTTTATTTGGTGTTTAAAAAAATTGAAATAGTCGGAGGCAGCGGTGGTGGTAGTAGGTTGTAGGTAGCGTGGCCGAGCGGTCTAAGGCGCCGGTTTAAGGCACCGGTCCGAAAGGGCGTGGGTTCGAATCCCACCGCTATCATGTGAACATTTTTCCACCAACCCTCGTACGCGCTATACCCTCACAATCCACTCCAATCACATGCACATGTCTCTCGTGAAACCAGTGTAGCACCATTCCACCATCACAACAATACCTACCACCACGTCGCCATGCATTTCACGGGCGCTGAAACACAACTGAATCATAAATACCACTCTCTGAGTGTCTTATACAGATGACTGGCAAGAAAGAAAATGTCTTGGCCAAAGAGGGTCTCGAACCCTCGACCTTCGCGTTATTAGCACGACGCTCTAACCAGCTGAGCTATTCGGCCACGCCTAACTGCCCGTCATCTTATAACCATCACTATATCTCCTGCCTCCATCACAATCCCTGTCTGTTTACTCGTATTATTCGTGGTCTCATCCTAGCCACCAAATAGGCCTCCGACTATTGCCAGTATGGACGCTTGCCGTGTTACATACGTAACAACTTCAAGTCCGATGCCAAGGTAGGTTGTCGACATGGCGATTTTGCTAATTGACCTTGTTGAAGTTGGCAGATGTCTCTAGGGGGCAAAGCCAGCGTGGCCTCCGTGGCGCAATTGGTTAGCGCGTTCGGCTGTTAACCGAAAGGTTGGTGGTTCAAGCCCACCCGGGGGCGGCCCAAGCATATTGCTTCTTCTTTTCAGCCTAGAGCAGCATGCTACGTAGACGGTGGGAGGGTGGGTGCCTTCTGCTCGGCGCTTCCACTCCCCGCCAAGCAATGAATGAACCAAGTGAGTCAATCGAGTCGGTCGCGTCGGTGCCAACGGAGGCCAGCATCATTGTTGCCGACTGCACGTCAAATTGTCACGGTGAAAAAGACTGACGTCGGCGAACTGATCCACTGAGTAGGGACGAATATGCAGGCAGGTGCAAAATGGAACCCTCTCCCAAGAGAGGCTCCATAAATGACCGTCGCGAGCAGGATTTGAACCTGCGCGGGAAAATCCCAATGGATTTCTAGTCCATCGCCTTAACCACTCGGCCATCGCGACACACCGACATCGGCTACACGGCATTCCCGCCTCCTTCTTTTGGCAACCCGTCGATAGTAGGCCTGGATTGTGACAACGCCGAGGCCGTCTGTCTGAGGCCGGCGGGTACGACTAGTGCTATGCTTGTTGGTTGCGGTAGCGGTTGCGGTAGCGAAAAACAAGCAATGGCATTTGTGGATGTTGGATGGAGGAGGGTGTAATTTGTTGTGGCTACTCGGTGTCCGGCGATAGCTCAGTTGGTAGAGCGGAGGACTGTAGATGTGATGTTTGTGCAGATATCCTTAGGTCGGTGGTTCAAATCCGCCTCGCCGGAGTACACAGTCTTTTGACACTACCAAAAGTGACCACAAACACCAGCCCGTGGCATGTAGATGAGTTGGGAGGAGGGGGGTGGGGGGGTTGGTGGGAGGCATATGTTTATGTGTGGTCACTGTGGGTTAGTTAGTTGAGAGTGAATTGCGTCGAGGAGGGCGGTGTTGATTTGGTGTTGAAGAAAAATTGAAATAGTCGGAGGCAGCGGTGGTGGTAGTAGGTTGTAGGTAGCGTGGCCGAGCGGTCTAAGGCGCCGGTTTAAGGCACCGGTCCGAAAGGGCGTGGGTTCGAATCCCACCGCTATCATGTGAACATTTTTCCACCAACCCTCGTACGCGCTATACCCTCACAATCCACTCCAATCACATGCACATGTCTCTCGTGAAACCAGTGTAGCACCATTCCACCATCACAACAATACCTACCACCACGTCGCCATGCATTTCACGGGCGCTGAAACACAACTGAATCATAAATACCACTCTCTGAGTGTCTTATACAGATGACTGGCAAGAAAGAAAATGTCTTGGCCAAAGAGGGTCTCGAACCCTCGACCTTCGCGTTATTAGCACGACGCTCTAACCAGCTGAGCTATTCGGCCACGCCTAACTGCCCGTCATCTTATAACCATCACTATATCTCCTGCCTCCATCACAATCCCTGTCTGTTTACTCGTATTATTCGTGGTCTCATCCTAGCCACCAAATAGGCCTCCGACTATTGCCAGTATGGACGCTTGCCGTGTTACATACGTAACAACTTCAAGTCCGATGCCAAGGTAGGTTGTCGACATGGCGATTTTGCTAATTGACCTTGTTGAAGTTGGCAGATGTCTCTAGGGGGCAAAGCCAGCGTGGCCTCCGTGGCGCAATTGGTTAGCGCGTTCGGCTGTTAACCGAAAGGTTGGTGGTTCAAGCCCACCCGGGGGCGGCCCAAGCATATTGCTTCTTCTTTTCAGCCTAGAGCAGCATGCTACGTAGACGGTGGGAGGGTGGGTGCCTTCTGCTCGGCGCTTCCACTCCCCGCCAAGCAATGAATGAACCAAGTGAGTCAATCGAGTCGGTCGCGTCGGTGCCAACGGAGGCCAGCATCATTGTTGCCGACTGCACGTCAAATTGTCACGGTGAAAAAGACTGACGTCGGCGAACTGATCCACTGAGTAGGGACGAATATGCAGGCAGGTGCAAAATGGAACCCTCTCCCAAGAGAGGCTCCATAAATGACCGTCGCGAGCAGGATTTGAACCTGCGCGGGAAAATCCCAATGGATTTCTAGTCCATCGCCTTAACCACTCGGCCATCGCGACACACCGACATCGGCTACACGGCATTCCCGCCTCCTTCTTTTGGCAACCCGTCGATAGTAGGCCTGGATTGTGACAACGCCGAGGCCGTCTGTCTGAGGCCGGCGGGTACGACTAGTGCTATGCTTGTTGGTTGCGGTAGCGGTTGCGGTAGCGAAAAACAAGCAATGGCATTTGTGGATGTTGGATGGAGGAGGGTGTAATTTGTTGTGGCCACCTGGTGTCCGGCGATAGCTCAGTTGGTAGAGCGGAGGACTGTAGATGTGATGTTTGTGCAGATATCCTTAGGTCGGTGGTTCAAATCCGCCTCGCCGGAGTACACAGTCTTTTGACACTACCAAAAGTGACCACAAACACCAGCCCGTGGCATGTAGATGAGTTGGGAGGAGGGGGTGGGGGGGTTGGTGGGAGGCATATGTTTATGTGTGGTCACTGTGGGTTAGTTAGTTGAGAGTGAATTGCGTCGAGGAGGGCGGTGTTGATTTGGTGTTGAAGAAAAATTGAAATAGTCGGAGGCAGCGGTGGTGGTAGTAGGTTGTAGGTAGCGTGGCCGAGCGGTCTAAGGCGCCGGTTTAAGGCACCGGTCCGAAAGGGCGTGGGTTCGAATCCCACCGCTATCATGTGAACATTTTTCCACCAACCCTCGTACGCGCTATACCCTCACAATCCACTCCAATCACATGCACATGTCTCTCGTGAAACCAGTGTAGCACCATTCCACCATCACAACAATACCTACCACCACGTCGCCATGCATTTCACGGGCGCTGAAACACAACTGAATCATAAATACCACTCTCTGAGTGTCTTATACAGATGACTGGCAAGAAAGAAAATGTCTTGGCCAAAGAGGGTCTCGAACCCTCGACCTTCGCGTTATTAGCACGACGCTCTAACCAGCTGAGCTATTCGGCCACGCCTAACTGCCCGTCATCTTATAACCATCACTATATCTCCTGCCTCCATCACAATCCCTGTCTGTTTACTCGTATTATTCGTGGTCTCATCCTAGCCACCAAATAGGCCTCCGACTATTGCCAGTATGGACGCTTGCCGTGTTACATACGTAACAACTTCAAGTCCGATGCCAAGGTAGGTTGTCGACATGGCGATTTTGCTAATTGACCTTGTTGAAGTTGGCAGATGTCTCTAGGGGGCAAAGCCAGCGTGGCCTCCGTGGCGCAATTGGTTAGCGCGTTCGGCTGTTAACCGAAAGGTTGGTGGTTCAAGCCCACCCGGGGGCGGCCCAAGCATATTGCTTCTTCTTTTCAGCCTAGAGCAGCATGCTACGTAGACGGTGGGAGGGTGGGTGCCTTCTGCTCGGCGCTTCCACTCCCCGCCAAGCAATGAATGAACCAAGTGAGTCAATCGAGTCGGTCGCGTCGGTGCCAACGGAGGCCAGCATCATTGTTGCCGACTGCACGTCAAATTGTCACGGTGAAAAAGACTGACGTCGGCGAACTGATCCACTGAGTAGGGACGAATATGCAGGCAGGTGCAAAATGGAACCCTCTCCCAAGAGAGGCTCCATAAATGACCGTCGCGAGCAGGATTTGAACCTGCGCGGGAAAATCCCAATGGATTTCTAGTCCATCGCCTTAACCACTCGGCCATCGCGACACACCGACATCGGCTACACGGCATTCCCGCCTCCTTCTTTTGGCAACCCGTCGATAGTAGGCCTGGATTGTGACAACGCCGAGGCCGTCTGTCTGAGGCCGGCGGGTACGACTAGTGCTATGCTTGTTGGTTGCGGTAGCGGTTGCGGTAGCGAAAAACAAGCAATGGCATTTGTGGATGTTGGATGGAGGAGGGTGTAATTTGTTGTGGCTACTCGGTGTCCGGCGATAGCTCAGTTGGTAGAGCGGAGGACTGTAGATGTGATGTTTGTGCAGATATCCTTAGGTCGGTGGTTCAAATCCGCCTCGCCGGAGTACACAGTCTTTTGACACTACCAAAAGTGACCACAAACACCAGCCCGTGGCATGTAGATGAGTTGGGAGGAGGGGGGTGGGGGGGTTGGTGGGAGGCATATGTTTATGTGTGGTCACTGTGGGTTAGTTAGTTGAGAGTGAATTGCGTCGAGGAGGGCGGTGTTTATTTGGTGTTTAAGAAAAATTGAAATAGTCGGAGGCAGCGGTGGTGGTAGTAGGTTGTAGGTAGCGTGGCCGAGCGGTCTAAGGCGCCGGTTTAAGGCACCGGTCCGAAAGGGCGTGGGTTCGAATCCCACCGCTATCATGTGAACATTTTTCCACCAACCCTCGTACGCGCTATACCCTCACAATCCACTCCAATCACATGCACATGTCTCTCGTGAAACCAGTGTAGCACCATTCCACCATCACAACAATACCTACCACCACGTCGCCATGCATTTCACGGGCGCTGAAACACAACTGAATCATAAATACCACTCTCTGAGTGTCTTATACAGATGACTGGCAAGAAAGAAAATGTCTTGGCCAAAGAGGGTCTCGAACCCTCGACCTTCGCGTTATTAGCACGACGCTCTAACCAGCTGAGCTATTCGGCCACGCCTAACTGCCCGTCATCTTATAACCATCACTATATCTCCTGCCTCCATCACAATCCCTGTCTGTTTACTCGTATTATTCGTGGTCTCATCCTAGCCACCAAATAGGCCTCCGACTATTGCCAGTATGGACGCTTGCCGTGTTACATACGTAACAACTTCAAGTCCGATGCCAAGGTAGGTTGTCGACATGGCGATTTTGCTAATTGACCTTGTTGAAGTTGGCAGATGTCTCTAGGGGGCAAAGCCAGCGTGGCCTCCGTGGCGCAATTGGTTAGCGCGTTCGGCTGTTAACCGAAAGGTTGGTGGTTCAAGCCCACCCGGGGGCGGCCCAAGCATATTGCTTCTTCTTTTCAGCCTAGAGCAGCATGCTACGTAGACGGTGGGAGGGTGGGTGCCTTCTGCTCGGCGCTTCCACTCCCCGCCAAGCAATGAATGAACCAAGTGAGTCAATCGAGTCGGTCGCGTCGGTGCCAACGGAGGCCAGCATCATTGTTGCCGACTGCACGTCAAATTGTCACGGTGAAAAAGACTGACGTCGGCGAACTGATCCACTGAGTAGGGACGAATATGCAGGCAGGTGCAAAATGGAACCCTCTCCCAAGAGAGGCTCCATAAATGACCGTCGCGAGCAGGATTTGAACCTGCGCGGGAAAATCCCAATGGATTTCTAGTCCATCGCCTTAACCACTCGGCCATCGCGACACACCGACATCGGCTACACGGCATTCCCGCCTCCTTCTTTTGGCAACCCGTCGATAGTAGGCCTGGATTGTGACAACGCCGAGGCCGTCTGTCTGAGGCCGGCGGGTACGACTAGTGCTATGCTTGTTGGTTGCGGTAGCGGTTGCGGTAGCGAAAAACAAGCAATGGCATTTGTGGATGTTGGATGGAGGAGGGTGTAATTTGTTGTGGCTACTCGGTGTCCGGCGATAGCTCAGTTGGTAGAGCGGAGGACTGTAGATGTGATGTTTGTGCAGATATCCTTAGGTCGGTGGTTCAAATCCGCCTCGCCGGAGTACACAGTCTTTTGACACTACCAAAAGTGACCACAAACACCAGCCCGTGGCATGTAGATGAGTTGGGAGGAGGGGGTGGGGGGGTTGGTGGGAGGCATATGTTTATGTGTGGTCACTGTGGGTTAGTTAGTTGAGAGTGAATTGCGTCGAGGAGGGCGGTGTTTATTTGGTGTTTAAGAAAAATTGAAATAGTCGGAGGCAGCGGTGGTGGTAGTAGGTTGTAGGTAGCGTGGCCGAGCGGTCTAAGGCGCCGGTTTAAGGCACCGGTCCGAAAGGGCGTGGGTTCGAATCCCACCGCTATCATGTGAACATTTTTCCACCAACCCTCGTACGCGCTATACCCTCACAATCCACTCCAATCACATGCACATGTCTCTCGTGAAACCAGTGTAGCACCATTCCACCATCACAACAATACCTACCACCACGTCGCCATGCATTTCACGGGCGCTGAAACACAACTGAATCATAAATACCACTCTCTGAGTGTCTTATACAGATGACTGGCAAGAAAGAAAATGTCTTGGCCAAAGAGGGTCTCGAACCCTCGACCTTCGCGTTATTAGCACGACGCTCTAACCAGCTGAGCTATTCGGCCACGCCTAACTGCCCGTCATCTTATAACCATCACTATATCTCCTGCCTCCATCACAATCCCTGTCTGTTTACTCGTATTATTCGTGGTCTCATCCTAGCCACCAAATAGGCCTCCGACTATTGCCAGTATGGACGCTTGCCGTGTTACATACGTAACAACTTCAAGTCCGATGCCAAGGTAGGTTGTCGACATGGCGATTTTGCTAATTGACCTTGTTGAAGTTGGCAGATGTCTCTAGGGGGCAAAGCCAGCGTGGCCTCCGTGGCGCAATTGGTTAGCGCGTTCGGCTGTTAACCGAAAGGTTGGTGGTTCAAGCCCACCCGGGGGCGGCCCAAGCATATTGCTTCTTCTTTTCAGCCTAGAGCAGCATGCTACGTAGACGGTGGGAGGGTGGGTGCCTTCTGCTCGGCGCTTCCACTCCCCGCCAAGCAATGAATGAACCAAGTGAGTCAATCGAGTCGGTCGCGTCGGTGCCAACGGAGGCCAGCATCATTGTTGCCGACTGCACGTCAAATTGTCACGGTGAAAAAGACTGACGTCGGCGAACTGATCCACTGAGTAGGGACGAATATGCAGGCAGGTGCAAAATGGAACCCTCTCCCAAGAGAGGCTCCATAAATGACCGTCGCGAGCAGGATTTGAACCTGCGCGGGAAAATCCCAATGGATTTCTAGTCCATCGCCTTAACCACTCGGCCATCGCGACACACCGACATCGGCTACACGGCATTCCCGCCTCCTTCTTTTGGCAACCCGTCGATAGTAGGCCTGGATTGTGACAACGCCGAGGCCGTCTGTCTGAGGCCGGCGGGTACGACTAGTGCTATGCTTGTTGGTTGCGGTAGCGGTTGCGGTAGCGAAAAACAAGCAATGGCATTTGTGGATGTTGGATGGAGGAGGGTGTAATTTGTTGTGGCTACTCGGTGTCCGGCGATAGCTCAGTTGGTAGAGCGGAGGACTGTAGATGTGATGTTTGTGCAGATATCCTTAGGTCGGTGGTTCAAATCCGCCTCGCCGGAGTACACAGTCTTTTGACACTACCAAAAGTGACCACAAACACCAGCCCGTGGCATGTAGATGAGTTGGGAGGAGGGGGTGGGGGGGTTGGTGGGAGGCATATGTTTATGTGTGGTCACTGTGGGTTAGTTAGTTGAGAGTGAATTGCGTCGAGGAGGGCGGTGTTGATTTGGTGTTGAAGAAAAATTGAAATAGTCGGAGGCAGCGGTGGTGGTAGTAGGTTGTAGGTAGCGTGGCCGAGCGGTCTAAGGCGCCGGTTTTAGTCTCCGCTCTAGCAGTGAACATTTTCCCACCTACCCTCGTATTCGCTATGCCCTCACAATCCACCGCATTTACATATACATGTCTCTCTCCCTTCTTCAAATTGTGCATGTACGATTCAATTAGGTTTTTTCAAACTTAGCACTACATAAAAATGAGTCCTTAGCAATTAAAATATTGGAAATTTTCCTTTATTCGTTTATTTTAAACTTTTTAAATTCACAGAATACATTATTTTTGTAATCAGATTCACGTCTCACACTCTGCTCCCATTTCTATACCTGCCCATGCCTCTCGTTTCGTTTGCGGGGCAGGTTTCGGAACAATTATTCAACAGAATCTACATTGGAGAGATGGACATCAAGGTTGATTGGCGTTTTTTAAAATTGGCAAGAAAATGGTTCTTACACGTTTTGTCGGGCTATCTCCGCTTTGAAGAGCTTCGAGTTGATCCACATAGGAGTCCTCGGAGTATCCGATGTAATCTATATAAATCGTGAATTAGGTATTTGTATTATACCTTAACAATTGTAAAACCATTTAAACGTTTTATTTGGTAAGTCGGTCAACGCTTATGGTAAATATTGATTTTGATGTATTTGCCTTAATGTTATTAAAATGCCTTCCTTTCATAGTCGGCCGATTTCATCAAAATATTAATGTTTCCTTATATATTAATATTTTTGGCCTCACGGAAAGTCAATAGCGCACCAGATTTATGCACGACAACAAACTAGCGGACCGTATTCTGCCTATACACCTCAATACTTCGTTCACATGACTGACTCAACTCAACGACGAAGAGCTTTGTTAATAAATCCCTCATTTGGTGTCTGAGTACCCTTTTTGATACTTATTTTATGTTTAGGCGGCCAATGAGGGTTTTCGTCTTGAGAAACTTCCTTGAAGACCTCCTCGTGCGTGCCTTTTGAATCGGATTGGCTAACCCCCCCTTCACCCCTGATGCAAACGCAATAACTGGTGTGGTTTTAAAAATCCATCATTTATGTTTCAGACTGCAACAGCAATGTTTAAAGGCTTGCCGTTGTGTCCATGAGCCAAATCGGAAAAACTGACTCGTCGTCGAGTCATTATTTCATCATCGTAATCGTGCATTTGAAGAGGTGGTGACTTCGGAACTGCGCGCTGGATGCCAATCGAATGGGATCTCGTGTGTTTGCGTTTCGACGGTTGACGAAGTACAGTATTTGCTAGGTGCTGTTCCTGTTGACATGTCCACGCGGGAGGGAGCAACGGTCTTCCGTCATTCAAGATGTCACTGAAGCTTTGACTGCGGGTGAATCTGTTCGCTTGTGAACACACATGTTCACGGGGCATTGGGGATTGGCGATACTCGCGATATCCGCCGGTGACAAACGCTGGGCTGGCCATGGTCCTTCGGTTCCCACCTCGCTTGTTGATAAAATCAATAAGCATGCATCACATTATACAACACAGAGTTGTACTTTATATAAATGGGAGCGATTTATTCAGTTATGACAGTCATGCACAAAAATATTACAGTTAAAATACCTTTTAGTGCATGAGTAAAACATACACACGCATACAAAGCACGTGCAGGGTCATGGGATGTTGTTGGAAGTGGGGGGTTGGGTGGGGCAAGGTTAAACAGTTTTAAAATACGGGAAGACCTATCCCAGATGCATCCCCTTATTACGTCGTCTATTCTCGCAAAATAAATTGTAAAAATGTGTTGCGGTGTCAGGTGACCTCGCTTACATGTTAGCCAATAGAAGACACGAATAATTGCGTTGAGTCAAATCAACAGTGCTGCTAGCCAAAGACAACTTGCTTCATGCACACAACCCTGTCTGCAGACACGACTTCGTCCTCCGTTTCGGTTCCGTCTAGCCCCATCCAAATAATAAACTTTCCCCCTTGTATCCGCGATATCGGTTCAGTAACTAATTAAGCATTCGACGTTTTGCGGCACGTAGTCATCTCAGTAGTTCTATAGCCGCCTAAACTATCCCATCCAGATTTTACTATTTGAGTAGTTTATATATGTCTATTTTTTAATCATCCAAACCACAAAGATGACTGATAGGAAATTACCATTATATTAACAGCGAACTACTGACTTACCACGTGAGTTGAGTCATACAGACAACCGTCAAGGAGAGGCTGTAGGCGGTACGCGGATTCTGTTGCAGGCGACAACGTTGCTGTGGCTGCTCGTTGTCCAACTGCCGACTGATTCCTACTCTCCTCCGTCGGTAGGTACCCATAGAATTGATTCAGCTGAACCGGCGTGCCCGGTGGAGCAGCAACAGATGCAGGAATAAACAGGGGATCGGGGGTGTAGAAGGGGCTGCCCCGCTGTCCGGGCTGATGATAATGCGGAATTTCTGTGGGGAGTCACGTGAAATCGATAGGCAAACAGAAGGCATTCGAATATCTTCGGTTTTGGACACAAAACAATCCACATCTTTTTTGTTATTTCGAATTTTCCTGGTTGCTTGTTGATGCTTGCCTTTCAAGACTTTGTTTCTGCTTCATAAAGACCACTGGAATAAGCGACAAGGCGCCCCAGTTTTCTCCAACGCTCACAAGCACTCTTCAATTTGAATATATTATTTCGCGTGAATGCCCTAACCTGTTTACCGAGGTCAATTTTGTCTGAACCCATAGACAAAACCTCTCAGGAATATATCGGATACACTTGTCGTTTATATCGATCATTCATGCGCAAAAATACTGAATTCGTTATCATGGTGGTCCATTTTTCGGCAGATTCTATCAGACGATCAAATCACCATTTGTTATTTTTGCGCTTTTAAATGGCCTCCATTACGCATTTGCCAAACTTTAAATACTTCGAGGCTAAAATTTGTTTTTCTCAAACATTTACCTCATTGTTATTTAATTAATTCGCGACTTCTTGTATACTGTTTGTTTGTTTGTTTGTTTGTTGTAATTTGTAATACTGAATGTGTTGGTTCTCGTGACCTTAATAAAGCGAATACCCAAACTATTATTACTATTATTTTTATATAAATCAGGGCTAAGCACTTTGGTCCTTGTGGCCTTCATTGTGCAATTTAATTATTATCATTCTCTACTGTTCATAACCACTTTATGCACTCGAATTGGACGCCAATTACCGCGTAATTATCCTTATTGTCTCTTGGGAATCTGCAATTATTGTTAATTGTTTGTTTTATTTTACCAATCGGCCATTGCAAACCATTTTGAAGATTAATTTTGCCAAATGTTACCACATGCTCTAATTACGTTTGGATATGATAATACTATATTCTAACATATGAGACGATGCACCACCAGGAATTGGGTGGATAACAAACCAATTTTTCCATGCACCTGTAGTGACCTTAAATTGTGTGTTTATTTATTCCAGACGCATGACATCCATTGGACTGGCACTCCATTGGCTAACGCACACAACACCGCATGCTGTGACCTTAACGTGGATAAATTAAGACAATATCGACGCCACTAGGCCGTCCCCCACTTTTTACCACGACGCGCCCCACGTGTGTCCATGCAGGACTCGCCTGCAGCGGGCGCTAAGCATCGCGCCTTGTCGGCGTTTTCGGCCCACTATTGTTTGAATAATAAACAATATTATTCATTCCCGACCTTCGTTTTTGGCTATCGTGCCATTCTGATTTTTGGGCCACGAAGTCTTCGAGTTACCATACACCTACCTGCTTTGAGTGTACTTCTTCCGCGTTTTTCTAAATTGTAGCTCTGTTCGGTCGCAAATTGAGCGTTGTGTTTTCGTCGTTTTTGCATCAGGTATGCGATGACGACGATGTTTATGATGATCACCAATCCACCGATTACACACGCCGAGACAATAATGAACAGTGAATTGGAGTTGACGTATCCTACGCTTTGGATGTTGTAATACCCACCATAAAGGTCTTGTTCATTGAATGCTAGAAAACAAAGAAAAACAATCATTTACGGTCACGGTGTAGATTAAATATTCTCTTTCTGTGACCACACTCATACTGGAATTCGTCCAGCAGAAAATCGTCGTTGTGTAGTTCGTCTGGCCGTGGTGATCGTTCCGGGAATTGACGCTTACTTCGTACTTCGTACTTGGCTTCAATCCTGAAAAATAGCGCAAACCTTTCTTATTGACGGAGGCAAAGCACCGACGGAAGAGTAGCAGGGTAAGCATACCAACAATTGTGTAGGCCATTGGAGCTCCGTGATCCTCTTCTCTGATATCGGCGTACATGTACTGCTCCCCCGACTGAACGGGACGCCAGCGGACCTATTGGATGAATTTCATCAGACTTTTAGTCATCTGCGGAGTTCCATTAGGCACAGAAGCCCCACAAACCATGCACCCGTTCCTTTATGTATTGCGTATTGGATGTGCTTAAATTGAAACCCGTGAATTAGGTATTTCTTCGCACTATTGGATGTGTAAAACACCGAACCCTGTCATTTGGTTGCTTGAGGTAGGCCTAAAATAGTTGGCTAAGCATTCGCGTTTGTTAAAACACGCCTAAGAAACACACTGGCATATACGCAACTTTTTAGAGCCCTATACCAAACACGCGCTACCGAGCATTTGAAGCAAACATTCAAAATAGACAGGGACGGCGATTAAGCTCAACAATCCTCGACAAACCCACTCGAAATGTCTGATCATAACCTCCATTGAATCCCTGACCCCAGGCTATTTTTACTGCAGTTGTAGTTGATCCCTGACATTCCGGTTTGTATGGAATTTCCGGCGGCCCAACGCCGGTCAATTGAATTGTCAATGATGTTGGCTCGCCCGTTATTGATGAAACCTAAAATAATGGAAAAAAATAGATTTATTAGATTGTGATTTAATAATTCATTTTCATCAGCGTTACTATAAATGCGTTGTTCCAACGCGGTTTGGACATTGCCTTTGCATGAGCAACACAATGCGTTTGATAAACTGGTTTTTGTGTGGGGGAGGGAAAGAGTGGTGTACCGTTGTGACCATTTTGACCTCTCATTGAGTGTCTCTGTTAATATATAACGAAGCAGAGAGAGTAATTGAACTAATTGAATAAGATAAAAACTGCAACGAAGACACCGGAAAGAATATACCTCCCGCTCCCATTTTAAGATTTATTTTTTGTAAAATGTAATTCTGCAAATTTCGGTACTTGTGACTTCAATAAGCCAATTATATTAAATTAATATAGGGCTTCGAATTACTCATTCTATTTATGTAACCATTGTGTAGATTAATAGTGACACTGTTGCACCTGTATGGGGACATTTATACATGAGTATGTTGACTTTTTCCACAGCAACGCCAATGTACCTACTCAACGATGTTTTCTACTGCGTCATCAAAATTCGCTGGTCATTGGGAAATACACAAATCTTCTAGTTTATCGCCTTGTCGGTCATCCAGGACTCACTTTACACATGTACATCCCAAAGTCGGTCACGTGGACGCGATTGATGCCAAGACTTGCGACGTGATGTCCTGGTCGGATGCGTTTCAGCGACTGCGTAAATTTGGGTTTCGAATGTGGTGGTTTTGGTGAGCAGGCACTGTTCGGCTTTGGAACAAAGATGCCGCATTGGCTGTCGAGTATGTACTGAACAACGGCGTTCCCGTCTGCATCACGACCCGTCAGGTACCAGTCCACATTTGGAAGAGGTTCCGTGTTGATGAAACAGCGAAGAGTCACTTCCGCACCAAATGAGGCGGCGACCTTCTCAAATTTTGGCTGACGCAACACGGTCGGAGCAACTTAAAGGGGAATATTACCGAAGGTGACCTTGATTAGATAATATGCTATATTAATTTAGGTAGTAAATTGCCGAAATAACGGTCTTAACCCCGTAATCCTGGCAATAAGTGGACCCATTCAATATTATCATTTCAAATGGAACTTTCGAGAAAAAAACCTCCGTTATTTTTAATTTCGTTTCATGGAGGCCTAAATATAAGTTGCTTATGACATTTATGACGTAGATACCCGACACACCTCATGCTAAAAAGTGAAGGTAACAGTAGGAGTAGTTAAACATAAACTCAGGAATTCTTGAGATCTACAGCTCCATGTAATTTATTGACTACTTCTTTTTTAACAATCCTATTTACATTGTCTAGAGAGACAATTTGGAAAACTTAAAAATCCCTTACAAGGACTGAATAGTTGGACTTCCTTGGTGTGTTCCGCCCCAATTCCATTATTCACGACACATTCATACAGACCCACGTCTCCTGGGCCAACATTGTAAATAAGCAGCTGACTTGTCATCATAAATTGTCCAATGTCTTCGCAACGAACTACCAGTTTGATGGCGTCATCCTTGCGAACTACCTATTAAATAAAACATCAGCCTTAGTTCCAGAATGAGTGTGCAGAATTGTGTCAATGGCTATACTCTGCCAACCCAACCACAACTTACTTCAGAGCAACCGATCGATTCTGTACCAATTTTGAGGGCATTTTGTGCCTCTGTATCCCAGTTAGGAAAGATGATACGACGCCAGACGACGTGACGAAGCGCAACGGCGGGATTTCCCTCCGCCGAGCAATTTAGCTGAGCCGTTGATGCCATGCTTACGTTCGCATCCTGCACGGCCTTGACTGTTGCAGGGACTAAAGGTAGTAAACAACATGCTAAAATAACCCCAAAAGGGGAAAACGTAATCACGTTCGCTAGGGAGGAACTAGTAGCCGCAATAATAACCACAACTTGTGTTAATGACTCAATGCAGATACGCGTACTGCAGTTACTAAAAACGTGTATGCGAAAGTCGTGAAATAAGGGAAAATTAGTGCATTCGTTTACTGAACGGTGTGAGACAGGTTGAGGCGACTGTGGCTCATACATCACGTTTGCCAAACTTTGTACACTTCAAGGGTTTAATTTGCCTTTCTTGCAAATTTACCTCGTTTTTATTTCGTTCATTCTTGTTCAATTATTTTATGCCTGTTATGCACATTCGCAACTTCTTATATCATTTTTGTCTGTTGTAACATTTAATGCTGAAAGTTCTGGTCCTCGTGACCTTAATAAACCGAATACCATTATTATTATTATTATTATTATCCTAACGCCCACCCCACGTATGGGTAGAAACAGGGGTACTGAACCGACACCTTGTTCGGTGCAATGTTTTTGACCTTTAAGAACAAATATAGACTTCTCTTCAGCAAACACGGATGGACCTTTCTTTGAATTCAGATGTCATCTTTAAGTTTATATTGTGTTACTTGGTACGCAACGCCGTATGTTGACATTTCTGTATTTTCGCTTGGCATTTTGATGAGGCACTATCGATGAATTTTAGGTAACGGCCTCTATTAAATGAAATTTTATTTTTCAGATTTTCCGGCCGTACACGTCATTCAATTCAGTGTATGTGCAATTTTGAACCTGGGTTAAATAGAAAACTTACACTGAGGCACGCATTAAAGAATTTTTTAAAGGAAGGCCCGTCACTCACATGTGATGTTCAAAACGAAGGTTTCGTTGTTGGTTCCAACGTCGTTTGTCGCACTAATGGTGATATTCTTCCTGTGCGATCTCTTGACGCTCCAAATGGTTAGAAGTTCCTTCAGCTGGTACAGTCCATCGTTCATGGTTTTTAGCTTCTGTTTTACACTGCTCTTCTTTAAATCATCGTTTATGATATTAACTGGGCTCTTTTTCAATGGGTTGCTACCGGCCAACCATGTTATGCTAGTAACGGGTGGATTTCCATAGGGAATTAGATCTAAAGTTCCGGATCCACCTGTAAACAACGTCGGTATATTAATCAAGATGGAATATTAAGGATTTGCGCCGTCTAGTTAATTGTGACCGACCTTCATTGATGGTGTAAGATGCCCATGGTTTGTAGCCGACGAATCTGGGAGCAAACGAGACATTAAGTGCGAACTTGGTTTCTTTTGTTTGTGGTCCATATTCACTGTTGGCGGCAAAGCAAGCGACGAAATCGTTGTGGTCACTCCATTTAGGTTGCAGAATGAGCCTTCCATGAGAAATTAAACCGCCATTTGCAGCCGTTTCGGGTGGATCTACTATTCCTGCAAAAGTATACGTATTGTGTTGACCGAAACTAGGAATACATGCGCACTGATATGCATCCGCATAAATGCTCATGAGTCAACCTTTATATAATGAGTTAATGCCCACCCTTTCAATCTCTTTTCGATGAAACGTGGCAAAAAATGTCACACCTCCTACTGAGTCACCAATACCCTTGCCTAGCACGAAACGATGACAGCAGGCTACTTAGTTGACCAACTACACGATTTGCTTGGTGACCAGCGCAATCTTTGTGTCATGTACCTGCGTTTTGCGTCGTGGCGTCAATCGCAACAAGCGTGATATAATTTGCGCTTGCGGGTCTGATCCAATAGAACCTATGATAAATCGATCGGTCAAATCACCAACGTCACTCAAACCATGCACGTAGCGCTCACGTAAACCACGGACTACCTTCTCAGCAGAGCGTCAGGTTGTTCTCCTTCAGCCTTCAACCCAGCATACCCACCTCCTCTCCGATAATAAAAAATTCTACCCAATGAGCGTTCGTTCTGCCTGTGTTCCATGCTGGTAATTCAGCGCAACATTTTTTGGGGTGAGACCAATGCTGGCGTAGTAAGCGGACGACAACTTGAAACAGTATTATCTTCTAGAAATACAAAGTCTAACTTGCCTGCTCGTTCGTCAGTCCTGCAGTCTTTTGGGTTCATTTCATATTCGGGCCGAGCCTGCATGAACAACCGCGAATTTGGAGCATCGATAAGCTGTATGGTGGAATGCTCCGCGCGGCCCATGTAGAGCTTTACGTCACTGCAATGGTAGTAGCGCCACTGGAGGTGGGCCGGAGGATTGGAGGGTCCAGCCTCACAACTAATCTCAATGCCACCACCCTCGACAACGGCGCCAGTTAAATTGGTACGAAGATCAACGCTTGCTGGGGGGTAGTAGACGTTGAGGACAATCAATTCACTGCGGACCGACGCCGTCAGACCTTTGCTAACAGCCTCACACCTAGTAAAACAACTGTTTCTTGTTATCTCTATAAAACCACTCTTAATAAGGCAGACAGTCTTTTAAATGGCGCGGATTTACAGGACTCGGTCTGGGTTAGCAGGGTGCGCGCTAACAAGGCATTTATAAAGCAATAGTAGACAACGCAAATTGGCAATCATTTGCCAAAGGGACGCAAATGAACAATGGGCACACCTAACACACGCTTAAGTGAACCCTTTCATAGGGTACTACACTGGCGCTTGTGGTAATTTTTGCATGTATAATGAATCGGGCCTTTCAATTGCCGCGCTTGTGGTAATTTTTGCGGGCATAATGGATAGGGCCTTTCAATTGGCGCGATTACGCGCTTGCCAAACTGTATATATTTCGAGGGTTGCATAATTTTTGTTTTCTGCTAATTTAAATGTTTACATTTTTGATCCTCGGGCCTTAATAAAGCGAGTATCATTATTATTATTATTGTTATCAAACACCGTAAAAGCCATTAGCCAGGATGCGTGAATCGGCCAAATACGGACACAATGATCCAGTCAATAGGAAGCACCACGTGGCGGATCAACGGACCGGCGCTCGCAACTGACACACCAACTTCACGCAGCTGACAAATCAGAGTGACCGTCGCCAGCATTTCCGCCTGTGGTGGGTGCTGCCGTTTGCTACCAGGGTTTTCGAACAGCATAAACTCTTACTCAAATACAAGGAATAAAGCATACTTGCAGGGATTTGGCCTTTTAATAACCGTTATCTGTCCACGAAATTAAAAAGAAATCCGCAGAAACAATGAAGCGACAAGTATGATCAAAACTTCGAGGAACTATTTTATTTATTGAACATTTTAATGACGAAATGTTTGGTCCTCGTGACCCCAATAAAGCTATCGCATAGTTAATCATCTCACGCGAACGCCTGGCCTTTCGAGGACAAATGACTCAACCCTAATCGCCTTGGTACACCCTCGGCGTTTATACACAGTCACGCGTTCAAATGCTGCCGAACGATTTCCTGTTGACACGTTGACGTCTTCTGGATTTAATGCAAATAGCACGGAGGAAAAATTAATCCAAACATCAAATTTGCAGCTATCTGCTACTAGCCGTCTTCATGGGGGTTGCCGTGAGGGTTCACGGGAATATTTTAACCGTCGGACTGACCTGAGAGTCCAACCCAGGTCCCTCAGCAACAGAGGAAGGACGCCGACCGCTACAGCATCGGGCCTGAGGACGGCTAGCGCTAAGTAAACGCTAAGTTCCCAAAAATAATACGTTAACGAAACATCACGATTTATTCATCGTTTCTCCAATATACTGCGATGGATAGGCGATACCAATAAAAAGCCGATAAAATCGTATGCAAATTGACAATGAACCAGATCTGAATTTAGATTGCGAAACCCCGACATTTAACAGCAACAATACAATATAATGGCTTTATTAGGGCTACAAGGAACATAAATTCAAAATTCACACCAAACAAAAAGGATGAATAAAGAACAAGAGAGAGGATTTCGCATTATTAAACAATAAATCCCGTTATTGCCTCTTTTGCGTTGGTTTCTATTTCAAATATTTACAATAACTAGGAAACTGATAAAAATACTTCTTGGGCATTTACTTGTGGTATGAAATGACCCTGAAAATTTTAATAAGTTTGCAAACGAACAATGCACCATCAAAAGGCAATTTAAGGCATCGAATTTCTCGTTATGTTGGAGAATCCCAAATGCGTGCCTCCTTTACTGGAAGCATTAACGAGAATGAGCAATTAACTCACCAAAGGTTAGCGCGGTTATCTTCGTTCGTTACCACAAGTTCGATTTCAAGGCTCACACCATCTCTGAATGACTGTTGTTGAAATGAACTGGTTATCAATTTTCCACCTAAGCACAGAATAAAAGGCAAAAATCAGTAATAATCATTGACCGATCAGCCCAGTTAAATAATCAGCCTGCCTTTAAACCACTTTAGGATCGGAGGTGGGTGTCCGCGCATTGATTCACACGTGAGTCTTCTACTTTCGCTTTCGCGGAGTGCCTCTGCGGAGTGAATGCCCTTAATCACAGGAGTATCCGGAGGGTCTATGCGTGGTAAAAAAAACGCCTCAAAAACGATCTACTTAATTCATACAAGTAGAGGAAAAACATTAAACACACGCATTATGCCTAGTTGAACACTTCGCATGATCCGATTAGTCCCTTCGAACCAGGCCTGGCAGTCTAGAAACCCGCGGTGGTATTGCCGCAGCATTTGTATTGTTATCCTCGACTCGCGGGTGTAGGCCTCCGCCTTCACCGTAGACTGCTTTCGTTGGTTGGACGCGGGTTGCAGGTCAGACCGGAAGATGCTGCGATCTTCGGTTAGTAGAACCCACTTCAAGTTCACGTCTGGAAACATTTCATCGGTGGTGCAGATGAAGGTGATGGAGGCGCCCTCTTTGGCGTAGGCGACGGCTTCTTCTCGTCCAGCGACCATACCGTTGGACAGCGTGGTTCCTCTCAACTGAACCGTCAAATTTCGTGGATGAACTACAAAAATACATAGATTTGTCATGCATGCTCCGATGTATATAAATCAAATACATGAAACGTAATCCATAAACAAAATTTGTAATGAAATAAGCAATCATCGCAAAGGTATTTTTCAAAAACTATTTAATATTTTGCTTTAAGCTTCGAAATGCATTTTATATCCTTCTTGTAAGGGTTCGTCTCACACTACCTTTTCAAGCGGTCTTTAAAAAGGCTTTTTTCGATACCTAACCAGATTCCAACAATAATTAAACTCGGTGGAAAAATTTGGCCGTACTTTCCTGACTTTGCAAACAGTCTATTTGGCTGAATTAGATAAAAGTGAACAAATAATAACAGTGCAGAACAAGACAGCCCTGTTTGTCAGGAGAACGTAACCAATATTCTGTTTCATAGCTAAGATCGTAAACTCTCCCCGATTCTGGAACCACCAGCCCGATATGTGTCGTTTTTTGGATGGATCCATCAATCTGACTCTATCGCCTCTCACCTCGCAGAGAGTGAGAGAGAGAAGACAACGTGAAGGTGGAGCGCCTTCGTGTGTCTGTGTTTTTGTATCGTTTTGCCGTAAAAAACGAATGCTTGCTTATTTTTGGCTTAAAAATAACCAACGAGGAAAGGTGAACCCGTTGAACCGATTTTAACCGTATGATCTCGGATTGTTTGAATGTGGTCAGCACCAGATAACATAAACACTCGGGCCAATAAATCAAGCCGTATGAGATGACTCATTCTTGCAGGAGCACTGGGGCGAAATTCTTCACAATTTTCAATTATGCAGGCGAAATATGGCTGCTTTTGCACTTTGCATACAGGAACCCAATCATGTACATGTTGTTGACTCCTCAACGTATCTGACTCAAAAGTCAAGGAAAAATTATGCATGCTTACGAATTTTAGATTGATTAATTAAATGTACATTTTTTAAGACCAGTGCCATTGGTCACTTACAATGAACTTTGATTTTTTGCTCGGTTCTCAAAGCTTCCCCCGTGGAATGGGCAGTCTCACAAGAGAGGTTTGCGCCATGGAATCTGCGATCCACAGTTGGAATGACCAATTTGGAGCTGAGCTGATCTTGCATTTTGTAGACAGCATAGAAGCTGTTAGGAACATCCTCTTTATGGCCGATTATATCTTCAAAGTCGTGCATGTCAAAGGACGTGAAGGGGGTTCGGGTAGCTCGATGGGTGTGGGCGGGTTTTGGAGGGAAACGCCATCTCCAGAAAATGGAACCCACAGGGTTTCCCGGGGGTGTTGCAGAGCACATTGCCGTCAGCTTAGAACCCTCTGGGACGGTTCCGTCAAAGTGGACATCAGAAAATGTAATTTTTGGGGGACCCGGGGCATCTAAAACAACAAGATAATGGCGAATCACAGTAACTGCCAACAGAAAACCGTTATTGGTTACCCAGTCCTCCCAACATAACCGACGCCTCGCCTAAGGCATTCCGCAACGTAGCACATTGGACTCTCAAACTGTTCATCATGGGACAAATTATTGTGACCCTGTCACGTGAAACGCGTAAATAAACGACGCATAACAGGAAACCGGCTGGATTTGGGGGACTTGTTGCCAATCTACTTCGTCCTTCCACTGATGTGTCGACTACCAGGCTTGCGGATACTCAATGGCTTACGGGAAAACAATTTCGACATAATTCATCGAAAGGCTCTCTCCGATTTTGCCGACCGCGAATCTCCTAGCTGATTGGGCACCCTCAAGCCTGTATTTACGGCTTACAGGGATTTACTAAAAGTGAAATCAGATAGTGCCTGGGCGGCCGGGATGGGGTAGTGGTTGGCTAATTGATGAACGCAGTCCGAGGGAGCCAGTGGGCGCGTATCTGATGAACAATTTAAGATTTAAAATGCTCCCATCATGGGTTTATGAGCCGGGATATAATCACTGGAAACCAACGGGACCATAAGAAAAACTGATTAGTCTGGGTCTAGCGAATATCTGTTAAAATCAAAGCAAACCCGACTTGAAGCGCCGCTTGCGCCTGTGCTTTTGATCACGCGATTAAAAAATGTGGAACCCCGACCACCACACCTTGTTTATCATATTTACTTCAATGATAGCCTTTCGCGCAATAATCGCACAGTTCAATATGGCCGTAGGAGGTGGAAAGGTCAATGAAAATCTACGTTCCGCAAACGTACACTGGACTTCAATTGATGCCGCAGTTTTGAGGGTTCTTGCACTTGTATCCTGGCGTGCAATTGTTGCCTTGTTGGAAACTTCACAGATAAGTTGATCGCCCGTTTTGAGCGTAGACTTTTCGAGAGTAATGTTGGAGAATCCACTCTTTGATTCTGTCATGATTTGAGGCCAATGTGCTAGAAAAGAAGACAGCGATATCACGACAGAGAGCGAGTGAGAGAGGGAGATAAAAACAAGTTAACATGTCCATTCGTGGGTCGATATAGTAATTGGTCGCTTTGCATTGAAATTGTATTTAATTTTAATCTGATAAATAGGAAATTTTAGATCAGCAGAATATCACCCACTTCATTCTTGCAATAATAATGCGGTAACGCTTTTTAAACCTTGATTTATTGACCAGTAATACCACCAAACACACACACACATCAAGCCCTTGGCACAGGCTGGGACGAAGTTTGGGATTAGATCACCCCGTTTATCTGTAGCCGACTTTTAACCAATAAGAGTAGACATATCTGAAACGCTGGAGCTTAATAGGTACGTCCACTTGAAAACGAGGCATATCAATCATGATGAGCAAAACAATAGAGGGAAGCGAAATTTCCTCTTGTTTATCTGAGGGCATTTTAATAGATTTTAATTAATTTTGATTTCGAAAAAGTTGATTTCCTCATAGAAACTCAAGGCACAAAAATGAGAAGCTTCACGGGAGATAAATTAATCGGCAAATCCGAAATAGACACAAAAGCGTTCCATTTCCGATAATCTCAGAATATGAAACGTAAAAAACAATTCATCACGATTTCTCACGAATGTTTACTTGGTGTTATTATCAGTTGGGGAAACGCGTAATTACCCAAGAGAAACTATTCTTTATTCCCTCATAATTCCCTATGAAGCCTTCGATCACTCGGATAATCGCCCGTCCTCTTCCTGGATTTAGATTGGTCGTGTTGTACTGCTCTCTAGTCCTACTATTAGGACTAGGAAGTATCTGCGGGTCATGACATATTTCAGCGGCGCAGATGAGGGTAAATCGCTCGTTATTAATTTGTCGTTTGATCCCGTTTCCTATGTCAAACGGTAACGATGCAGCATTCTGAACGAGCCTCAAGAGACGTCTACGCTGCGGCATCTTTGAAGACGCCGAGGCCATTTCCGACACTGCCCTTCGACTGGAAAGCCCATATCTTCCACTCAGCCAAAGTCGTCCCACTCTGGCAAGTATTGCCGCGTTTTTCAACAGCGATCCTAACTGCTGACTTGTGATGAAATCAAAAATTTGAATAGTGCACTTTCAATTCAACCGGGCAATTAATGGACGTCAAAATCAATGGCCATCAGTTTCGATTGGATCGGTACACTGCATTTGACATCCCGATTCTCTCCGACATGCCACGGAGGACCCTTGGCAGACCCTCAATGAGGACGAATCCCTTAAATTCGACTATTTCCGATAATCTACTACTTCTGCAACGGTGACAATTGTCCTGCGTAACAAGGCATCGCTCTCCCCGTCATTTACAACTACCGTCACATACGACACTGCCGACGTTATTGTTCAGCGTGTGCCAAGGTTTCCTATGATAATATGCGTGGATGTCCTCCAACAAGTCCTGTACATCCTGAAACGCTTTTTAATTCCCTCGCGATCCCCTACGAAGAATTTTTTCACTTGAATAATTTCGCGTCTTAGTGGAGTTGTGCTTCGCTCAAGTCATACAACTAGGACTTGCGAAATATCTACGGGTCATAACATTATTAACTTAATTGTGCAGACGCCCGGAGTCTAAATGATATGGCATATAAATCCATTAATCTCTGTGGCCGCATGACACGACACAAAGACATGTGTGAACACAACAGTGGTTTCCATAACACGCATCTCATTAGATGTACCAATGAGGGTGAATTGCCAATGCAAATAATGTCCGGCCGATTGGTCTTATTCGTGGTTGTATGCAAATATGTAAATTGACGACAAAACATGAGTCGCCTGGATTGCGGGACACCACCAGGTGACGAATAAGCGTGAATCTGGTCTAATCGTTGTCTGACCGGTTTCTCCTCATGGGTGCCAGGGTTTTAGTTTCAATAAAAACTTCGAAATTTAAAGGAGAGAAATTTGCGTTGAAAAGTAAAAACAGTACATGGTCTCGATAAAATGGTGTTATCTAACGGTTCTGGACAACAATATTAAATTTCGAAAAAAAGCGGGGACAGTTTGTTATCGCGCTGGGATAGGATGGATTTAACACGCGCACATCAATCACATAGGTGGAAATGGTGACACGTTACAAGGTGTCGGGTTTAGAAATTGAGCTATGGCAAACCTATAATTAACCAGAGATACGTGATGGCTATTCTCTCCACACAAAATGATTATTTTTCTTAATATCTTGACCATTTTCAAAGTGTAGAAATTCGAAAGAAACCTGGATTCGTAGAATTACTGCGATTACAAAATCCTATATAATATAAGCTTCGTCTTGGCAATTTCAGAAACCGTACCAAAAACAGGATTTATAAGCTCAAAATCGCCTCCTTGTCAACGCAATGTTGAAAGTCCGAACCCCATTTTTGTTACATATTGTAGACACAGTGAACGAAGCCAGACAAGGGCATGCAATATTTTAAAATTTGTTTTCGAAAATTGCTTTGTATTCGAGATTCCCCTAGAAATTCGTTGCTTACCTGGAGGCCGTGCACTCTCTAGCACAAAATCATTCAGCTTCCAAAAGAAGTCTGGCGGTGGATTTCCACCCCTGGCTTCACATTGCACCGCCATCGTTGCGCCCAACTCTGGCAGCGAGACAATTAGACGACCATCCAAACCACGGCTTGATGAAAGCAGCCGCGGCATCGACGGCATGACTGTAATTCAGACAATAATGAGTGGACGTAGCATCACACAACAAACGCAACGAAGGTATGACAACGGTGGCCGCCTACCTGTAACTTCAAGATACGTTTTTCGTCGAAGTAAAGGATGATTTCCGCTTGGCACAGGCGCCACCTGACACTCGTACTGCCCAACATCGCTAATCGTAAGGTTTTGAATTTGTAAACTGACGTCCCCCGCTTCAAATGACCCAGGCATCGAATAGCGCTCGTGTCCCGGAATGCTTCGGTCGTGCCCTTCAGCAAAAGAAGGATAGCGAAATAGACATAGGTACTTTAACCACTGGATATTCAACAAATATATAAAGCCTGTTTGAATAAATGTATACAGGTTTTCGAATCAATTACAAGGGTAACACCAGTATAAATGACCTAATGTAAGCGTGGATATAGCGAATTACCCAGGAGAATCTCATTTGCGCTCCACTGGGCCTTTCCGTGCTGGTTCGCGATTTCGCAGGGAAGCAGTGCGGTGTAACCAAGGGGGAAGGAGTACTCCTTGTCGGGAGGACGCCGCAGACACTGGGTTCTGTCAATCAACTCCTGATCAGTGCACTTCTCTGACTGGTATGTGTTGGCCCAACTGATACCCAGGATCCAAATTAATGCTGAAAATCGATGCGAATATAGTCGGTTTTATTAATTTGAGTAAAAGGTTCTAGAGCTATGGGCATTGCAATTAAGTAGTAGTCAAACCATGAATTGAGCTTTTTTGTCGAAATCCTTACTATGTTTGCCAATTAACCTAAAGTTGTTTTTTTTAAAATACCTCCGAACAATCATACACCGCAAAATGAATCTGCAACTTTTTCCAACACCCCGAACTTATTTAAAAGCGGAAAGTTTGGAAAAAGAGTAGATGTTGAATTATAAATTTTTAATAGTGATATGAGTGGTTCGCGCGACCTTAATAAAATTATAATAAGTATTAATCAAAATCAAAATGATGCATGTACCTCGCTAATGCCCAACGCTTCCCTTGTTTGGTACAGCTCCAAAAAAACAACCAGGACACTTATTTTTAATTTTAATCGATATAGAGCCTCCCATACAAAAAGGAATAATAACCGAGGTTCCCATAGGCGCTGCGTTTTCCGAACCGCGAAGGAGTTCTAATCGATTAATCTAGCATTTCGTGATTTCGTATTTAAGACAGATTACTAATGTATCTGAGGTCGGTTGTGGGCCCAAATGGGGAAATCGCGCCATTACAGCGGGTTTAAAGCGAATTTGGAGACTTCTTAAAATGATTGAGGCTTCGTTTATCGCATTCACCTTGCTGCCTGATTGTGTTACAAGCCAAATCTTCGGTTTGATAACGCAATGACGAGTCACAACATTGCGAAATAATTGCAGAGAAACTTTTAAATACACGTACCTATCAATGGTAAACGAAGAAAGAGGAAATGTCGAAAGTTCAGAGGCATCTCAAGTTATTTTCGAACGATTCTACAATAGCGTCGATACAAAAATGTAATCATCTTGGATCTGACATTGTCAACCATGAAATAACAAAAACAATAGAAAGAAATTGTACCCAAGATGCGTGGTTTTGTTTCCCATCGTTCTTCCTTTCTTGGATTCCAAGGACGCAAACCGACTCTACTGCACCAGAAAAAACCCCAAGGCTAAAGTCGCACTACCGAATGTGGTATCTAATCGGTAAGGTACGTCGGTCAGTTCATGAACTAACAGGAGGTTTTAACGAGATAGCGGAACGCGAACGGCTCCACTAAGAGGCAAATTGGTTGCAAATTGTTCGAATATTTTAATCATAAGTTTTGATCGTATTTAAACACTATTTAGAACATATTGGGTTAGCAAAATACAAACATTGCATGTCAATTACTGGCCGAAATGTCAACTAATTGAAATCTTTATCTCTGGATAAATCTATGGAAACCAGAGGTAAACAATTCGAAAAACACCACAAAAATGGACTTTTTACAATAGGATGTAAGAATTATGATCAAAGGCAAAGAAAGCACCAAAGTTGTCCAATCGTACAAAGAAATATATGTCATAAATAGTTGTTTTAAAGAGCACTTTGTTGAACAATAGACTAACCCAATGGTGTCTGATTTAATTCGGAATATGACCTACAGTGAAGGATATTGAAACCACCAGGCTTATGTATTTATGGTTAAATGTAAATTTATTACTTATTAAGCCGACTTATCAAGACTCATTGTAGCGCATGTCAATTTCCCGCCACAAATTTCGATTATTTTAAATATCAAGATTCGAAGTAGCGAAAGCGTTTCAATAAAGGGAATAAAAGACTTTCAAGACAATTATCAAGCGCGAGCACAATAAAAAGCAAATCAATGCAATACCTTTCGAGCAATGACCATTCCACGCTAACATCCAATGGATAAGGCCTTCAAGATAGTCATTTCCACCAATCGGATGGTTTACCGAATTACTCATTGCTAATTTGCTAATCTGTGACCAATCCCAGATCTCCATTGCAAATAAACAGCATGTATTACGAAATTGTATAAAATGGATGTTAATTTTGTAGGTTTAATTAAAGTAAATACGAATAAAAAATGGTATATGTGTTTTCTATTTTCACAATTTAAATATGTGGAAATTTGGTTTTTATTTTGTTTAAAAAATACATCACTCAAATGTTTCCGTTATTGTTTGCCTACTGCCGAAGATGTCGACGAAGGTTTTACATAATTCGACGGATCATTTAAGTTGAAATGGCAGAAATATTTTGTCGAATGGCGTATTTTAATTGCTCTGTAGATCGAAAGTGAGCATTCGGAAAATTAAAAAAAAAAGTTTTAATAATTTATTCTCATTAGCTTTTATTAAAAATGCAAATATGGTAAATAGTATTGCATCACACCATATAGATATTCATAGCAATAACGTTAAAGTGCTAAATATTTGCTGTACCCCAAACAAATTAAATTATCGGCTAAATGAAAGAATTAATTTCGGCACATGAGCACAAGATTCGGCACGCGATATGGGCGGCCGTTATACGTCTTTTCATGTACGTTTTCAGAACTTTCGGACAATTTTAGCCCGTTTTGGCATATTTTTTAACTGCGTGGTGGAAATTTAAGACAGTCGGAGAATGGTATTCTCGTGGAATTAATTTGTATTTTTTTTTAATTTCGGAAACTCTATGAAAAAATGCAAAACAATCAAAGAGGAAAACACAAGTGAATAGAAAAATTAAGTATTTTATAACTTACAAATGGCTTCTACTTATTAAACGCATAGTCCCCTTCCCAGTATCTATTTTATTGATCGTATATTTTCATTCTGAGCATTTTGGTGACCGCGTGGCCTTAATAAAGCGCTTTTCCCCAACCCAGATACTACAACCCCCCCATATTGATGAGAGATCGTGAAATATTGGTTCGAGTAACTATCAAGTATCGTGTTGCTGCAAAACCAAAGCTAGAAATATACCACGGAGCCGCTATTTTATGCGTGTTCTTTATTATTTCGGTCACATCAAAATGCGGGAAAAGTATGTTGGACCATATCGGCAGTAGAAACTACGGTCAAATATGGAGACCGATATGTGTGAAAGATTAAATAATCAATCACTTAACCGTTTAATTTCTTCGCGTGTCTTCTAGTGATTATTGGAATTGTTCAATGCGTTTGGGAATTTGAAAAAAACACCCAAAGGAATTGTGTGTTTTGGCATTATTGTCGTGCCGTTTCCTGCATCCATAAAATTAAAAAAACAACAACTGGCAACAATAGGGTCAGATTTCCAGCGCGGCAGCATTCGCAAATTCGTTTATTCATCTGAACACCGATTGTGGGGCAGCTGGGATATCTTCCAAATTCACTACTGTACATGCACATTCAAGGTCGCCCATAGGGATATCGTGGTGACATAGACACCGTTTTAATCAGCGAAGGTCTGTTTCATTGCCCAGACCGCCGCGACGTCTAACAGTACCGAGGAAGGAGGCAACTTTGTCAGCGTTCAGAGGCGATTATTGAGATTCTTGTAATAAACGCCAACTTTCGCTCGGGTAGAATGAAAGTAAGAGTGTTGAAGATTCCAAAGTTTGTCGGGCATGGTGAGCGGTAATGTCAGGCCATTTGAAATATTTAAAGATGGCATCGTATACCTGGTTCAATTTTATTCAATTCGAACAGCCTGAATACATCAACCTCTAGCACACGTGAATGTAACTCAATACAACACCTTTAGAGATATATTCTTTTGGGAACAGTCCTATATGTTAAGTCTCTTACTCTTATGGAAATAAAACAATCGACGTTGCAGCAACTAGGATTAAATATGACTAGGCATTCAAGGACGACAGTGAGTTCGTCCTTGTTTGCTTTGCGGTGAAGCGACAGAATGCCAGAAAAAAAGAGTTAATTTCTCCTGGGGAAACGAGAGTACTCCGGCCCGTGAAGTGGGTGAAGTGAAACAGTCGTTTTTGGTTTCCTTGCAAGGCGCTCAGAACCCCGGCAAAGAGTATTGGGATATCATAAAAGGATATCGGTAATTTTTACTTTCTGGGACTCAAAAACGCTGCTTACACGTGCATGTAAAAATTTTCACCGTTTGCACGTATGCAAAGGAGAATAGTGGTCATTTGGTCTTGGTAAACATTTTAGAATTATCTCAAAATAACCCTGAGAAACGGAACAATAAAGCTGAATTATGACCAATTATTTCCCCATTTATGATAACCTTTTAATTGGTAACTAATAATTCGAGCGGCGCTGTTTTAATTTTAAATACGTTAAAATGAAGCAAGGTTGGGCGTTTGAACGCATTGGTTGCGTTTCAAACGATTAGGATTTATATGAAACACATCACAGTCCATTCACTAACGATTCTTTTGAAGCAAATATGAAAATAGTTTATTTTAAGACATCGTCATAGATTCACATGATACCGAACTTTAAAATGATATTTGATTAACGGGTAATGTAGCTTTCAAGATACAAATTGTAAGGAGATAATCTTTCGGTTGTTTTAAATTTATTTCCGATGTAAAATAACTTTTAAATGACAAGAACAGATTATTACCCATGCTGCCTATTATAATCAGACCAACTTTACCGAAATTAAATGAAAAAAATACAATTGTATTAAACAGATCGCTTATAGGGTAAATGTTAAGGAAATGTCCAACACTAGCGAAGAAAAGCACTCCTTTAAGGTATGAAACAACCTGGTATGTCGTAACCCTATATTCGGAGGAACAAATACGTTTGGTGGTGGTGGTCGAAGCAACAGTGTCAGAGTAAATTCCGCTTTAATTAATTAAATCATTAACGTATGGAAGAAGGTTGCCAACACGACAGATTCAGCCAGTTGGTCCCAACGGTCTCCTCGTTAAGGCAACAAGTGCCGGGAGGTTCGAATCTGAATCGTGCGACCTCCCCCACCATCCCATCCACCCCAAAGATTCTCCATCTTGATTACCCAGGGGAGAAACAAGACACTCGACGCGTAGCCCGTTAGTAAATTTGTTTGGCAGCTGAAAAACATTCTCAAACATTGACCTCTTCCTGACTAATGGCCAAGAGTTTGGGAGACAAATAGCACTCCCAAGAATAATAATAATAATAATAAAGATTGATTAACCGCATTTGAACTATTATCGCGTATATTCAAAATTAAATGCAATTTGATAAGTTATGTAAGGAAATAAGGAGCATGGCTTGCTTGACTGCCATGATGCCTCCATGCATCCTGTGTTTGCTTTTAGAAACCTAAATATTCCTCGAGGACCTATTGTTATGGAGCTGATCGCAATGCCGGCGATGGCGGGAACAGTCTTTTTTGTGCATGGCTTTTGCCATTAATTTAAACGCGTGAATCTTTCTGACAAAGATGAAATAGCAGCAATTACGGTTGCCTGTTACAGTCCGAGCTCTTATATCGTCTAGATGAAATTTCCCGTTTCGGTAGATTTGGTGTTAGAATTGAGGATGCCCGAATAGGCGAATGACCTAGTAAATTATTCGGTTCACTTGACCTGATGGAATAAGGCCCAATTTTATTACTTCTGAAGGTAAATACAACTGCTTTCACCGTGTAATGTAGAAAGGGGCTTAGGAGCAGTCGGTTACACGTCGCTGCTGAATTTCGAAAGTTTGAATGAGGCGGAATTGCAGGAGGCACGCTTGTTTTTCTTGAATATGAATTTTGGGAGACTCTGTCTTCAGGAGCAGATTTTATAAACTGGATAGCTTAATTTCTGGTATAATATGATGGCTCCTGCTTCAACTGTTTGCGTGAAACGAAAAATCGACGCAAATATGGAATGACCGAATTGTGATACGCCGGCGTTCTTGTAGGTATTGAGCGGTATTGCATACGCATTGGTCGAAGATATTTAAATTTAGATAAAGAGAAAATATTTGATGGGAGGAGTCATGCAATATACGAGTCACAATGAGTGTACAACTAATTAACATCTTCAGGTAACAGAAGAAGTAAAATTAGCCAAAGTACTCCTCAAGCAGGCAGATCTGAGACGTGTTACTGCATTAATTGGAATTTGGAATAGTTACTGAATTGTTCGCGGCACAAGTTCTGACAAATAGCACTCCCTAGGATAAGAATTTAGACGAATCTTAGTACCTGAACTGTCATCCCGCATAGATTGTGCCAGTCAAACCGCTCATGTATGTCTTTAAAAGGTTTTGAATAATAATAAAATATGTGTATAATAAAGTAACAATGAATCCAATTAATGATTTAATGTATAAATATGTACAGATTAATTGTCATATAGCAGTATTTTACACTCATATAATGGTTTTCGGGGGTTTTCTAGCAAATAAATGTAATAATTTTGTTAGGTTACATTTTTGAGATACCGAAATGCGGCAAATAATTTTAAGTATTGCATTAGCAGCATGATAATGATAAATAGTGAGGCAAGAAGATGTTATCAACTATTTGGGATGATCTTAGTGTTAGCGTGCACTTTATGCCCTCATTCGATTTCAATTATTGTTTTCACAGGAGTCGCGAAGATTTATAAAAATTGGGGGAAAAAGTCTGCCCAAATATGTCATGGCGATTGAGGACATGTAAGTGTGCCGCATACCCTCTTAAAATTGAAAATGAAACACGGAATAATCCACGTCCAGCCAATTTCCGCGCTCCCCAAAACAATATCGAGGCAGCCAGTACAATGCGAACTATACGCTTATCGAAAATCTTTCCCCTCTTTTAATTATTAATGGTTGACTCAATATGAAGATTTGGATTTCTAAAGAAGGGGTTTTTCGTTTGGTCGTATTCGGATAGTTAAGGTGGGTTTCGGTCTCATTTAAGCATTCAAGAAAACGCGTTGTTCGAACCAAATATCTTGATTATCATTTTTAGGCATGCATACTTATGCTAGCATTAAAGACTGGTTTTGAACCGCTTCTGTAATCACATGAATTAGTCTTGCATAGTGCGCCCTTCATGACACCAAATGAGAAGAAATGGGTCATTAAGGTTTTAAAAAACAAAGGTAAAGATAAAAATTCAAATTAATGAGTTATATTTTAAAATTATTATTCCGCTAAACGTTTTTAAAAGCGCCTAATAATTGTAAAACAACCCAAAACGATCATAGGATTACATGGTACTTTTTACACAACACTCTACTTAAGCCATTAAAGCAGCATACATTTACTAAGGCAACGTTTCTAATAAGATGGACAAAATGGTGTCATTTATTTTAATGAATCCGATGCCGAGAATCATAGGTTGCATTTTTGCACCAATTCACAATTATTCAATGCCAAAGATAGCCAAGGTCTAACGTGAACTTTAGAGACCATTTTATGATTACTTCCTAGCTAGATTGTTACGACTTAAGAATTGCGGCACTCCAATCACTGCAATTTCAACACATTTTTACAGCATTTTTGGCAGTGACCACGACAGTCCAGTGACGATTAACCAGCCAATTAAGACCTGGAAGGCACACCAATCTATTAGGTTTCTTATTTCCGATTGTTAAGACGAAGATGAAATTAAAATCCCCAATCAATAAAGAGACAACCATGTATAACCAATCAATCATTCATTTGCTTCACTCTTCGTCGTTGCAGAGTAGTTCACGTAAGTTTGGTTCAGAAATTCGTCGCAGACACAAGTGGTCCAATACTTGTATTCTTCTGGTATTTTCGACGCGTTGACAACGTTGTTAAACCGTGGATTAGAATCGACCCGATTGTAGCATGAAAGACGCTAACGATTGCACAGAGGCTGGTGTCATGAGGGGCCCCAGGGTGTTGTGTATCCTGCCGTTCTGAACTTGACCGTTCAGAGGATTTTGGAACCCAGAAATTTGAAAGCTGTGACAGTTTGGAAGGTTTTATCGTTGAGGTGGATGGTTCGGCGAACGTCGACAATAATATGGTCTCCGGTGCATTGATATCCCGCCAGACTACCTTTTCGAATTCCTTTATTCGACTGAGCACAGGTTGTAAGACATCTGGAATACATTCAAAACAACAATGGCGACAGCGAATTCGAGGTCACCCATATGGAAATCCGACATCAATTGAAAACCGTTGTAATCAGGGACGGCCTGTTGTGATAGTATTGTATATAGGGTAGAATAAACCCTGAATGGATAATAGACGGAATGTCTGTAATACCGGTGTAACTCTGAAAGCCAACCGAGACCCTTGACGAATAGAACACGTGCAGCAACGATAATTCGTATTCAAAAGTGTAACGTACGATATACGTTAATATAGTAAAACACAATTAATAATTAGAGTTAGCAATCACCACATCCACCTGGGTGCAGCAGCTTCGATGGCATGCGGTAGTTGACCGGCGATTTCAAACCCAAACGCTCCGAGCGCCGAGGTAGAACTTGCGAGCTTTGGTCTGGAACGGATGGAGTCGTATTAGCCGGATCAGCTGGTTCAGACGAATGGAAATCAGTAGCGGGCACGTCTGGTTCAGAAGGATGGGAATCGATGACGGGCATAGCTGGTTCATCGAATCGGATTTGATCGACATGCCGACGATGACTTGATAAATCAGTGACGTCGAGGATGGTAACCATACGATTCCCACTTCTTCCAAGAATAAGACCTCGAGACGGTCGAAAATCATTCCCTTTGAAAAATGTGACCTCTCCCGAACCAAAGCATTGGAACGAATTTGCGCCCCTTGAATTACACAACCGGATATTTACCAGTGATTAACCGCCACATTATAATCGACAAAGCGTTGGAATAGATGGAGGAGTCTCTCGTCATGATCATGTCTGCTGACACAAATGACAGCCTAAGATGTGGCATCTACGAAGCCGGCGACGCCCTCTCCGAAAACAAGAAATAAAATGGATTCTGGTCTATGTTGGGGCTGTGGTATTTTGCACTATCGCAGAGACGATCACTTCAAAGAAACCTAATATGCACACCTAACTCGCGCGTTTGCACAAAGACGGCTTCTCACACCGTCCTTGGTCTGACAGGGGTAAGCCTGTGTCTCCTCTCAGTCAACGTCATCCTACGATTGTAATCCTGCAAATTAATTTCAACCGTGATTTTGTATTAAGCGAAATTACACATTCTGCCGGCGGAAAATCGTGATCGTCAACATCGATGGCAAACCTGTTCGCTTGCAGCTGTACACTGCATCGGAAATTGTGAATCTCTCCGAAGGCTATGGAGGTCCATTGGTCGACCCTCTATGGAGAAGAATCCCTACAACGACACGGTACAAAGCAGCATTCTTGTAATATACTACTTCGACAGATATCAGCGACTAGGAGCAGCGGCTTGCGTCACTAGGCAGTTCTAATCTCCGCGTCATTTTCCAGTGCTACGACAACTCTCCGGTCAGTGAAGTGCGCTTTCATGGAAAACCGAGGCGCATGAGGCCGACACCGGGGCAAACATCCGAGTGACATCGTTTATGTGGTTCAATTTAATTCCATCCAAACTGTCACAATGCACCGATCTCCAGCGCATGCGAATCGCAACTCACTACAAAGACGTGAGACCTTTGACATTGATGACAGCGTCTTGCGAACCTTGTACATTACATAAAGTAGCCTTTAATACGTTTTACGAAACATGCGTTTTTTATGGCTTCCACGTATTTAAATTGATTAATTTTATTAAATTCGCCGATAACACGTTTAATAACTTCATGGGGCAAAGGAGATGGTAAGGGTCCTGTGAGATTTCAAGAGGATACAAAGAAAGTGCAGCTTCTGGGTATCCGGGCGAGAGAAAACCCGCAATACCGAGTAAACAAACTGTGCCCCACGTGGCTGAGGAAGAATATTTTGGTTTTGCGATAAGTCCCGGTAGTTTACGGAATTAGCCGTTCGTCTTGTTGTCGGTGTATTGGGGTCTCACAACTTTCCAGCTGATCAATTTCTTCGAACAACGACCTGAAGCCTGTGGAAGGATTTTATATCAGGCGAGACCCTCCAGGAAGTTTTCAACGATACACCTGGAGCGAGGGGGGAACTAACGCATGACTTTGCTTCCTTTCAGCCGACGTACCACCATGGGTGCTTTTCTAAAAGACAATTTTCATATCTAGTACTTTTATACTGTCTTGTTTTATGCTGACATTTTTCGTCCTCGCGACCTCAAGCCACTACAATTATTATTATAAACGATTATTTTCAATCATGGGCGCAATCATATAATTTACACTTTCATACCCCACCATTTAAAACAACATGGTACTTAAGCAATTAAAGCAGCGTAAATATTAGCTACAACCACACTAAGCCGATATCAAACAATTTATATCGATTCTATAGCCATAATACACGTATAAGGTTTTGAATAAGGTTGTTTACAGGTAAGCAACGTTTTAGAAATTCATTTTGATCAAAAATATAGTAATATAAAGCTTGTTACTCCTCGACGTCTTCATAAGTTTGAGCACAGGACCGCCGGATTAAAAGTACCGGGCTTTCCTCTTGAAGGCCATATAGATCGTTCATCAAATGGGAAGTTGGAGTCTGCTCAAGCTTACAAGAGATAGCGTTGTTGAAGGTTTCACAAATATAATCTGGGCTGGGCATGGATTGCTCGACTTCTGTCTTGTTATATTTCTTTGCATTGGAGTTCGCTACTATGCGTATGTTTCGGCGAACCCGCATCTTAAATTAAAAGAAATTACGGACAGGATGAAATAAAGTCCTCTCAATTCGATGTTTATGTGGACACAGTTAGGCCAAAGACCTTTAAAGGCATGTTGATTTCATTGATATTAGTGTTCCGGACGGATTCAGTTTTTCCCAAGTATAGACCTGGAGGGGATGAGTCTGGTTTGTAAACATGCGATGCAACATGCTGCATTTCGTGTACACTCAAATAAATCTAGTGACCCAGTGATGGTTACGCAAACACGTAGCACAAACACCAAACAGAGAAATGAAAACGAAGCTGTAGATACAGGACGCCAAACCCTTATTTATCAGAATAATTTCAATACAACGGTCAGCAAGCTTGTGAATCAAGCCCTGACGTACCCCTACAGCATACCTTTGCACAAGTAACGACTAGTGCTAGCGTCACCAAACGGTTACTAGAAATAGCCGTGTTATCTCCACAAAGAGCTCGTCTTGTGTTTCGATATTACCAACTGTAGTGTCTCCCGAGAGTCATATATTAAGAATTTTGAGCCCTCAAATATACGGTTCCAGGCGCAAACAAATTGAGAATTGTGCACCATTATGATATGTGTTTTCAACAAAAAGTGGCATTAGCATTCATTTAAAAGAGGAATTCGCCATCAACGCAATTCTTTAAATTATAGGTCATCTAAAACGAGCATGAATAAGGCAGAAACCATTAGGATTGGGTAGGTACATGTTAGATAAATACACACCTTTTGAATGCCTGAATTCTGCAATACCGATAAATAATGTACCGCAAAATATATAATTGGAATAGACAAACAATGTACCGTTTTCATTGTAAATTTGTTAAAACTGAAATTATTTAATTGAATTAATCGGAAGGCTTTTTGTAGACGGAAACTATTTTATTATATTATAACTAACGTTTTTAGTAAGCTTTAACATAAATTCCAATTGCTTTAGTAGTTGTTTTTTTAGTCTCATATAATATTTTGTTTAAACTGGACTAAGTCAGTTTCAGATCTCAACTTTTGGGATCGTCGATTACGCTAACGTCAGCTAACATCGTTCTATTTTTATATCAAGAAAATGGTGAAGCCAATTAAGCAGAAGACGCAAAAGCTCCTACCAGAAATGCCCCTATCTACGAGAACGTCGACAACAGAACATCGACCGGGTTCTTCTTCGCGCGGCTATACGGAAGAAGAATGGAAGTCAATGGCGGTGCGAATCCGCGAGTTGACGATAGCACTTGCGAAGCTTCAGTCAGAGCATCAAACCACGATGCTGAACAAAGAAGATTCGCCGATTACCCCTGCTCCTGAACAAGAGCCAACGCCCTATACCCTATTCATTCCCCACGACCGTGCCCTCCCAACCCCGTAACTCTCTGCCCATCCACCACGACTGTAGTCCCTTCCTCTCATGCAGTGTCCTCGTATTCTTACACTTTGGTTTTTCAGTAACCCATTGACACGTGAAATGGTTAGGAAAAGGTTTACTTTGTGGAGTTATTAAATATATGTGCAATCTACAATGCCCGATGAACGGACAATGAACATTAGATAACCCCTGTACATCGGTAATGAGACACACAAGTTGTTAAATTAAGATACATTTGCCTTGCTTTGAAATTGATCATAAATAAATAGAGTCGTTTACGGGGGGTTTAATAGCTAAGTTTTATAGTATCCGTTTTATTAAGTTCGCTATAGCCAAAATGTTCAAAATTATTATCTATTAATATTTATGTGAATATATCTTACGAATGGCTGTTCCCCATTTTAACAATAGCCGGAACTTTAAGGAAAAAACTGCGTCTAAAACAAGTAACATAAAAAGAATCCTTACTTTACAATGGAAAGGGTAAGTAATTATAAGGCGTATAGGAAATAATTGATTCACAACAGGACAAATATTCGCCACATACGCTAGAATAGATGCAATATCACAAAAGATTATTTAATTATTGCACTGTCCCTGGCTTATCGGGAGATCCGTCAAGAGAGACAGTATTCGAATCGACTCTTGACGTCCTGGATTCGCCCTTCGAGGCTGTTGGGAAAGCGAGCAGTGGTTCGAGTATTTGTTCTTCGATCGAAGATGAGGATCCCGTCTATGTAGCTGGTAGCCTTGGTTCTTCCGCCGAGGGCGGCGACCGGTCGTTCTCTGTCTGTCGGTCGATTTTCAACGTGGCAAACAACGCAGAAATCCCTCTTATCTGACCGAGAGAGTCGCGAAAAAGGTTTCGTTTCCGAGCACCGTCTCGGGTATAAAAGAAGGGTTACTGTGTGACGATAGATTCCGACCGGGAATTGACAGTTGAAATTACGTGGTCTGCATGATCTTTCCCTTGTCCGAGCTCTGGAAATGATCAAACCGATACCTCTCAAACGCAAAAGCCCAAAATCCCGTTTTCTTCGCTTTTCACGCGGTAAATATGTTAAATCCTGCATATTCCATCAAAAAATAGAATTTTGGTTTTTACATTGGAGTCACGTTGAGACAATAGGTAGTTCCGGCAACATTGGGTCGCTCTCGGGACGCCCCCTTGAAAACTATTCCCGAGAAACGTTATGGAAACTCCTAACTCTTATTTGCTCATATCTTCTACAGAGTCTGGACACCACACTCTGATAAATTGATACTTGTAATTTAAAGACATTTTCGATTGTTTTATGGGTCACTTTTATCGGGTCATATTTTAAAAGTGTGTCCGTGAGTACTTGGTTTTTTGTGATCTTTAAGCGAAAGCATGAAGATTTCGAATAAAAACATCGACCGATATTCTTCAGGGGGTATAACACTTCTATCTGAAAATGAAGAAGATATGTGGCTTCTTTATAATCTTGTTCAAATTGGCGACACCTTTTGCTGCTCGACAGTTCGAAAGGTGCAAACTGAATCGGCAACTGGAAGCGTCGCATCAAAGACAGTCCGCACGAACTTGACTATTAAGATAGAGACAATTGATTTCGATACACAGGTTAGTGTTCACCATCTGTTTCTATTACTTTATTTGTATCCCTATATAGATTTTTACGCCAGTCTTTTATTGCAATACCTTTTCTTATACACGGTGCTTGTTTGACTTACATACTGGTTTTAAAATATGATTGAATTGCGATATAGTTTCGTTAATTGTGATCTAATGCAATTTAAGCGTCGTTGTCATTTGTGGCGAGAGGGGTAGCCGGGTGAATAGATTTCACAATAATGGAGGACGCATCTCTTGTCTATTCACACCCTAGAGCTTCCTGTGAAGGAGTATAACAGAACCCATTTTGTTGCCGTTGTATTTTTGAATGCGTCGCCTCCATCCAGTTTTTGGGATTTGCCCGCATGGCCCAATGGTGCAGTGGTCTACGAGGCTCCCGTGTTCGATTCTCAGGTCGCTCCGAGGACACCACCTGTAAACATATTCTCGAGAAAACTCTAATGAAGCCGGTTTCTCCCCTAGTAGGAGATAGCCGCTAGATTTTTGATACGCATTTAGTCCGCAGGAATATTTATTATTTAATGTTTTGTTTTGAATTAGAAAGTTGTAACGCGCGCCGTTTTTCGCATAGTTAAATCCCTGTTAACCACACCAATTTTATGGATTATTTTAGATCGATCTTTTAATATGCAACCTCATCTCATCCAACATTTCTATCGTTACTGTCACATAATGTCAGGCTTCATGAATGTCACGACCCTTAGTCGCCCATGCTCAGCGATCGGAGCAGATCGTTGTCCAGTTCTTATCCCAGCGACACACTCTGTAGACCGCTTGGGGTTTGGGTATGAGTAGCAAATCTGGTCGTCTGGTCGGTCATGCCTCGGGGAATCCCTTGGTATTCGCGGGTAGATGGGAATTAACTCTCTCCGCGAGGGAAAGCTCAGTAGACTGTGCCAGAATCCAACGGTCAGGAAGGCGGTTTACATTCTTTCGCACAGATGAATTCTGCCTTGTGTGATGCACTTGACCGTGTCAAGGCTAGAGTCGCCCCTTAAAGAAAGCCGGGTGGAGCTTGAGACGCCAACTTTACTTAACTCCCAAGAAATTTAATGAAATATGTCTCGAAAACCTTGTTTCTCCCCAATTGTCACGTAAAAGTGGATAGTTTAACGCGCCACTGTACTGATTGATATGGCTTTTAAATTTTAGGGTTCCATTCTTCACTTAAAGGGTAGAAATGTTGTCGAGAACCAGTTTGTGAAGCTAGGTGCCTATCACACCCTCCAAATCGGAATTCAAGATAAATTCACAATTACGAAGCAGGAATGGGATAGTGTTAGCCTCAACCTTGTTGAACAGGCCGGTGATGCCACACAGCAGGCTGATGTCGCTACTGTCATAATGCACGAAGGCCTGGCCTATGTTTGCCTTATAACGAATTCAACAACGCATGTCCGTGCCAAAATCGATTGTACAATCCCCCGAAAACGCCCCAATCTTCCAACGGCGCAACGCGACAAGGGGATTTCGAAATTCTTCGATCAGATTATACAGGCTATTGAAAGACATGTTCGGTTCGATGGTATGTCCATTTTTTGCTGCTGTTTCCGTAAACGTATTGGTATTCGTAAGCCTTGAATTTATCTTTTAGTTGTCAAGTGTGTAATCGTGGCAAGTCCGGGGTTTTTGAAGGACCAGTTCTTTGAATATATGTGCCAACAGGCGACAAAGGAAGAAAACCGTGTTCTTTTAGAAAACAAAAGCAAATTCACGTTGATACATTCTTCTTCCGGCCACAAACACGCTCTAAAAGAAATCCTTACTGATCCAATCGTTATGGGCAAAATCGCCAACACGAAGGCTGCTGGCGAGATCAATGTACTGAACGATTTTTATCAGATGCTCAAAACGGACGCTTCTCGGGCCTTCTATGGGTGTGTTATACATTGCTGACTAGTTACTGAGTTTCTAAAATTGTCAATGGTTCAATCTAATGGTTATCCATCGAACATAATTCATGCTTATGTACGTATCTAATATCCAATTAACGCACTTGTAATAAATCTCATGCTTTCCTTAAACAAATAGAATTAGGTCGTTGTTTTCACAAATGCTGTATGTACTGAAATCTTTATTAAATACCATACCCATTTAAAAACCTATTGTAGAGTGAAACATGTTACGGCAGCAGTCGAGGCCTTCGCTGTCGAGATCCTCCTAATCTCCGATGCCCTCTTTCGTTCGCGCGATTTGACCGAGCGAAAGAGGTATGTTGCCATTGTGGACTCCGTGAAGGAGAATATGGGAAACGTACGGATATTCTCCAGTCTACATGTTTCTGGCGAACGTGAGTTTTCGCATACCGACGGATTTCAGTACCAATTTATATCGGAGTCGACAAGTCGTTTTTCCATGGCAGCTATATTCACACAGTCCCTCAAATAGTTATCTATTGCTTGAAAATGTCACAGCCACCCGCTGACAATGGTGATTTATAAACATAGTACGGGTTTTCATTTTAGAATTGAATCAGTTGTCTGGCATTGCTGCGATTCTGCGTTTTCCTATTGCTGATCCGGCCTCAGATGACGAAGAGGTTGACGATTGGACAGACGAAATAGAGACAGCTTGATGTTTTCCTTGTTTTGTTCCGTGCTTTCCCCACCTTACTTGTGTACAGAGGATGCCCCACAGATTCTCTTATGTAGCGTTGTATGCTTTTCGCTTACTGGTTAAAACTACTGCGTTTCCCACGAAAATGGCAGTTTTTACCACCCCACGGGTACACAAGGGAATAGATTAATGTAAATTTTAATTTATGTTTATCGTCGGTCCTTTTAGCATGGAAATTTCAATGATTGATTCCGTGTACATATTCTACTTATATTTACAAAGTACAGTCGGTTCTGTCAACTAAATTATCCGATTTGCATCTTTGGAGGATGTCATCTCAATTCTGATTGCTGGTAATCGAGGATACCCTGCTGAACGCCACAGCTGTTAAACATCTATGGCGCTATCCTAAATAACCTCTGATTTACAGACTACTAAAATATCATCGACGCCAGTCAAATGCATCGCGAAGATAACCGAATCGATACGGCTGCATGGTCCTCGTTGTTTCGAATGTAACATGAGCCTGTGACGAACGAAAAGCTATTATTTCTGACCATCGACAAATACCAAATCAACCCTGTTATATAAGCCGCGATCAGGAGACCTGGATAAATGCGAGTGAAAAGAAGCCCGAGCAACCAGGTTTGTGTGTGGATCGATAGTTAGGCGCTTGAGAGTACTGCCACCCACTGGAAACCTTGAGGCATGCTAAAAAGGTGTGCCGCTTCAATGCGTGAACCACGCAGCTGTATTAAATACCAATGAATCAGAAAAAATGAGAACAGACCGAATACTATTGAAAGCCCAAGTTGGAAATTACAGTAGCTATAAAGTATTAAGTCTTATTTGTAATAATCAACAAAGAAAATGCGAATCTAACCCTTCGTGAATAATCTCGAAATAATATATATCCGGTAGATTGCTGTAGCCGTAAGAGTCGATACGGAAGATGAAGTGCAGCCAGGTTTTGTGGAGTACTCTTATTACCTTTTCAATAACAAACTATTAAACCCAATATCATTGGGCAACACAATGAACCAAAACGACCAATATCTCCACTGTAAAGGAAACTAATTTTATTCATAAAATACGGTAGTAGATGCGCGCGATTGTTGTGTGTTTTAAAGTACTTATTCACCGTAGTTCAGATGAAGTTACATTATAATATCAATCCACAATATCCCTGCCAGAACAGAAATATCTCCCGAATATAGTTTACGGTGTTATAGGAAGGGTTGAGCCTGATTTTTACGCTTTATTAGACCACGCCAAAGCATATCATTCTGAATTTATACCCCTCTTAATTCACAACTGAGTCATCTTAATTACCGCCCCATAAACCTACAGTCTTCACCAGCACGAACGAAGGATATATTTTTTTCTGATTTATGAGAGTAAGTGAAATTCAACAATGGGGTTACAAAAACCGAGAAACTATTGGCAGTCGTACGATGCAAACTCTATTCTGCGTAGTAAAAAAAGCATTCAACTGATCATTTGTGGCATCGAATAGAGCAATACCAAACGTGGACCGTGATGTGCGTCAGATAATTAAAGCCGCTGAAATTCAACCGATATTGATAAATGGACCACTAGTAATAATAAAAAAATGCGTGGCACAGCTAACTACAAGAGAGAAGCAAACATCTAACGCAGTAAAAGCCCACAACCTTTGAAGGGTTAAGATTACGAATTGATCTATTTCTTGAGATTTCCCGCAACCCGAATAAATATTAACATACTGACTGGAAAACATTGAATAAAAGAAAACATATCAATAAAATAACATAAGCGCTGGCAAGAATTTTGTTTCACACGCGTAATTCACGCCATACTGATATCCAAAAAATAAATTCCACAGGAAGCTATACGGAGCAAGCTTTTCGTCTTAACAAATATTAGATGCAAATATATTCGTAAGAATCTTTTTTTAGGAAAAATAAAAATAACATCCCCAGACATGTTGACGGTTTATGGTGCATAGAGCGTCTACGCCTTCTAAAAATCATATCATCGAACATTTATAGCGTAATAAGGCGGAGCCAGGGTATTCGAAAAAAATAAGTAACATCAATAGACGTATATCGCTTCATATATCACTGGACGTAAATATAAGGAGCACGAGGCTGTTAATATACAGATGTGCAGTTACCCAAAGAAAACATATTCTTCGCTGGGGAAATGGACGAGGCACTGAAATTGAAGACACGGGCATCCAACAATTACGAAGATTCGACGGATGAATAATATGGACTATATTGAGCTGGTGGGTTGGTTCTGGTGGCGCTTAAACGTTCAACTCCATGAAGAATTTTCGTGATTTAAATAACAGGATCTCCATGGGACTTGCGAGGAGTTCTTTGAGCTGTGCGTCGCCATACAGTCCTGCCATAAGGTCTAACACATCAATTAAAATGGTAAGCGAAGCTAACCTGCGATGGCTGCACTTGTTTCCGGTGAATACCATACGGTAAGTATGAACTTAAGATAATTGCGTGGGGGGATTTCGTGTCGAAGGGGAAATACGTATTTGTGTCCACAGTCAGAGTCGGTTTCGGATCCCTCTGGTGTTAACGGGTTCATCATGTGTGCATGCTCCGACACGATTGAGAAAGCGTTAGTATTTATTTTTATCAAGGCAATTGTTTTAAAAAAAACCGTAGACCTTATACCATCAGATATTATTTTCGCAAAATCTAGACAGACAGAAGACACAATATTATGCAAAGGCTAAAACCCCAGCAGCAAATATTTAATAAATTAATTGGAACAAACAAGAAAGTGAGAATGTCAGCCTATAGTTTATGGATAACCCGAACATCTACACAGGTGTGTAATATTGCTGATGATAAACTTATCTTAAAAAATGGTTCGAAAAAAATTATGAATATCCTTGGTAATGTACCTTAATGAGAATTTTACCAGACAGGTAAGTAAAATGTTTATGGAAATTTATAGAATGGTTGTTGTCGTTGCCGATGGCTGAATTATGTCCTTTTGCATTTTATCTTTCAGGCGGAAACATTTCTGGTCACATATCCAGAGTATGACGGACATTTCAGTGATATATAAGGCGGTATAATGGCTGCCGTTGCACGTTTGCCAAACTTAAGATTCGTTGAGGGTTTACTTTGCTTACACCCTTGTTGACCTTCCTGTTATTGGCTGTATTCGTGTAAATTTGAATTTGTTGTAAGCATTCATTCTGAAAATTGTGGTCTTCGTGACAATAGGTGTCTTATATACAGTCGTTACGGTCGCGATATAACGGCAAAGGTCACATGGACCGATAGCAGGATATTTTTTCGGGGTTTTCTTATCAATTAAACCAGATTAAACAAAGCAGGGTGTGTTGTGTGTTGGGGTAGTGGTATCACCTCTAGCCGTGGGGTCTCCGATTGACGCTCAACTCGCACATCATGCACAAATTAACTTAATGTGGCAGCGACATCAATCCGGTATATTGTTGGAATCGGGGTAGATCACACATTTCTGTCTGGCGCTGCTTGGCTCCCCAATCATGGACTTGAGCGAGGAGCAATAAACGAAACATTATATGGTTTGTTTAATGCTCAATAACCATGTCACTCACATAAACACCTCCAACGGACGCCAACTTCCGTTTTTCCTATCCCGAAATAATACAAGCAATACCTCCAAAATCATCGAAAACAACCGCGAAGAGGAAACTCGTGAGATTATATAGAAAGTTAACCATTAAACCTTAAATACCAGATCCGTCGGTAAGGACTTTGCTCTGATACAGCAGGCATATTTTGAGCATTAAGGGATTGATAACTGAACACACGGAATTCTCTTTTACCGATGGATTCATTGGTAATTGCATCAATTTGGGTCAAAATTATGTCTGAATAGAATAACGACGCGTTTGATTCAGTCATTGTGTTTCTACATGCAAATGTCGCATGCGCCTCAAAGCTCGTGAAGGAGCAGTTGTAGGACGTAGTGGCGTGCGCTTGTAATCTAGCAACCTGGAGGCCGGGTTGCGGAAACTGTCTCGCGCGCGTTATGGACAAGGCCTTCTATGGCCGCCATTACCTCGTTGTTATTTCCTCCATTCCTGTTAAACATTAAAAAAATGCTGAAAGTTCTGGTCTTTGTGACCTTAATAAAGCGTAAAAATTATTATTATTATTATTATTAGGACGTGATTGAGGTCATCGAAAATGCCTTTTAAGTGATTCGACAAGATTTTTGTAGACGAGCTTTTCAGACCATCGAAACCCGGTCACCTCTGGAAAGATCTTAACAGATTGACAGGAACCCGCCCCTATATCTACCAAGTGGTGCCCTAGACCTTGATGCTCTGAACGATGGCTTTATCTTCAAATCCGCTGACCATTCCGCGGTACCTCTCGTTAGATCTCTTAATCCCAGTGCTTTCCTGCCCGCTCACGAATCCTCTATTTCCCTAATTTTGACTGGCCTCAAGAGCTCCACAGCGGCCTCTTCTCTACAGGGTCCCCCCAACGATTCTTAAAATCTGTCATCGCGAGATTTCTCCGTTTGTGACCCAGCTTGTCAATCATTCGTTAAGAGAATGCTCCTTTCCTTCGGAATGGAGAGACGTCTCTATAACATCAATTCCGAAACTGGCAAATGGTTCCGCCGGACCTGTGAAGTATAGACCTATCGCTAACTTATCTGTGTGGTTAAAAGTGATTGAGAAGCATCTCCTCTCTAAATTAGATGACACGCTTAAAGCTGCCGATGACCGTTTCAGTTTCCTTATAAATCAAATAGAAGAAATCTAGACGCCGTGGCTACGTTATCGCACACCTTCCACTCTTCACTTGATGCCGGAGCTAAAGCCGTCAAGGGGGTTTTCTTGTACTTCTCCTCTGCTTTCAACACTATCTCACGCTCCCGCATCCTTTCTCAACTATGTGAAGATGGCGTTGAAGGATGGTTGATTAATTGGCTTCAAAACTATTTTTCTAATCGACGTCAACATGCAAGAGTCGGAAATGAAACCTCCACCTCCTTGCCAAATAACTGCGGTGTACTACAAGGTACAGTGCTATCTCCCTTCCTTTTCAACTATTACACGTCTAGCCTTCGGTCCCCTAACGACTTGACACTTATAAAATACGCGGATGACTTGCCTTTATGCCATGCATGCAAGACGGATAGTGATTCTCAACAGCTCGGGCAGGCAGTCACTGAGGTACTCGAGTGGTCTTCGGCGGCATATCGCAATTCGGTCATTCCATATTTGTCCCGATTTTTAGTTTCACCAGAGCAAGTGAAACTGGAACTAACGGACAATTTTCACATCGAATACTTGTTATACTGCCTCTTTTTACTGCTGAAAGTTTTGGTCCTCGTGAACTCAATAAAGCCACTACAATTATTATTATTATTAATTATTATTATTATTATTATTATTATTATGGTATAACTCATGACCTTGGGGTTTTTTTATAATCTGTATTGCGCGCTGTATTTAACGTGCATCATTTCATATCGGGTTTTTTCGCTTATATGTACAAGATCTGCCATATAGCATGTATCAACGGTATCCCATCACGAATTTTACGTTTTCTATGTATTTTTGTATCCGGAAATAGTGTGTATTTGTGCGCGACTTGTCTACCTTCTCCACACAGTGTTAGGGTGCGAATTCGGAATCCACATACGACATAGTTGTCCTGGAGAGGCATCCCTTCTCCTTTAGACCCACAAAAACTTGCATAGGAGATTGTCGATTTTAATGGGGAGAAGCATCCAATCGCGAGGAAATACCTTGGTTTCCTTGGAGAGTTATCTTTAGTGCTTCGTTCAAGGCCGCGGGGATCTGTACGGTAGAAAATAACCGCCTTCCTAGCCGTTTGATCCTGGAATGAATAGTTTTGAAATGAAATTGAATCCTCTATTCAGTCAGCCGGGATTTTCCGACACATACTCACGTAGCAATTGACTTCCATGCTATATGGATTGGCCCGCCTTTCTAGCGGTTTACCATGTTGTGCCCTCTGCCGCATGCAGCTACATGGAGCCACATATACGAGTACAGTTTCAATGACCGGGAAGTTACCCATAGCCTTGACATATCCCAAAAAACATAGAGAACGCCATCTTTAACAAGCATGGTTCGTCCTCCATGTAAAATTTCTTCTTTAGTTATCATGTCTGTCTCACGCCTGACTGCCGTTCTCTTTTCGAAAAGCAGGCAATGTATCAAGACTGTATTCTTAAATATTATAATTACTGCAAGATGAGCGTGTTTGATTGGTTTTAGTTCGCATAGTATGACAATAAATATTATTCTTCAATTTCATTCAGATATGTTCTCTGATGACAGTCGGTGGATAGAAGGTACAGTCTTGGAGGAAGAGCAGAGGTCATCGCCAGTCATATTGGATCCCCTCACGAAATTGAATTTCGGATTGTTGATTGGAGACATTTTAAAATTTCATCCTGTAAATGAGTCCTTCGGTGGGTACCATTTATTGAGCTTCTTTGTGAATTCTTTTCCAACGCGTCCACAATGCTGTGCTGAAACACAGGTTCTCGTCGGATAACCGAAATTGAGTTAGATTGGTATTATTGCCTCGATGGTCGACCGGCTGGGAATAATTGCTGGTGTTGATATTTCGAGTGGCACTGTGAAGCCGATTCATTCTTTAGTATAAGCACAACTTTGATTGATTTTAGTTCTTCACGAACGGAGTCCAGCCGTATACGGCCTTCGCCTGAATTCGCTTTGAGAGATCACTTACACAATAGAAGGCCCTAGGTGTCTTGATATACACTTGCACATATAAGTCTCTTTCTTGTGTGGTTTATTATATTGCTAGTTCGATTTTTATCCTTATCGTGGAACATAGTTTTCACGGTGATCCGCCGATGTCAGTTATGCATCATCTCAATTGTTACCTTATTTCAGATATTTTTAGGTTCGGGCCCCGTTGGGTGTCGTATGTGAATATATGGGGAACTATTCGAAGTTTTGAAGCTCGCCCTAACCACTATATAACCGATGGTGAGTCGCCCCGCCCATATGCCAACACCCAGGAGTGTTACAAGCACCGAATTTTATTTTTTGGGCTCTACAGTTGACGATGGAACCGGTATCATAAGTTGTACAATCTGGCGGAAACAAGTTGCTGAATATCCGGCGCGCAATCAATATTCCGACGTGACCGAGGAGGCCTATTGCCTGGGCCAAAGACTGCACCGGCTGGCGGTGCGCTCTCAATCGGTGGTTTACACCACGCAGACGACGTCCTCAAGCCTTCATGTGGGCGACGAGGTGCAATTGCGAGGACGCCTGCGTGTTTTCCGCGGCCAAATAACCCTCTCTGCTTCTTACTGCCGTGAGAATTTCCTAAAATAACATACGCGCATCCTACAAAATTGTCAATTAATGTAGCAACGGGTTGCCGACCTTTCTCCCCATCATGCCATTGAAAACACGAGCCAATTAACGTTATTTTCTGCACAGGCAAAATTTCAGATCCAAATGAAACTATCCATAACATCCTTCGAACGATCAGGCTGAAAGAGGAAATCTACAGTCTCCCATACGACCCATTAGAGGTTGTGAAGAATTTGGAAAGAATATCGCAGGTAAATAAACAAAACAATACTTATTCCACAGACAAATCTGGGGGCGAAGTTGATTCGCCAGATTCTAGAAGTCCTTCGAAACGATAAGCTGTTCAGATTTACCGCGCTGGACCTTCAACTGCACCATGGCATCATTCAGGAAATGAGCACAGATGTTCAAATACTCGATGCCGAAGTGTTTGTGAGTTTCAGTTTGTGTTGTCCATCCCACCATCCCCAAATAATGGTGTCTTACTTCCTACATGTTATTTCTCAGTCTGGACCCGATCTCGAAAATATTACCAACCTCATTGAAAAGAAACCAAAACGCGCACTGCAGGGTGCGGAGGTGAAACGCCAGATTCAGGCTGCAATTGCACATCTCCTTAAAGACGGGACAATCTTTCGATCGGATGCCCCCATTGGTGGTATGCCGGCATACATCGTGAGTAAACGGGGTTGGCCAACGGTTTAGGCCACTAAAATTTAGCCGGGCGCAGCGGACTGCAATTGGCAATCCAGTGACGTGGAGGCCGACGGGTGGCGGAATCTGGCCGCTGCTACATCCGGGATTCAACCAGTCTCTGGAGTTTCACGTGCGCCCCCGTGTTAGCCCCTGTGGCCATTTCGATCTTTGCTTTTCGATCTCAGGCTTCGTTGAAACATTCACGAGGCCGTTTTATCGCCCAAAAGGCCATAGCCGCGCGAAAATATATCTACCAACCGTGCAACTGTCAGGGTTTCAAATTGTTCTTGCCTACGACTAAACATATTTATGATTGTATAAGGCGAACTCAAATGACCCCTAATCGATTATTGGATGCATTGTAGTGCGTTTTCACGGGCAGATACGTGGGTCTTTAAAGCTCAGCATTGGCGATTGATGACCTCTTAATTATTTTCAGGTTACGCTTGAAAATGAACATTTAATGAGACGAGTGCTTAAAATAGTGTCGGAGAAGCAATCGGGTAAGTCTCTTGTTATTCTTGTTGAAGCAGAGTAACGTGAGCTCCTGTTAATTAGACTTGGTTGATGGCGTGCCTTTTGATGTAATTTCGGATGCTATTCGGAAGTATACTGTCCAACCAGCAGCGCAGCGACCCTTCCGATCTTTTTCGCGATCGGCTCTCACCAGGGTAGTCGGCAAACTCGTGGAAGAAAGCATCTTATACAGTGTTAACATTGGGTGCTATAAATTGACATAAAGGTAGCCATAACTGTAGCTTCCGATTATACCCTATCCTGTGTATATTATTTGCTAATACATTCTCGCTTTTTCGCACATTGTTGACCCGTTGTTGTGAATGACCTTAATAAGAGCACTGAATGAGCGACGGTGAAATCTCGGTTCTGGGAATGCTTGTCCTAGTGACGAAGGACACATTTATTATGCATAGTAACTGACGGCACAACTAGACAACACACAAGGCTGATTACGACACTGTCAGAAGTACAACATCCAGTAGATTCATCAGACTCCGGCCCTCACGGTTTCCTGGAAGACCCAGATCGGGTAAATCCGCCACTATAGCCAGGTTGGCTATACACGTGACGCACCGCGGCATTTTCTGTCGACGGCAGAGAATTGCCTCGTCTCTTCCCGCCGCGACCGCCAACGCCACTGCTGTCCACGTAGGATGCCACCGGCCAGACGAGGGAGGACTGCTGACGCTCATCGCCCACCACCAGGTTGTATTCCTCGTCGACCTCTGCGCCACCCGCCTCCTGGGATGAGGGACTTCCGCGAATCACCGGCGAATAGAGACAGGCACAGCAAAAGAGTCCTGTCAATGCGTGCCTGAAGTGTACTCCCAGGAGGAGGTAAATCGGCGGTTTGAGGATGATAAAGGCGAGGCCGAGGATCTCATGACTCATTCGTAGTAAGACGGGGTCGAGATCCACGTACCTCTCCAACTCGAGGGCAATAAGAATGAGCTTGGGTATTTTTGTGAGCAGTAGAAGGAATCCGAGGCAGACAGCGATGACGACGTTGGCTGTTTCCTGGAGCTTTTTCCGTGGCGGTGGCACCAGGAAATAGAAGGGCATGAGATCGGAGCGCTTCTCAAAGGGAATACCACAGTAGAATACCTGACCCTTGCCGGTGTCATCTAAAGCGCCTATGCGGGGCAGGGTCGTGAAGGAATTAGGCATCCCGTCAATCATATCAGTTGAGGATGGGCTAAACTGCTTAGGTGGCAACTTGTGAGAAGGCGAAGTATGGTCCTGCGTGTCGTCGTCGTTTTGCTTTGAAGATGGATAGCAGTTGGCAAAGTCGTCACCACAGCAACCGTATCTGGAGGGTGAACAGACGCTGGCCACAGCCTTCCACTTTGAAGAGCCGAAATCGACCATTTTGGATACGGCTAGACTGGTGACGATACCGATTGCCAGGTAGGGGAGAAACATTTCAATCGGAATGTTTAGAAGATAATCTGTCAGGTTTCTGAAAGGCAACACGGAAACAACCTTTAATAAATAGAGAAGATTACTACAGCAACACTGGGTAGATATTTGCAGCAAATCAACTCGGCATGGATCCTAGTCCATTGAAGTAGTGAGGATCCTGGAATTAAAATTCGTGAAACGTGTCCAGACAAACATTAGGGTATACAGGCAATAGCAAACATAAAAACGGATACGACGTTTTACTTTAAGAAGTTTTTACCGGTAGAGTGTTGAATTTCCAACATCCGTGAGAACGACTCGATAGCCTTCCGGGATGTCTGGATTCCTGACTGCTTTGAACTCAAAGAACCGGGGAATGGTGTAGCACATGGAAAAGACAATCACAAGGGTCGTCAACCGAATATGGCGATGGAGTGACGTAACTGATTTAGAAAAATATCCCCGCTGCAGGTAGAGATAGCGATCCACAAGGACACACAGTATAAGCCACACCTAAAATACAGACGCTGTTTATTGTTTCCGCAGAATGCACCACAAAAAATCCTAGAGGATGTAATAAAAGCGCAATGCGACTCTATGACAACATGTTGTATTGGGAGATACAAGATGCCAAAATAAATCCGTTATTATTTTTAAAAAAGGTACAGACCAGTTACAGCTTATCCAGTATATAATGCCAACTGACTTACGGAAGAAAGCTCACAAAAAATCTGCAATGGAATAGTGAACGGAATGAATGAGGCCACTTTCTGGGCATAGGCCACCTTCTGTCCTGCATAATCCGGGTCAGCCAAGTGGTAACTAGCTCGCATGGTCATCTGGATTCCCAGATATATGCAGTCCAAAATAGCAATGACAGAGAAGTAAAGAGTTGCACCTGACCGATTGCTTGACTTGTTGAATCCCACAAGACAGGCCACATTCAGGACCAACCCTGCGGTACAGATAAGAGCAAACACAGCCCCGTACACTAAATAATGCAGTCGGGCTTGGTCCGAGGATTCGCAGTAAAAATCGTCATAACACAAAGTGCGATTTTCAGTAACATTTTGAGATAAAGTTATGTTTTTCGCATTTTCCGGAAACGGTAATACGCTTGAAACCTTTTCGGCAATGTCATTTAAAGATCTGTAGAAATAAAATAATTGAATTATAAATTATTTAAATCAGACATTGAATAGCGGCGATTGTCAATATTCCAAGCCATATAACTTACGTGATGAATTCGCTGGGATGCGGGGCGATATTGCAGGTTGAAAAGCGGTTGATATAGACACACCATTCTCGAAATAATGGGAATTGGTCAATTGCCGGATCTGCTAAATTTTCGGGTTTACAGTACTTGTTCAATGCATTCGCTTTGTCGTAATAAAATGCAGCTGTCGCATTAGGAATTTCAGATACTGGCACGAGAGTGCTGTATTCATTCATTAAAGTAATCCCTTCGACAATACCGATATCATCGAACATATTGCCGAAAACGTATACCTTTAGTTTGGGAAACAAAGGGGTTATAACAAGAAACCCGACATCGTTTTTAGGTACTGATATAAAGCTGTAAATAAACAGTTTGAACCAATACAAAACAATATAGATGTTAGACCATCGGGGAGAACATACAAGAAGTCATGTCATTTAAAAACATACGTGTGTCTATAATCGCATATAAGTTTTTAAAACCGTTTCCACTGGCCTCCACTGAATGGCATTTTATGCGATGTGTTTAAACAAAAAAATGGTAATCGTGTTTTCTTTTTGAGACAAAAATTTTGTCTGAAAAACTAACAAATTATGATAAATAAAAAAACGTGTAAACTGTTTACCGTCGCGACTTATAGAAAATATCAGATACGACGATTTAAAAGGATGTAGTGACCTTCGGATTTTGGCGTTGTAAAAATACGCGGATTACTGGATAACGCAACAAGTCCTCGCTGTACCCGGATTTTGCTTAATAAAACTCTCAGGCGTCATTTTTTTCTAGGAAATATCTGAACTACAAAATTACAAGTGCTATCGGGTTTCTCAACATGCTTCGAACACAATTCACGGACCATCTACGTAACCAAAAATGTCTTTTCTTTCAAATATATGTCGAGGCGACGGGTAACTGAAGATGACAAGGTGTACTGTCCGCGTTTATCGAGAGCGCATTAGTGGTCTACGGTTCTCGTCCTTGGAACCAGACGTCCAAGATCAGCTTCAATCCATTACATACACGAAGACGTCTAATTCTCTAACAGAATATAACAGCAGTAAACGATACACACGCAATTCTATAAACAAAATAAATTTAACAGAAATATTCCTAACCACCAAATACAAAACAAACAGCTTAACTATATATGATATTACAAAAAATACAATATTATGGAGACTATACAAATCATTTTTTTCAATGAATATTTGAACTAACTTAATGTATAGAAAAAATATCACTCCCTTTTGAAATGTATTAACTTTCATTTCGGTTTGTGATGGGCTCGAGCATTTGGATGATATCAATAAAATTCCTCTTTCTGGCTTCATCCAAGGCATTTGTACCGTAGCTTGTTAATTGATTGCCGTCAACACCAGCCCCACCCATTTCCAGTGCACCCTCGTCTGCCCATTCGTAGAGAACCGGGGTTGAGGCGCCTTTACTTGGGGCAACCAGGAATCGCACAGTGTCCGTTCTGTGGTATGCCACTGCAGTGTGAAGAGTTGAGCGACCTTCGGCGTCCAATTCCTAAAAGTTATATCAGATGGAAGGTGATAATTTCAATCACTGGAATGTCATAAATTCCTTCAAATTTCTTTAATAACTCAACAGTCCATTAGTGTGGTCAGTTGATTAAAGTTGGATGCATCAAAGATGTCAGAATTAAAATTTCAAAAAAAGCGATCCCGGAATTACGGATTTTCAAATATGTAAGCATATAATTTTCCGACGACCATGAAGATTGCGAATTAATTAACACTTATGACAGCGGGGGTAAATGAAAATTAATCCTTCGAAATATATAAAGTCTGTCAAAGCGTTCTGGCAGCAACCAAAATATCATGATCATAAAACGCGCCAAAAAGAATCCATATAAATACAAATTAAACTAAAAGTGTTGTTATCTAGGATCTTCAAAAGTACCATTCTACCGACCGTTCGACTGGGTCGGCTAACGGTGCCATAGTCAAAGCGAAATTATCCAATATATATACAAATAAAACTCGAAAAGTGTTCTTATTTGATATCTCTAAAAGTACTCAACCGATGACCTTTAAATATATTCATCTCCAAGATGACGCCTACTGGTGTTTTTTTAATGCTCACCACTCAGCTGGAACACCCATCGGGGCGATTAAAACGGCGTAAAACGATTTACATTGACCGCCGTGCATCAAAGCGCAAGCCGTGCAATGTTAACGTTAAGCTCCGCGACTGATTTAAAAAATGGCATCCTTTTTCCAACAAATTAAATTTTACCCGCGATAGATGGAGCCAGGGAAACGCGTGGCCAAATTTGGAAGGTTAAAATAAGAAAAATAAATGTGCTAGATCAGCCTGATTTAACAGAAACTCGTTTTGGGTTCATGGGTGCCTTGATAAACTGGCGGCGTTTTTATACGAATCTCTCATATTATTCTTGAAAATAGTCTGTTGTGGCATCGAATAATTCGATTGTTAATAAGGTTATTATCGATACATTATTCAATATACCTGCAAAGTAAGCCCGGCGAGTTTGTAGAGACGTAACTGTTGCACACGCCCGAAACGCGCAGCGTTATTGGCCTCGCGTGCCCGAAAAGAATCGATAACCGAGAGCTGGCAATTGTATTTCCGCAAAAGACCAATCAGTCCGGGAGTGCAGTTTTTGCCACGAACTGCGAAGGATAAAGGCGTGTAGCCCTTGGAGTCAACGGCATTCGGGTTGACTCCTGACTCGAGCAGAACCCGACATGCCGCGTAGGAACCGGCGCCGGCCGCCATGTGAAGGGGAGACAGACGACCCGGGTCCAGGTACTGATAGAAAAGCCCAAATACCGGGAATTAATCGACCATTAAAACAACCGAAATGGTAAACACATCCGGTTAGTTTTTCGAGCATGTTGCAAATATAATGGTCGAAATGCAAGGTAAAGTAAAATTATTTATTAACCACACACCATTTCCTTTTTATTAACTACAGATAATTAGAAAGAGTAAATTCTTTTGCGCATGCTTGTATAATTGTGCTATTAAGCGTTTTATTTGAAGATAGTTTGCCTTGATTATAATTTCCGAGACAGGATATGATTCAGTCAATTTAACTTTGGAATTTCTGTGCGTGACCGCTGGCCGAATGCCTCCGAGATAAACTAAACACAGCGGTCAACAGCTACGAGAATTCCGTCGCGATTCAAATAAACCTCTGTGGATGGCATTGTTGGTACGAAATATTTCAAATTCACGACCGGAACTTTTCGGTTTATCTGATTATCATTGGGGTGACACAGTAATTCCCATTATCGCGTTTAAAACATGACAATAGCAGACAGAATTCATAAACGAAAATGGTGTTTCAAAAGATATACAACCAAAGGCCTGAATTAGCTAAACATTGAATGTGTCTTCTGTAGCAACGGCCTTGACCACGCCCAACAGTGGCTTTTTATCAAGAAACCACGTGCGAAAGAAAATGGTTAATCTCGCCTTTCATGGACCCGCAGGTCAAAGTAATACTTTCTTGATGTTCTAGAAGCTTCGATTCTGGGGCCATGCAACCAGTATTATACACTCAGCACCCTTTCGACCATTGGCTGTTCGGCCTACGAAAGTGCACCCACTGTGCCATAATCGGGCCAGCCGCCGCAGGTGGACACAGCTGTAGGACAAACACATCTCCACTACTGCACGCTCGTTTATCTTGACCGCCAATCCTCACGCTATCTTGGTGGAGAGTCTAAGGAATTGTGTAACACACGGAAATTTGAGAAGCAAGCATCCAAGGCGTAGTTTCTAGGGCGGGAGACTGTCGGCATGTGAGATGACACACCCCCATCGACTTGTGCAGAACAAGGAAATGGGTGTTACTGAGTTGGAGTGGCGCCGAGTAAATCATTCGAAGGACAAACTAGAATATTCGTTTTGAATGAGGACTTGGGGATATCCAACCTCAGGCTACCGCAATTTAATGTACAAATATTATGGATTAACGTGTGTTTCAGTAGTATTGAAGCATGGTTCACGCCTCATAAATGATTGCACCTACACATATGAGCATGAAACATCAACAAGTGGCCCATGCCATGCCTTAACCATGCGTAAACCGTGGGTATGCACGAAAACGTATAATCCATTGGGGCGTGCTCGAGGTGGGCCCAGACTCAATTATCAACAGAAACGAGAAGTGCTGTGCAATGGAATCATGCAATAGCTAAGGATCATGTCATAGAATTAACATCAGCGAACATTTGGCTTCACATACACCGCGATTGAGGGAATATATGATTATTAAAGTTAAATTTGATCTCCATGGAGATACCACAGCTCGAAAATCTGACCCCCGAAGGGCGCATGGGCCTTTAAACTAATTATTAATAGCCTCGGCATCATTATTCAACCAGCTATTTCCCATTTTCTCATAAACCCAGCCCCAAATTAGGCGGTGAGTCAGCTGAACTGGGTGAGGGTTTTCGCCAATAAATCCCGCCTAAAAAGCGAATGATTTAATCCTGTAGCAAATATATCGCCAGGAGCTCCTTGGGTATACTACAATGACAGGATCGGGATAAAAGTCAACTGCTACATTCGCCTTAAGAAGTCCTAGACCCACGACCTTAAGACTTAAGACCTCCAGAGTCCTAGACCTATTTGAAGAGGCGGGCTTGTCCATACACCCCTGGTTCCGAGCTGACTTCCAACGTCATAACGCGTCGCGGTCAACAATAATATCGATCATACTTAAGTATTCCACAATGCCGCCATACCTCCAAGTGACCGGAAATACGAAGCAGCTGTTTCAGCATATCCACGTCGTCGTTCTCCGCCGCGGAGCACGCAATCGATCGGAAGAGGTTGCGCGCCCAGTCCGAGGCGAAGCCGGCGGCCTCCGCGGCAACGAGGAGTTCCCCCAAGGCGACGGTGGCCGCCTGCGAGGCCACACCCGTTATCGAGCTCGGCGATGCAATCAACGGAGAGGTGAGCCGTTGTCGACGCGCCACCTCAACCGGCTCGGTCATCTCGCCGCGCAGGTTGTGCGCCAGCATGCGGCGCTGTGTATCCGGGTCCTCCCACTTGCCCAGAACGTAGGCCAGCTTCATGAGGGCAGCCTCCGCTGTCATATCCTGTGGGAGACGCAAACGATTCCACAACGGAGACAATTTAAACCTTGCTTCGGTCTCCAGGTATCAGCAGTTGAGAATTATCTTAAGACTTCGAGAAAAATGCTATCACGGAAAGGCGCATACAAGTAGTCAAAATTCATTCATCACGAAGTAACGACGCGTTCAAGTCTTGGCTCTGACACTAAGACCTCTTTGACGAACTCTGGACTGCTGCTTTCGTGGACCTATCCTGTTGAGTTCACGGTCCCCCTTACATCAAAGTGGTTGGGCCAGGGCCACTGCAGTCATTCGAGTAAGTATGGTTTAGACTTACACATCCTGATACCACACCAACAGTGTCCAAAATGGCTCCAGTGGCATAGACACCCATCACAGTACCGGTCCAGCACTGCGTTATGTTCAACATGATAATATTATGCTTCTCGTTGGCCTCCCTAAAGACTTCGAGGAGCGCCTCGTTGTTGGAAGGTATGTTGCCAGCTCCATACGTCTGGAGAATGACCCCTAAAATTTCAAGAAGATGTATATATATGACGAACAATACAAATACTTTGGGCGCCATAGTAAATCTTTTAACTAACCAACTGAGGATTGGTAACGCAAGGATCAATTTATCGAAATATTGATTCTTGTCAACATTTTAATAACGTGGGGGGGGAAGTAACAGTCCTGTATGCATGTCTTTGGAGACGTTATCGGAGCAGACGCTATACCAAGGAAATGTGAGGCTAGCAATTCATCAGCAGATGATCGCGAGCGTAGTGGCGTGCGCTTGTAATCTAGCAACCTGGAGGCCGGGTGGCGGAAACTGTCTCGCGCGCGTTATGGACAAGGCCTTCTATGGCCGCCATTACCTCGTTGTTATTTCCTCCATTTCTGTTAAACATTAAAAAAATGCTGAAAGTTCTGGTCTGTGTGACCTTAATAAAGCGTAAACATTATTATTATTATTATTATTACAAAGGGGGAACGCCCATTGGTTTATAAACGAAAAAAGGATACCCTTAATTGGTGGCATGAAGAAGGGGCGCACGGCGTCCACGGACATGGACGGAAAGAGGCGTAGAATTGCAACGTTTTGGCAGAGGTCGGGGTGGACACGCAGGCGTTGTTTAATTTCACTCATCTTCCAGATGCGCTCCTGGTAGACCTTCACGTCGCACTTCATCTCGGCCAGGATTTTGGCGTTCGGCGAGACGAAGGCGTTGAGATCGGTTGTCGTCGACTTGACCACTCGATTACCGCGGTGGAGCTGTGGGCGAGACAATGGAGTTTGAAGTTGGCAACCATGATTAGGGCTTGAAAGAGGAACGCATTCCACACGAAGGCTGTACATATCGCCCGCCCCATTGCTTGTATTGAATACAGTTCCGTTATCATTGATCCCATTCCCCTAAAACCCTCTCTATCGGGTGGCCGCTTCAACGGTTCCTTCTCACATCACATAAAGCAGGCATTCTCACCCCCCGACCCACGACATCGACTTTTCGCAATTAGGTAATTTCTTCGAATTCCCTTAAAATTTTGCCAACTTCTGCTTAAATACGATATCATACGTGCCCACCCCTTGATAAACACCTCTCACATCCACGATTTTCTTTGTTTACGTGCATTCAGATTTAAGGTATGGTTTTTTTTGTGGAACCGTTAAATTCCACAAGACAACTCTCTTCATTAATGCCTCCTTGGTTTGGTCTTACAGTGCAGACCAAAACGTCTGGAAGTTCATTTCGGGTCATTTAGCATCTCTTGGCACTCATCAGAAAACAGAAACAAAATGATTTTTCTAAAACACCTCCCTCGTATAACTGACTTCCGGTTGGTGGGAATCACAGGTCATAACATGCCCACGTGTAGTTCTGATGAAATACATCGCTCCCCTCCAGCGGTTGAACACATAACCGCAGCGATATGCAAAATGTTCGTCGAAAGGCATCTTAGACAATGTAACAAAACAGACTTATCCTTAAATTCTTCCATTTGCCATACCTGGAGCCGACTTATAACTGACAATGGACGCATTATGCGGTCAAGTGTTTAGGAAATGGTTTTACGCAACACTGCGGAACAAACCGTCATTTGGGGGATTATAAGAACATTAGATTTGGTCGTCTCTCTGCATGTTAGTAACTCCATTAAGCAAGTCCCCATTTGAACTTAAAATTAAATTAATGGGAATAACCATTCTTATCCATGGGAACGTTCATTTATAGGAATATGGGTAATATAGGGAACATTAACAATGGGGCAGCATATTTATATGTCTTGCCATACCTGATTCTGATTATAAACAGTCACTTCCGGGATATCACAGACGCCCCCTGCGAATAGAAGAGCCCCCAACAAGTTGTGCCGTCCATCACTTCTCAACTCCGAGATGGGCAGCTCAGAACCCGTCATCACGACGGGTTTTGAGAGATTTTCCAAAATGAAGGAGAGTGCCGAGGCGGCGAACGGCAGAGTATCGGTGCCGTGCAAAATGACAAAGCCGTCAAAGTCGTCGAAGTAGCGTTCAATGTCTTTGGCGAGATTGACCCAGAGCGCCATGTCGCAGTTGGACGAATCCAGCAACTCTTCGTATTCGATGAGGCGGTAGACGATGCGCCGTCCGCCTGAGTCCAACGGTATGGCCAGTGGCACAGAGGCCGTGGATGGCGTGCAGGTGGGAAGGATCATTCCTTCCGGGGAGGAAAATCCTTTCACGCGGGGCGATTTCTCGGAGAACCTTGCAAGGGAATCGGGCGCGAATTCGAATAAAAGACTCTAGCATAGACAATCCAGTGGAAGCTGGAATTTATCCATCTAAATGCAAGTTCTATGCATTTTATGCACAGGACTAGCCTTGGCACCATTGTGCATTTGAAAAAAATTATGCTTGTTTGCCTTTTGGGCTAATGTTATCTGTCGTTCGTATATTCTGGTCCTTGCATATCTCGTCCTATAATTATGATCCCAACTTTTCCTAAATACCATTTTTCGCTTCCCAATTAATAAAATCCTTTGGAGCATTAAAACGAAACAAAAATAGAAGGAATAAATGGATAAATCGTGGTAACCTTTTATAAATAAGCGTATCCTGGTGTTAATATAAACCCCATATCGACTATCCAATGTATTTGTTACACATTCAACGGCTTAACTAGTTTTGGGCCTCGGTGTGACAATAAGGAGCAATGTTTTCGTGTTTCACAACACATTCCTTGCGTAAATTGGCCACGACTCAACCGCATCGGAGGTAACATGCGAAGCTCACTTGGGATCATTGAACAGAGGCATTTGGAGGAGATATTGGGTTAGGGTGTGTTGCACAGGTTCGTAGACGCCGTTGTTGTTGTGCATTCCAATAGCGCCCCCGGTGTATAGCACCAATACGGTGCCAACCGAGGCTGTGCCGGCCTCCTGGGCGGCAAAATCGAGCAGTTCCTTCTCGAGAGGCACATTGTAGGAGTACACCTAAACACACATCTTGGTGACGAGAGTGTTAAGGGATTCATGAAGATGGGTACTAACGACTTCGTTTATTCGTATTCAAAGAAAATCGAGAATTATTTTTCACATGGTATACGTTTGTGAAAGGGAGATATTAGCTAAAAATCGTTTATTATTGTGGGACACATAATAAGGAACCACACACGTACGTTATTTTTGCCACAGTCATCAGCTGCTTTGGGCACTGATATTTTACGTGCAAAAACATTGAATAGGTCCGTTAGTCTTTGCTTTGTGAGAAATGGTTGCGCGAGTTGGTCTTCACCACCGTTGGGATTCTTCGTAAAGTCTACAATTTCCGATATCTTCTGTTAATATTTATATTAAACTGTTGTTTCTGGGGTGATAATCAAAGTGGTCAGTTCAAAACCAGAAGAATCTGTCATTGTAAAGCTAATTTATATTCACTTTGTAAAATTTGCGAATTATAAAACAAATGGGCGTAACATGGAAGATTTAGCCCACAATGGACAATTATCTGTTTGAGCTACTACGATCACGGAATAATTAAATGACTAACTGGGATTGTGTCAATAGTTCCACCCATTTAAACGAGAAAATTAGAATAGGACACACTTTTAGAAAGAATATTTAAGAATTGCGTAGGTTATGCAGCGCCAATACAGATAATACAAAATATTGATAGAAAGAGAGACGTACTCATTGGTCTATAACGGAAAAAATCTATTTCAAACAGTTTAATGACGGCAAAAATAAAATGATACCGACCAGAAAGTAACATATGCATAATTATGTTTGTGGAAGGAGTAACTTTAAATACTGATTAAACGATTCCACGTTTCTCTATGTTTAGAGTTTGTTTGAGTGCGCGCGATGATATTGGCTGGACAGGCGATACTGTCTGGAGCAAAACAAGAGGATTAAACAACAGAATTGTAAACCACAACTATTTGAAATGCAACAGAAAAAGTCGTAAAAGGAACCGGATGATGTTATGCAGACGAATTAAAAGTGGGGGTTCATTTGTAGTGACCTTAAATTATGTGTTTATTTAGGTCCCACGCCTGACACCCCATTGTCACAAATTCCATCACGTGCGACGCACCAAAAACCAAATAATATACACATCACGAATTCGCAACATTTTTTGCTATTATCCGCGGTGGGTGCCAAAATCTTCAGCAGCATAAACAATGCTGCAAATAAATGGTCTGGGAAATGTGAAATAATTATAAAAAGATTATTCACATCTATATCTTTATATCAATACCCGCAGTAAAAATTCTAATTCTTATCGAGTTTTTCTTTAGTGAATTGTAGATTTGTCACGCATAAGCACGCGGGAAATAGTTTTACAATGTGCTACAAGTTGAAGGAAATTGCGTCAGATAGCCAAAATTAGCAATCTAAGCGTCGAACATCGATAGAAGTGACGGAAGGGTGGTAGATTGTAGATGAAAACCCTTCTATTAAATTATAAATAACGTTTTATTAAAACTTCCAATCGTTTTGTAGTAGTTGGTTTTTAGTCTCGAATAATGGGGTTTTGTTTTAATGGTACCAGAGTGATATCGAAACTGGGACTTTTTCTACCCTCGTGCCGCGAACAGGTATCTGCCACGTTTTTTCTGTGTTTTCTCTCGAGATTATGTCGCAACCTCAGGCTCGAAGTGTCAACAAGCTCCTGCCAAGAAGGGCCGTCTCATCCAGAAAGTTGACTAGTGAATGTCGACCGTCTCCCTCCCCGACGACAAAACCCCGCCGAAGATGGACCAACTCTGCGAAGTCGTTTCCCAACTGGCAACTTCTGTGTCAGCACTTCGGAACGAGATACAAGATAAGGACTAGCCGTCAGTGATTCCTACCTCGGCTAAGGAAAGAGAGTTGATGCCCGTTACCCCTGCTCCTGAACAAGAGCCGACGCCTTACACCCCTGCAAATTCCCCTCGACCTTACCCTATCGATCCAGTTACTATTCGATCCTCTGCCACTCATGTCGTTCCTCTGTATTCTGCAATAGACTCTACCGCTTACATAGATCTCCGATATTTGTAGGAATTGGTGTAGAAGTAGTAAACGATAGATACAAAAATTCGCTTTTCTTTATGGTTGTTTGTTTGAAATGTATTGACAACAAAAGGGGCTTCATTCGTTAAACATACTGCGTGTTGGGTTCTTTAAGGTTTAAAGATCCGACCAATCCGGGAAGAATCGAGTGACGAAACCACCACGAATGCGAGCCTTGACAATATATATCGAACAGTGGGAGAATGCCCGCTGATTTAATGTGAACTCCTCCGACACGTGCCGACGGTATGTTTTATCAAACCGTGTTATAAGTTAATAACAAGCAAGCAATCGCTACCTTTTACGGTCATTCGCATGCGTATTGCACATGGAATGGATGTTACGTTTATGAATAAACCAAGCGCTTAATAATAACATACATGTACGAACCCAAAGCCTTTTTAGTGATACACAATGTATTTTCAAATCGAATTCTGCAATCAATGTTTGTTCTTTGAAATAAAATATACGTAAAATGCATGGACTATTACCTAACCTTGAAGACAAAATTGTAGTGAAAAGCGAGCATTCACATATTACCTAATCAAAACAAACTCCATAATTATTGAATATTTGCGTTTGAGATGTTTTTTTAGAATATCCCCGAAAACTGGGGTTGCATAAAATTTAATTGTTTCAATATTTTACGAGATTTGGATTTCGTGGTTTATATTCTTTCGTCCTTATCAATATAATTAAGAGAAATCCTAAATTTTGCACATAATATTGTTTTTTTTACATTTTCGAAGACATTACTAGCTGAAACTTTACTAAGATACGTTTTTTTACCGACGAGATGTTTTAACTTGCTGAATTGATTACAGTTGTCGCATTAAATAATTGCAAGAAGACCATATATGCCGCCGCGAGAACTCCCATTTGGTGTATTCGAGCATTTTAACTAAGCAAAGAAAAGTCACACAAAGCCTGGTCGTGCTCGAAACATTTTCTTAAATCAAATCCATGCTATTATTTCCCGATTTACCTGTTAAGTATTGTTCCATACTGATTTTGGGCAACGCGATTAGGACATCGTTCACAGAATATCCGAATCATTTTCACGTAAAGTGATGGGTTATATTAATCGATGTGTTACAAAAATTTAAATTATTTCTTTTTTTAAATTGTATGATAATTAATATTCACGAATTTCCCCGTTTTTACTATGATACCAAAACAAACATATGCAATGCGCGATAAAATCGGCGGCGTTAACCTTGGCTGACATTACTCTCTGTCTATACATGGAGGATGCATTTCGCTTTCCCAACCCTTCACAATCACGAAAGCTTTCCCCAGCATCTCAAGACTGTCGATGGCACCCTGGAAATACATATTCGCTCCTTCCACGCTATAGAACAGTGGATCCAAAGATCCTTTTGCATGCCAACGTCTTCACCTATCATGTTCATTATTCCATTTCCACCCGTATTTGCAATTATGCGATACGTGTACCTTTTAATAAACTCTAATCACGAGTAAAGGTCACCCGCCTAGTCACTCCGTCTTATTGGCAGTTATTTTTTTATAATGACAGTTGTTTGGAGGAATCTTTGCTGTAACAATGCTTATCAGTTTCTTATACATTTTTTCTAGATCATATACCCCTTGGACATTAACCATAATTGATATTTTCTTTTGTAAATTTTACAGAACGAATAATTGTGGGCATTTGGGTAACAATGTGAAAACGACTGTATGCATTTTTAAAAAAAATATTTGAAGAATGTTTTGAAATTTTATATGCAGCCAAAGAACCACAATCGTTCAAAACCGAATAACCACAATAGCCACCGACTCCAGCTTGACCCATCAACACACAATTTAAACTAGTTAATTTCCGCGTTGTGTTATTATTAGATGTAATTGACAGCTGCTATATATTTTATTTGCTTTCGCACAACGAATTAATCTACCGAATATATTGCACGTATTGCCATGCAGGCGGCCGATTCACCAGTCGCAGAAAACATACCCATGAGTTTTGATAATTATAAACTGCCGTCCTTAAGTGAGGAATATGACTCCACACGCGATGGCGAATTAAGTGACACAGACCTAGAAATGCCACCAGACTTCGCTCCCGGTTATTCTGTAGGTGATATTTCTGCTCACATCACTCAAGTCAAAATGACCAATGGGATAACTGACATCGGCTGCGACATTCTTGATGGAACTGGGTCATTATCGAATCCTACGATCAGATATATACCAGTATATATTAATCCGCAAGATCGCATTAAGGATGAGGAATATTTCCTTAGCAAATCTCATTCATGTTCCGAATTACATCTCACGTCCAATCAAGGATATCCTTCTTCACGTTCCCTACCCACTTTGTGCATTCCTCGCGTAGGCGCACATAAACGGCACGCTTCAAGCGGCAGTCTTGAATGTAACATTGTGATTAACCAATCCGAGGGACCACGTAAACAACGCGATAATGAATATTACTCCGACCAGTCGCACCTCTCGGGTGGGTTCGATGACGATGAAGAATTCGGGGACTTTTCGGCTTTCCCGTCAACGGGACAGCCACCCACGGAATCTCCTATAAAACCTCAAAATACCTCAATTAATGACAGCGCGGATGATTTTGCAAACTTCGAGGCATTCGATACGCCCAAAGTTTTGCCGCCGCAACAGCCAGTAAAGGATTCTTTTGTTGTAAGTGTAAAATGACGCTTTAAATTGAATTTTTTGTTGCTAATACCGATTTAAAATGTAGAAAACCATTCTGGTGCATTCTCAAACCGCTCTAGAGGCAGCCTTTTCGGTTGATTCCAAATCCCAACTCAAAACCTTCTTGCCCTCGCAATCGCGAGTTCCGATGGACATTGTTTTTTCCCGTCTTTGGTCCAAAGACTCGCTTCGCTCCGGTCAACTGTGAGTTCTCTCAACGCCTTCTACACATTTAAACGATCTCCGTCTTTATACCTTTTACCATTTTAGAACTTGGGATGATTTGACTTCTATTTCCGCGCCAGTATATAAATGGAATTCATCGTCTGCCTACACGTTTTATCTGCAAGCAATTGGTGTGGATTTTCAAAGTAATGTAAGAAATCCCTTATTTATTTTTTCTGTTATTTGCGCGCATTTGCTGTGTGGTGTGGCACGATTCTAATTCTCCAGGGTCTTGGAAGTCCTTCTCATGCGTCTTTTTGTCTCAGTGCTTATACAGGGACAGTAATGCAATCACATATAGGGCGAACATGTTGATGTTGTTTCTTTCTAGTCTATTGTGGGATAGAAGCCCTATTCTGGACAAGGCAAGTACGCCTAAACTCGGATGTTTTTATTTTTTTGTTAACTCCACGTAACTAAATCGAATGCATGCGGTTATCCGCTAGTAGTTGTATATTAATTTAAGTTTTTTGTACGTTCGCGCGTGGTAAACTAGCACAATCCGTATTGAGTTGGTTATTACAACCCAATTTATCTATGGAACTAATTATGTGTCCAGAGAATGTTGAATATCTTCCCCGCGTTATGAATATGGCTGTCGCATTTTTTTAATTTGCCTAACGCATCGCTATCCATTTATTGTGATGTTTGGCTACTTCCTTCTTTTTCACATTTCTATATAGTTTGTCTCGATATTATGCCACAGCAGATTTGAATTCAATTTTATTTTTTCCCGATTAGTGTTTCATGGCTCCCCCAAATTCTCGTCTAAAACTCCTTGAACCAACGCCTTTCTCTACACAAGCATCCACGCCACCGTCCCAACCAACCCGAAATGGCACCAATTCCAATGATATAAAAGAGCCACCAACCTCCCCCCCTATTCCCAAGTTTAATTGGTCAGATAACAGCATTATAAGCACCCAAAACAGTGGTGAGTTTGACGCTGCTAGAATGCATGCACACGTTCCTGCCTAAGCCCACTGTATTTATTTATTCCAGACGCAACCATACCACGCGGCTTATCTGAAGTTGATATTGAACTGTTTGAAGAGATGTCCTCAAAACCCTCTTTAAAACCCCCACAGTATGTATCAGGTAATCTTCTCTATCTCACTCATCATCCTTGCGTCCCACGTAGAAGTGAATGAATGTCTTCCTAATTCGCTTTTATCATCCTCACGTGATCTCTCGATCTGTTGTGATGTTCGTTAACGTAGGACAGCTGGAGCATTCCATAAATAGCAACCCCAACTGTTAATCGTTTGATTTAGATCTCGAGGTCGAATTCCTATCCCCTGCTGCACCGCCCGCCACGCATTTGACGCCTCCGCACCTCGCTCTAGTCGACGCCATTCGGCCGCCTGCCGCCGAGAGACGGCCAGAAGTCGAATTGCCCGCCTGTGTCCGCGAAGCCCTTGTCCGACTACCAGATTTCACCTACACACGTCAGACTGTGTTGGCCTTCCCAGTTCCCGACGATTTGTCCCCAAACACCATCGACAAGGATTAGTAGCGGAGCCAAACTCTTGTGTACAGAAGCCCTTCCCCTCTCACGTGTGATAATTGTGATGTGGTCGGAAAATCTATTTTTGAGCTGTTTCTGGTATTTTGGATCACACGTGTATATTATTTTCTGCTCCATGGTCAATTTATTCAGCTATAGGTTACGACTTCCTCCTTAAATTCTAAGATGGATTTGTGTGTCGAGTCTCATGCCCCTTCGGGTTATTGGAGATTCTTAGCAAACTACCCTTAACGGGCGTTTATTTCGACTGCGTACTCTTATCGGGCATTCATGCAAGAATCTTATTAATTACGCATTGCCTTTTTAGCCAATAGGAAACCCATTTAATTGCAATTTTGAAACACCATTGTCTTCTACGAAAGATTCGTAATTCAGCTGCTCTTTTGCACCACAAACAATTGCACGTTATTTTATTTGCACTTTTATACAAACACACCTCTATAATATGACAATGCTGGTAGACAAAGAACATAATCCCACGTTCGTTCGTTGATAAAACAATTTCTCCAACTACTTGTCCTTAAAGGCTCCTAGGCGTTCGTGAACTAAAATGGGAAAAGATAACATTCAGTGGAATATTTTTCAGGTGATATCGCCAGAGCCCCCCCCCACGTAGATGTGGAATTAGCCGCTGCATCATCCAACACTTAACCAATACACAGGAGCCATGAATAGAAACACGCTAGATAAAACAGGTTTCTGCCACCCGGTCTCGAGTCACTGGATTGCAGGCACACACCGCCACGTCTGCCTTATCTTGGCGATGCTGGCCCCCACACCATCGGAGCACTCACCATTTTTGGGACGCCTGGTGCCAGTTAGAACTCCAGATGATTGGGTACTCCCGACACCTAGTCGAGCCTTGGCGGAAACGCGTGTGAGTGACGAGGCAGCAGGAGACCGCGACGACGACGTCGTGGTGGTGGTTGCCGGCCGACGCGAAGGCTTGACGACAGCAGCAGTGTCACTAGGTGGCTGTATGGGCACGCTGCCCGACTCCAGACGGGGTTCCTTGAAGACACCTCGATAGGGGAGTGTCGATGGATTTGGATAATCGTGGCCCGAGGACAGACGGGGCTGTTTTGTGTTGCCAAAACCACCACCGAGACGGGAAAACACCGAGTCACTCACCTAAACAATGATCAGATTAAACGAAGCGGCGACATTAATCTCAGGCTTTAAAATCTCTTTTTTTCAATTTCGATTTAAAAAACGGCCACATTGAATTATTTTAATTTATTGACTAAAAATATAATACTATTTGTATGCGCTTTATTGAGGTCACGGCGGACTAAAACGTTCAGCATAACAATTCTAGATACAAGATTGCCTTTTAGTTCCTGCATCACCTGCTCTGTTGAAACTAAAAAATCGGGACAAATAAGAAATGGCCGAATTACGATACGCTGTATACGATCAACAGAGGGCAGTGTACAACTAGTGAAGAAGTGGTGTTGAATTATGGTCTCTTGGATTGAGAGAATAGGCTGGCCATTTTAAAACGAGATAACCCTACGGAGGGTTAAAAAGGTGAGGGAAAATCACTGGGAAAAATATACAATACGGGGAATAATCCAGGCGTCGACAAAGGTTTTTATACGACTTGAGCCCACTCCAAGTCTCCTGAACCGGCTAAGAAAAATGACTGTAAACATAAGGCCGAGGGATTTTGATTGTGAGCTCGAGACAAAATTATGGAGCGATGAGATTTCAGAAGTGCCAACATCTCCTCTAAGGGCTTATGTGATTAAGATTCATTTTGGATAGCAGTCGTTAGAATTAGATTTTCGAAATCAGCTCGGTACAGAAACCGCTGAAGTGGATTATCAGTGGTATCCTTTGTGATTGGAGAGATAGGCATAGAAGAAGCCATTATTTTAATTGTATAAACAGTTGCAAAATAAAAAAAATTACCGATCGCTTGAGGCCACCAATGCGATCCGCTCCATTGTTGCTGAAACCCGGTATCCTATTCCGACGAAGTAGAGTTTGATCGACAACAGATGTTCCGTCGGCGTGAGTTCGCTTGGACGACTTTGTCTGGGCCAAGGGGGGATTGGCCCCCAGGCGGTCGAAAACCGAGTACCCTGGACTATTAGACACCGGTATTGGGTGAACGCTCCCACCCAATCTGCGACTCCTTGCATTGCGCACATCGGGATTGGAACTGGGTTAGAACGAAAAAACCATGTTTGAGGAACAACAGGTGAATCGGTTCCCACAATTCGGCGCATAACAAGCGGCCAAATACGAGTGGGAGGATAAAGGTACTCGCACCGATGGTTTAAAAAGGACAAAATCCCCTAAACAACGGTTGTTTGGGAGACCACAAAACAAAAATATTTAATGCATTGATGCAACTAAAATCTTTGCGAACTAGTATATGCTACTTCGGTTAAGCAGGTTACTTTGACATATTGAAATACCGTTCACATTAGCGGCAGTAAAAAATGAATGATTAAAAATACCTCGATATAGTAACTTCGAAGTCCTCATCACTATCGTCATCTGAGAGTACAGCAACCGAATTCGTAAGCGGTTGTTTAGCATCTTGGTTCGTCATTGTTGACGAAGATGATGATGCTGCTGCTGTGATTATGACAGTGCGGGTTGGAGCTTGTTTCACTGCGGGAACTTAAAAAACCGAAACAATAAATAAGGGTTAACAGAAATCAACAAGAATCAACACGAATGGAACTCACAAAGACCTATTTTCTGCAAAATCTTTCTCGTCTTTTCCGTCTTACCCTCTGGTAATTTAACCTTGTAGGATCCTTCGATTTGTTTGGAAACGCGACGCTTTAAGGGCACTGGCAATTCATGACCAGGTGGGATAATGGGTTTTGCAATAGGAGGAGTCGTTGAGGTAACGGAAGTGGCATTTTTAGTTTCTGATAGTTTCTAAGAAATGATTAGGCTTTTCCGTAATTTGAAACCATACCTCAAAATCAAGTGTTTTAAAATGTTGAAGAATCGCGATAATGTCACCCACCGCTGAGATTCCTATTTCTTTCAGTAGATCTTTATCGAGAAAACGAAGAAGCTGGAGTGTCATTCGATTTTCCACGAAAAGGGCCGCGTATTTCTTTGCCGTCTGTGCAGGGAGATTTGCATCTTGGAAAAGCTTATTCCAAAACGTTGCATCTACAGCAAATAATTGAATAAATAAAATATTTTTTTTATAAAAAGAGAAAACCCTTAAAGCACGAATATGTGTTGCCTGAAATTTAATATTACTTAATTCTACAACACATTCTAATTTCAGCTAAATCATGTTACAGCGGTGAGGACAAACACGTTCACCATCAAACCGCATAACAAATAAACCGGATGCTGTGGAGTGAGAACTGTCCTTTTTTTCGGGAAATAATATAACAATGAAGAGGAACGTGTGTTTGGTAGTAAGGTGCCATTTACAAATAAACAGATAGAAAAAAATCGGTGCCCCAATTATATTCTCGTTATTTCTAGCACTTCGATGCGTAAATATGAGGCAATTAATAGATACTTTCTACATGGGATTAAAAACGGAAACACGCGGAGGCCTGTCAAACAACATAAACGAACTGAGAGCCAAGGATAGGCGACAAAAGAGATTAATGCAATGATTTCAGTGGAGAGTATGTTATGGAAAGAACGCGACAGCACTATAAGTAATTACATGATGCATAGATAATGACATTCAAACTAGAAAGAGGCGCTTTCGTATATGCAAAATACCGAAAATTAAAATTATCAACCCATTCAATTTACCCTCCATAATTTAATGAAAATAAAAAAGTAAAGTAAACGTGTTATAAAATATCCCATTTTTATGATGTATACTGACATAGGCTTAAAAATCAGAATAAATAATTTTCATTATTTATTATTTTCAGGTAATTTGTTGAATATAAGCGAATAAACTCATGTAAAAACTTGTTATTGGGTACGTGTTAATTGACCTTCAATTCAATTCTATCAAATAAATAATCGTTGAACGCCACTTCAATAACTGCTCATTAATCGCTGCCCGAATTTTAAATGACCCCTCCCATCCCCTCTATTCCAGTTTATCGGAATGTAAATCTCTTCGACGAATGCGCCGTCCATACCGTTCAATTCCAACAAGAACGGGGCATATCGCAATTCGGTCATTCCCAATTTGTCCCGATTTTTAGTCTAACCAGACCAGGTTAAACAGGAACTAAAAGGCAATTTTCGAATCTAATATTTGTTATCCTGCCTTTCTTTAATGCTGAAAGTTTTGGTCCTTGTGACCTCAATAAAGCCACTACAATTATTATAATTTATTAATTATTATTCTATAGCCGGGGAAGGGATAAGCGACAACGGGACCCTGTACTGCCTCCTTGTCCGAAGCTCAGCCCGAAAATTCATCCATTTGATTGTTTGTACGCGGATCCGCACCGCCGTAGACGTCAGTTCTTCGTCCGGCTTGACGAGCAAAGAATATACCGGACTACGTGCAGTCGTCGACTTTCTCGTAGATACAGCAATCCCTGGGTGGATATTCCGGTTCGTCTGCTTGATTAATTTCACCATTTTTCCTCGATAGAAAGGTGATTAAAATAAATTATCAATGTTTTAACAAAGCTCACGATAGCGTGATCGACGATCCCAAAAAGTCAGCGCTTCAGCACGACTGCGGTGACGTTTAAAACAAAACTCTTAATCGAGACAAGAACTACAAAAGTTATTGAAAAGTACGTAAAAGCTTACTAAAAACGTTACTTATAATTAAATATGATAGCTTTTTTCTACAATATTCATCTTTCTTTCGGTATTTTGTGCTGTTCTATCTTTGCGGTTAAAGTACTCTAATCGTGGAATCTGACCTTCGGGGATTAATGTTTGCGTTGTTCATATTTGATTGTCGACAATATTTCTTTTTTTGTACCTTTTTATATTTATCTTATAGAAGCCTTTAAATCAAACATTCATTAAAATTAAGATTTTCTATTGTTGTGCAATTGTTTTGTTCGAGTTATTATTCGTACTAGAACTATATAATTTTTAATATTATTGGGCATCGTGTACCTTTCTTAGGTTTCTATTAGCCATGGATAGAAATTCTTAATTTTAGCTTCGTGATTTCTTCACGCACAATTTACCCACCACCCTACGTTTTTAAACACAAAAAATACAGAACAATTAAATAATGAAACGGCGTTCATTTCTTCAAATAAATTGAGGTCAGCATACAGAAAAGATGAAACGTTTACTTAAGAGGTTCACTGACCACTTCCACAAGGTTACTGTTTTTTTTAAAAAAATAATCAACTATACTGTAAGCATACATATAAAATGTTAGGATTTTTGATACCATTCAACATGGCCTATCATATTACTTTCCACTTCGCAAGTTATGGTGGTTTAACCATGTGTCGTAGATAGAAAATATCCAGCAAATAAAAGCTAAAACATTGCGGATTATGCAGTTCATATTATTTTATTACTAGCTTCGATAACACTTATTGCTGAACATTTTTGTTCGTTTCAGTTTTTCTGAACAAAATGTTCACAACGGAATCAAAAGCGAATCGATTCCGCTACAGGATGCTTAGCTTGGGACTAATGCTCCTCTTTTTTTCGATTAAATTCGCGATTTCATACCAAGCGTATTCAAAAACTCAGGAAATAAAAACGACTTTTGGTGGTTCGTTTTCGGGTAAAACCATGTTTCCTCCTGAAAGACATCTGCTTGTCATGAACCCAACAATTCCTCCAACAAACGATCTCAATTGCACGCCCTTATCAATCGAACATTTTCCAAGAGACCAATTTACCCAAAAGCAGAGAAGATCCGGAGCCGTAATGCTTCATGTTATTGCTGCCGCATATACATTTTTCGCTCTTGCACTCGTCTGCGATGAATATTTTATCCCTTGCCTGGAGGTTATTTGTGATGGTAAGAGATTCGTAAAAGGGTTGATGAGTACCTTTAGTCGTCCATCTGCAGCCCGATGTAGCAGGAGCTACCTTTATGGCCGCCGGAAGTTCTGCCCCCGAACTGGCTACAACTCTTGTTGGTGTATTTATCGCACGGGTATGTTCGTTTTGGTTATTGTCACCTTCCACTTATATATTCTAGAGGGTTTTTCATAATTGTTCTTATAGCCAAGGTTCAAGGTCATATTTGTTACATAATGTTCCTCACTCTACGCGAGATAATGCAGCCAATAAGATTGGTCCGATCTGGTGGTGTTTAAAAAAGGCTGATCTTACCGCACTCAAGTTCAGTTGCCAGGTGATTTTAGGCAGCGCGGTTTCCCAATAATCAATCTGGCATTAGTCGAATAGTTGCGTGCGAATTTATTCCGGGATGAGGTAAAATGGTGTAGATTTCTTTTACGAATTCGTCCTTATATAAGCAGCATTTTTTTAAATCATGATGGTCGTTTTCTGGGTCTTTACAGTTTCAACTCGCTAGGCAGGTGATTGGCTTGACCGGAAATATGGATCGCAACTCGAAGAGATGTTTAATAATTTATGAATTCTCTCAATATTTTCGTCGGCCCTGTGTTTGCTATCAACTCTAAGATCTTATTTTATAGTTTTGCTGTTATCAATTACCTAGGAGTTAATGAAAGCAAGCAAGACATAATTGGACGATTCTGGCGAGATAGCTGAGATTTTAGATAATCGGATAGATTTGCATTACATATTTCAAAGTGAACCATAAAATGGTTATTTTGCTCCACCTTCCACCGCTCGGTATTCCGCAGCACAATTGAATGCGCCACTTTATTGCGCCAACGTTTTATTGCCCAGCAGTATTCACCGGGTTTTGATTTTGTGGTGAAGATAGACCATGATTCGTTTGATTGCAAGAGTTTTACGGCAGTTCATACGTTTTCGGGACTACTCAGTCGAAGAAAATTATTTTTGGCGACTCATACCATTCTTCGCGACCCCGTACCAGTTTTAACGTTGGGAGTCGGCAAATGTCGTCTCCTATTTTATGCATGATATTTATTTCTAACGGCTTTCATAAAAATTACACGAGATCATTCCGATTATTTGTTTCCTATTCGAACCACCTCTTTTTCCTGTGCCGTTTTTTATGAATGCCCAAAACCAACTGCACGATGCAGGTTTCGCGGTCTACGACCCAATTTAACCAACGCAATTACAGCCCAGTGCGGTTAAGCGATCTCATTGGTTAAACGGCCCCAGGCCGTGCGTCTCATATTCACCTCGCACTCACGTACTGTTTCACCTGCTCCAGCTGCATCCCGTGGCTACTGCTGCGACAGCTGCTGCCCTTCGCCGTCGAAAATGAGATTGGGCGGGGCGTCATTTTCTGTCGCTGCTGCCGCAGCTGCAAATAGCGTATGCCAACGTAAACTGCTAGTTGAGGCGTGTGGGTGTAGGAGGAGGAGGAGGAGGAGGAGGAGAGCGGAGCTTATTTAAACAAGTTGGGTGAATCGACCGAATAAAAAAATTAAAAGTGAGCGAACGCATCGGAAGAAGGGTTGTGAAGCATCGGTGAGAATGCCGGGTGGGCTGGAGGTTGGTGGACCGACGGTTACCTAGCTGTTTAGGTGTCTGATTTGTGTGGACAACTGTGTCAACGTATCCCACGGCGACATCCCATTATGCAGCAAGCGAGGTTGGCACGAAAACAACTCCAGACGGTTCGTTTGGGCTTCTGATAGGCACACCAAAACCGAACATGTCTCCACATGACTAATTAATGATCATAATTGGGTGTGGGGGGTCTTTAAATAAATTAATTTTACGCCCCGGTCGTGGCCCCCTCACAACCGTCCTCAAATTATCCAACCCCCCACTGTGTGGAAGCGTTTCCATGCCCGTCTTTACCCTTCGTGTGGCCAGCATCGGTGGTCTGATTCGCGGCTTTAGTATATGAGATACGGGAGACATTTGTAGAATTCAGTCAGCATTTATCCGAATTATAAAGGGTAAGTTCGCATGTCTGTATCTCAGCGTAGACAGCCACGACGTTACCTAAACTATCGAGTCTGCAGTTCTCTTAAAATGACAACCAAACATATACTGCAGGTCAAATGGATACTTTCTGGTTATCATAGTCACCTCCTATAGACTAAGCTATTAATAAAACTTGTTCGGAAATCATAAATCGCACCCAGGCTAAAACAGGTTTTCCACTAATGATTTGGCTGATTTCCTGTGATGGATGCAATGACTCGGGTGTATGTTTTAGTGCCATGGCCTAATTTGCATGGTAATAGAGAACACAATGACAATGCTATTGGATTGGAGTGGTAAACGTTTTATGTATCCCCGCAAAAAGAGAGTCCTATTTTGAGGCAGACAGATGTATTGAATTTGGCGAAACAAAATGCCAGAACCGAACTTGGCAGACAAATTCGCTAAACAGGAGCCACAACAGTGGTAGTTACGAATAGTTCAGCTATTTTATCAAGGCAACACACCCGTAATATCCGAAGACGCTTGTATGGTAGTTCGTGCATCCGTAGTTAAAAGGTAGCCCCGAGGTTATGGCGCACCTTAGAAACCCATCCAGTTAATATGAGTGATGAAAATGGCCGCATTACTTTATCTGTCGCATTGTAATTCCGTTGGTAGGGCTTTATTCGTTTTATTGAGGTAGCGGGACCCAAGCTTTCAGGGTTAAAATTTACAGAAAAACAAAAATGATACAGGCAGTGCCGATTATGCAAAGAAGACTAAAGGATTCATCTTACAATTGTTTCTTCTTTCGCCTTTTGCATTTTCAAATTTGTGAAGTTTTGGGCTAGATCATTTTCAAAAGACCGTGGAGATTCAGAAAAAGACGAAATATCAACGATGTAAATTTTCAAGAAAGGCAAATGAAACCCTCATATCACCTGTATATAACATATATATATTTATGAAACCCTTTAAGTATACAAAGCTAGGCAAACGCGTTTAATTGTGGTCATTAATAAGCCCTTTCCATAACGCGCGCCAAAATATGTCCTACCCAAACATTCGACCATTGTTTGCATAACTGACTTGCGCTTTGCTTTAGGACTCCAGAACCTTTGTGTGCTGAGTTCGATTTTGCTTATAATTCCGAAAAAACGAGACTTTTTCCTATGCATCAAGGTTGTTTGTCACCATAGCAGCGCCACGCGCCTGATTGCTGTTACTTTAATCAACAACTTCTGCCCGGTTACAAGAAATACCAAAAGGGATGGGCTTGAAGGATCTACAGTTAGGCTCACTATGAAGGGCGCTATCTGTTCGATTAAAGCCAGGTATGGCCAGCATCAATGATTAAGTGTCGCTGGCCAATGAGACCCCAGCAGGTGGTAAGCACAGTGATCAATGAGATATTTTATAATTGGTTGGACCCTGGCGGTAGCTACTGAAAAGTCTGCTAAATATGTTAAAATAGCAAACATGGATGAATTTTATATTTTAAGAATTCTGGAAAGGGGTATACCGTGTTTCGTTTAAATGTTTTCTTTTTGGAATGAAGCATTCTCTCCGACTCCTTGTTTTGAACATAAACTCCTCCTCCAACGAGGATTTTAAAACCAAGTAACGAATTCTAGTTTAGCTCGCAGCCACTTTAATTTCCATTGTTCTAGCGTTCTTAGTTGTTAATTTCAAAGTCAAAGTTTGTGCGAGTCAGCTTCAGTATAGCTTGTAGTTTACCATCATCGATCTCAACTCCCAAATTTACTCGTCCTTGGTTATACAATTTGATGAACTGAATTTTTAAATCAAACTATTATTTGCAGACTACCCATTTTTCTGTGGTGCCCCGTAGCAACTGCTTAGTTGATGATTTCTGGTTGTTATTACCAAGGCTATACAGTGACGTGTGATTCGACATTGTTATTTAGTATAACTACAAAATATCCGTCATTTTGGCGCGATAGGTGCATGGCCTTTTGATGGCCGTGATGATGCATTTCGCGTGCTATATTTTCCTGGCGTTCATTGCCTTTTTGGTAATTGAAACCTTTTAATGATTATTATTATGTATTATGGATAATTGAGACGGTAAAGAATTATTAGCTATGTTTTGGATGATGCAGCGACCACATAGCCCTCTTCGGGTGGCACTGGGGGCGCCACTCCATGGCAACAACAGTGAAACCGGTTTATCCTCCGGTGGGAGATAGCCAACCAGATTGGAGTTGATTGATTGGAGACATTTTTTATCACTTGCAAAGACACAATTAAAAAGATTAAACAATGTGAGAGAAGGAATACACATGTGTGGAGATTCCTCAGTGCCCTGATTTATTCGACAAAATGTACGGTTTAATGCTGAAAATAGTAGTCTGCGGTTTCCTATAAAAGAAATAACAGTGAAAACATGTGTTAGCGTTAAAAGCATGAATACAATTAGTCAAAAATACATCCTCGAGGAGTATTTTTGTATTTTTTGCGAACTGAATAGATTGGTTGTTGTTTGTGAAAGAGATTTTATCCATCATCCATCAATCTAAATGTCGTCTCAATGGTTTCCAGAAGGATGTAGGCTGCCCGAAATCTACATCCACAAACGCTTACATGCAGGATAAGTGAAAACGAATATAAAATAACACCGCAAATGCATACATGTATGCATGTGTATTGCAAATGTGTCCCCTGCATAAACACTTACGAATGTCGATTCCTTTGGTGAGAAAAATCTGAAAAATTAATCTTCTCAGACAAAGCTCATTTATTAGGGACGTAAATAAACCAAATTTTCGTATTTGGGAATTGGAAAACCCACGGTAATATGCTGAAAACCGTTTGCATCACTCTCGCGTTGCTATTTCAAGCGCATTTTGTCTGGTGGTGTCATGGAGTCACGAAGCCCCAATTATAGCGAAATTTCATCGAATATTTCACCTAGACAATCACATACGTAAGCGTGCACATAGAGGAAATTAGTTATTTATTATTCATAAATCGTTGATATCTTGTAATCAACATTGCGGAACACTCGACATGGTCATTAGAGTTTATGAACTGTGGCTAAATCCCCAAACTTATACGCACTGAATCGCACACGCTACTTTTAAACGACGCTAGACTCCATCTTGAATTCTAGAGTCATGCGCAACCATTACAACATATGCTGCCACATTGGCACCTTACTCACCGCCTACCTACTAGGCAATCGGATGGTGGCTTTCGAACAATTTAAACCACGGCTAGTCTGTAATATTTTACGGGTTCAAAAATGCATATTGTTATACTTTCGTTGCGAAATGCATAACGGCATTGTCATATTTATTATGTTTCCTGGTTGATGCTCCTTCGATTTATTAACGTCCCATCTGCCTCGTCATTTTGAAACAAGTTTGTAGTGTCATGTTGGCGCCTAACACGCTATCTATCTACTGACCTATGGAATAGTGGGTTTGAATCATTGAAACCACGTCTAGTCTATCATATTCTATGGGTTACAACTGCATATTGCTTTGCTTTATGTTGTCAAATGCATCAGTTGCATCAATCTCCCATCAGATGTTACTGTTTCCATAGTAATGCTTCTTCGATTTGTTTTCGCCCAGCAACAAAATATATAGTCCTATACTTTTAAAAGGCATTTAATAATTCAGGAATATTTCTGTTTCACCATTTGGATCAAAACAGCACGTATGATCCTTGGTTGTGCGCTAAAATTATTTCCAACGTCTACATTTTCAAACGTGGTCTTCTATGGTTGTCTATGAATACTTAATGCCGACCTGAACGGTTCACCAAAGACTCTTATCGATTAAATCATCATTTTTTTTATATTTTAGGATGATATTGGTTTGGGCGCCGTGGTTGGTTCAGCGGACTACAACGTCATGTTTGTCATCAGCGTTTGCGCGCTGTTTAGTAAAGAAGTAATTTTAAAAAAATATTCCATGACCACCAACACTTTATTAGTCTTCAACCACTTGAGTTCTTATTTCCCGCGCGTAGGTAATCTATTTAAACTGGTGGCCACTGGTGCGCGATTGCACATTCTACCTGATCTCCATCATTCTTCTTGCCGCGATTATTGCGGATGAAAAGGTTTACTGGTAAGAATCACAGTGTCCCTTTTTGTCTTAACGAAGATTGGATGGTTATAATAATAGTATTTATTGTTTTGTTGTGGATATAATTACTGATTTGCAAGGTTTACATGTAAATATGGGGTTGCTCAAAATTATCTTACACATTGCTCTATCAAATAAAAGTAAATTTGAATAAATAATGATAACATATTTTTATTTTCCAAATCTACATATATGATGGTGTTTTCTGTTTTTAAAACTTGCATCTTTGTCAAAAGGTGACCGTAACTAGGCGAATCATTTAATGTGGAATGGCAGCATCTTTTCATTCATGACATCTTTTAATTAGTCAATGTTGACACATGATCTCTGTAGATGGTGACTCATGAAAATTCGTTTTTCGAGTGGGTAGGGGATCTATGAAACTCGAAGCGCAGACGGAATGTTCTCCGCGTTGCATTTATCGGCTCGTTCTTGATAAACATTTCTCAAATGAAAGCGCGATGGTGGACTAACTGATCCATATGGTAAACCTAAAACGAAATAATACCGAAATGACATCATATATAAACGTTAAAAATAAAAACAGCTTTTTCACAATTTATTCTTATTTGATTTCATTTTTAATATAAATATAGATATTAATTTTGAACCTCCCTTCACGATGACGCGATTGGCATTTTTAATTCCATGCCATCTCTTTTGGTGGTCCGTCAACCACCTTTATTGTTGCTTTAGGTGAACGGGTTAGCACCAAAGCCGGTATTGGCGGCGCAGAAATTTGGGGAAATTTAGTTTCGCTCTGTCTAAAATGGTTTATGACTCCGCCATAGTTTACTTATATTTATAATGTTAAAAAAGTGCAGAAATTAATGTGCAATTTTTGGACGAGATTTATATTTCATATTTAAATAATTATTTATAGCTAGACTGGAGATTTCAAAGGAACGTGCTATAGAGGGTGACGATTACTTAACAATTTACGATAAGACTGACTTATTAAAATTTTCGAAGATTTGAGGATTAATGGGCCGAGGTCTTCTCCGCATCGATAGAACGTCTGATATTTTATTCCTCAAGGTCAAATGTATATTTGGCTCCCATTCCTGGTGTTGTCTTCACCCTGAATCGCTCCAGACCGCATTGGCTGTTGAAATTTCAAACAAGCATACACACGGTCCGCTTAACGCCTGAACATCCATTTGTTATTGACGCTCTCAAATAGACACCAACCACGGAGAAACAATGATGACGTAAATTAAGGCGTTTTCGTTCGGTTCTACCACACATTATCTAATCAATTACAACAGATGTTATGAAAACAGCATATTTACACCAATAAAGATTAATTGACTTTAAATTGAACACAATTTTTTCTGGAAACAAACTGTAAAAGTATTGCAGCCCCTGTATGTAGATTTATGTAAAGTTGCCTTTTTAATACTTTATACAATATTATAATTACCTTAATTCAATTTTTTTCGAAGGTGCCGATTTATCGGTTTGCGTCTATGGCGTTCTGTAGACTCAACTAATTAACTGTCATTCAAAGATTGCGCAATGTCAAATAAGCAGTCCCATATGACGATGATAAAGAAGTTGACGCATTCCCTTTTTTCTCCCGGGGCTTTGTTAAACATTGGTGTTGTTTTTGATCGACGATTTCGTGCAATCTGACCTTCTCTCGTGCATTTACTTTACTGTTAGGTACGAAGCTTTGGTTCTCCTCATCTTCTACGTCCTCTACATTGTTCTGATGAAGTTCAATCGGCGGATGGACACCTTTTTGAACGGCTGGTGTCTGGCACATCGCAACATCTGCTCCCGATTCATCCACGACGACGTAACCGACGCCCATTTGGCCGCCCAGAGCAGCGGCAAGTTCGGCGGCAAGCACCTCATCTCCGAACTCGGCGAGACACTCGGCCTCAACGCCGCCGACGCCCCAGTCACCAACTACTCTCGCCTGCAATACGACGACGACGAAGAGGCCATGCACAACCGTAACACGACAGAAATCTCGGACAGTAGGTTGTGTGTATTTGCGCCTGGTCCGTTTACTTATTGCAATAAATGTTGCCAGGGGACTGTGGGTGAAACTAGGGGACTACGGGCATTCATACAGACTTCATTTTATCACTCATTTCACCCCGCCATAACTGTTAAATATAAATAAAAAGTGGAGAGTAGGAGAAATGCCGAACAAAATAAAACATTAAGATACTCTAGAGGTCTTTTTTAACGAGTGAGTGTTCTTGGAATGTATCGGATTGAAGCTTGTTTCAGTTATTTTGTGGGGCGTGCAATACGTCCCATCGATCACATCTCGGGCTCTTGCTACCTGACATAGGCAACGCCTGAGAGCAATTTAAGTGCACGTTATTTTATGGGTATGTCGCGGGAGGTCGTGGGAAAAGTTTTCCGTTTGATGATCAGTCAGAGATATTGATAAAAATGCTTTGAAATTGCGCTCATTTTCAATGAGCATCTGATTTGAACAATTGTGGGACGGACCTTGGTATCTCGGAATGGTTGTGCACACTTAGATCATGTGTTCCGTAGTTATCGAACATACTAGAGCATTTAATCCACTTGGGGTCATACCTGGGAACTTATGTACCTAGTTACCAATAGCAACGAAACAGACCAATTGCATTATGGACGGAAATATCGTCTGAAAGCGTATAAAAACAGCCATTCAAGTCCCCTACCTATACCACGCATGCTTTCGCCGCCCATCCATATATTTTTGACTTCGCGTCTGGAATTAAATTACTGACATGGAAGCAATGTTCATTATTGTACTTCTTGAGACAATTTCGATTCATTGTTGATAAACAGCAATTGTCTGTGTTTGGTTATGCACGCCTTTACTTTGATGATATTTCATTATGTACTCTACAAATAATTTCGTGTCGCGTTCAACGGTGTTTATTAGGGTTCCATTTTAGCGTACACGCACCAATTTGATTTAGAATATTTGAGAATATGCCGCTTTCAAATTTCTATGCATATCGATTTGTTTCCATTATTTTTTTCTCTGAAACTTAAGGGCGTAAAAGCCCGATTTCCAAATGTTGTTTTTTCCATTAATTTAAATTGCGCAACGCTCCAGCGCAGTTTCCCGCAACATTAATCAGACATTCGGAATTGGATCTACTATCCGATTTTCAAGCCAAAAAATAGACATTCTTGGCTGCCAGATGATGTACCAAAAAAAGTGTTTCTCCGTATTAATTTCACCATTCTCGATAAACCGTTTTGTATCATATCGTTACTTGTAACGAAAAGTTGGTTTTGAAAAGTAATCGAAGCACAAGAATACAGTGACTGAAATTCTTCAATGCTGAATATTGTGAATATTAATGACATTTTTACGGTTACAACTTCGGAAAAAATATGGCGATAATTTTTTTATCCGTCGAAAATTGAGGATCATAAAATCACAAATATTCTTTTTCGAGGCTTTCAAATAATTTCATTGCTGCTATTAAAATCATTCCAATTGTTTCAATAGAACAAATTATTTCTCATTTGACTTGTTAGAGTAGCATAAACCAATTATGTTTCTGAGTATTTATTCATATCTATTTATAAATGGATGCCATTTGTGATGGAAGATGTTAACGCGTTTTTTCTAAAGTATTCCTGTGTTTAAGTAATTTTACGAAGAATTTCGCCGCAAGGGGATAAAAATTTCAAAATATTATATTCTCCCTAAGGTTATATAAATGTCATTTATTTTCCCTCGGGATTCGTGGAACCTTTTAGTCCTAAGAGTACAAAATAAAAGTCTCCTTGTGTCTTTGACTCGAAGTGGTCAGGTTAGGATGGGCCGGATAGCGGCGCGATAGACACGAAGACTTAGTCCGAAGACTTGTCTATGTTTGGCCTCACTGTGAAGTACGCAGCTGCTGAAATGCATTTCTTGCGCGGTCTACGCGTGGTTTAACCTCCTCCTTCTTCACTTGACCATTGGGGAGTATTGTGTTGCCCAGGTATTTGAAGGCTGGCTTTACTGGCTCATCGGTTACATCTTCTCGACATGCTCTGACCACCACTCCCAACTAATATACCACAGAAATGTGCGCCTCTTAACGACCACAGAAACAGTCGGCTGTTTTAGAAGATTTCTGATTGTAAACACTTTCAACACATGGGGAAAACGGTGCCGAAGTAGTTTATCTATTGCGTATCTCCCTACACGAACTCATGAAATATTCATCATGCTCTTTAGGGTCTATTTTCCATAACGTAGGCGTGGTTTACATGCTATTTCCAGGCGCCTGATGTGATCGCGCCAAAACACTTTTTTTCTAGCCTCCTGTGTTCAATGGATCTTTACTTTGAGTGGCATTTTATCTGTAGTTTCGATTTATATTTGGTTGTCTTTAATCCAGCACACAATCATTCATCCCCAGGTTACTAGTTGTTTCCTTTCCACTTCACGCTTTTAAGCAGGCCCCTCCCACCTTTTTTCGTTTACTCTTTCTCAGCGTAGATCATGGCGATTTATTACAAGGAATTTACGTCGAATTATCACTACAAACGGCTGCATATCGAAATGCGGTCATTCAATATATGTCTCGATTTTTAATTGGACGTTTGTATTCCCCCATTTGGCAGAATATTTTATACAAACAGAGACACTGTGTAAATTATTTTTTTCATTGATGAAGTCATCGACATCTCTACCGGTGTTTGTCGGTGGTTTGGGTTAACTTCCAAAACTCAGCGTTTTTGACGGTCAACCAGATTTTGGACATGTGTTCAATCCACTCTGCGAAAAATAATCTCAAATCCTTATGCCATACTTTCAAAAGTGTTGGCACAACATAATCTGCCAAATCAAATTGCCCGTGGTTAGGTTAGAAGTAAAATTGGCAACTGCCCATTCGCCAGTTTCGAAAGCACGCAAGAAAAATGGAAAATGGCGAGCTTGGAAAAACAAAATAGTCCTCGCCTGCCTCCGATGCGCGAATAATTTCCGGAAAATACTCCCCAAAGCGCTGAGTCGTATTCGAGCTTTATTGCGATTCAGTGGCCATCTTCTCAATTAATCTAAGCGATGCGCCTAAATCAACCTCAATCAGACATCGGGCAAATACGTCGCAAGCCAAATAAATTTTCCTTCCAGAGGAGATAAATATTTGCTGGTTGAGTGGTCCGGATTGTGGGATTTCAGGCGAGGTTAGACCGGTCCACTATACGCCCCAATGCGATCCGATGAACCTTTTTTAGGTGGCTATTAACATTACGTAGTTCTGTAAGTGAATAACATCCTTATTTATAAGACACGATGCAATCTCTTATCCTCCCAACGAATTCCGTTGAATTCCCACAACGACGCATCCACATTGCATTTGGTTAATTCCTTATAAGCCTCGTCTGGCGACTTCAATAATTTCCTACTTTACCCAATCCTAGTCCCTGGCGCCTTAAAAATTAAAATGCTGAGCAGCGCTTTCAGTAAAAAACGTAGGATGAACGCTGAGAACGGTACTATGATTGCACTGAAGACACTTTCTTTGTTGGGAGTTGCAACTTGGTTTCCGGGTGGGGGAGGCCGGCTGTATCCTCCGGAATTCAACCCGCCTGAGTTCCAAGCGTTACCCCTGTGTTGGATAATCGGCGGCCAGTTACACCTCTTCGAATTGTACTGGGGAGGCCACCTGTCTTCATGGTTCCTACTCTGGAAGGGGTTGGCCGGAAAACAAAGTTACTTTGGGAAAACAATTGCAGAAAACAGAAAGACAGGTTCAGTTGCTAAGATTACATGCAGTACACACGTTGACAAATTTCAGGCATGAATCCAGGCCTTCCGGTTAGTGATCCCGAGACTGCCGTGGCGCCGTCCAAAGCGCCGGCAGACGGCGTCGCCGCTGAAATGGGTGAGGATCCACGCACTCTGATCCAGATCTGCCTGGCCCCCCTGGCCTTCCCGCCCCGGGGCACCTCGGCTTTGAAGTGGATCTTCTATCTGCTGGCCTGGCCAATCAGACTGTGTCTGTGTCTCACGACGCCCGACTGTCGATCGCCCAAATCGAGACGCTTCGGGGGACACTGGATAGCATTCGTTGTCTGCTGCTTTTGGATTGGTGTATTTACCATCCTGATGATATGGATGATCACTATTATAGGTGAGTGTTTATGGGCGGTCGTTTTCTTAGAAGATCGGTCAGTTTACTCGTTTTTCTGCTAATTTATGTCGTGTCGAAGTTCCTGAATTTTCTTTTATCTAATGTCGATTCCTTGTTGATTTGTGACCCAGCTATTTTCGTCTACTTTTGTGATTTTGACCGATCGATGTGGCTCTCGACACCAGTCCTATTTGCTCAATCAAATGGGCCGTGGTTGGTGGTGAATAAAAAGGGCCTTACCCAATAGTGACGGTTTTCTGTTATCGCCATTTGTTTTTGTGTAAAAAAGTACCTAACATCCTGGATACATATTCGGAGTTATTTACAAAGAAAACAATGCTTGACAACGTTTATGTTGACTGCTTCCCTCAGCTTCACGGAGGTCTTAAATTTAAACCAGTGAAAACAAACTTTATTCTCGTAAATAAAATTGTACTAACGTATTGATTGGACTCGAGCTTTGTCGGAATAGACGTTTATCGGTGTGGAGAACCGTGTTGTATTGTCTCGAATCCAATCAGCGAGATTTCCGCGTGTGGATTTGTTAACTATTGGATGATGCAGTGTCGTCTTCTACCTCCTCTTCGGGTTACACTGGGGACTTCTTCTTATTCTTTGGTGAGGCCATCTCCTGTGAGAGGATGAACCACTTTCATTACGTTTCTTGGGAATTTAGTTCAGGTGGCGTCAACCTTCCTTGATTCGAGGGGCAACTCCAGTCTTTACATATTCCAGTGCGTCCGGATCTGTGCGATGGAATAGGAACAGCCTTCCGCGCCGTTTGATCCTGGTCGTATGGATCTCCTCGACCCAGTCCGCCGTGGTTTTCCTTCGCGGTTTCATCGAGAGATTTACTTCCCAGCGACTAGCTGCATCATGTTTGGCCCGCCTGTCAAGAGGTTTAGCACCGCCGGGGTGTGTCTGCTGCTGCTGTTTTCAGCCACTTGGAGCCATAGGTGCGAGTTGGGAATGTAGGTTCCGTCTAACGTTCCACCCATGGAGCCTCTTATGAGGTCCTGAAAGGTTTTCCGCGACAACATGTTTGTCGGTGGCCAAGGGGTGAGGTAGCGCCTGTGCGAAATAGTTCTGAAGACCGAAAAAATGTGACCGCAGGTGTGCGATAACCTGATTTGTTGACAGTTTGATCGTGAGCCTAGCATGAGTTGTTAAAGCTGCTGGCGAATCAAGAAGGGGGCATTCCAGACGCAGTAAAATTTATTGCTTAAACTACTTCTGGTTTTAGCCCTTAAAAATCAAAAAGATTTATGGTGCATAAACTCCCCATTTCGTTTAACTCCGAAGCAAATTCTTCACCAGCGGCGACCTCGCAAATCATGTACTCGTACCGATCGGAGGACGATCAAAATAAATCTTCCGGCATTGAGATGTATGTTATAAATCTGGTTGGAAAAGTGACACCCTCGTAATTCAACTTTATTTCTACCGCAACAGCTACCCTAATGGATTATTGAATGAAACCTTCATTTGTTGGATCGGAAAGATCAGTTTGGCTTCATTGAAAATTCCGAATGCAAAGTGTATTTTTCCGCAAATCAATTGTGGCTTGTTTGAGACATTGATCTTCCGGATATGGTCCTGGATTTAGCAGAAAATGACGTCAACATTGATTTTTTTGTGTTTCTGTTTATAGGTGTTACCTTTGGCATTCCTGACACCATTATGGGCCTCACGTTAATTGCAGCCGGATCGAGCGTCCCCGATGCTATCACGTCCGTCATAGTTGTCCGGCAAGGTATGTGAATGCGTGCTATTCAATCAAAAAATCGCTGAATATATCCGGCCTTCTTTATGTGCATGAATGCTTTTGACCAATTTAGGACACGTTGGGTCACCTGGAAAAGACCCTTCAACATTCTTTTTCAATTTACAACAAACAAAATTGATACAGGAAGTGGCGATCATAGATAGAAGATTCAGAATAAGTTAACAACAATAAACTAAATGATGTGGTAAATTTTCAAGAAGGCAAATCAAGCCCTTCAAGTACATAAAGTTTCGAAAAATTCGCAAAGGCGGCCATTGAAATACCCTATCTACTAGAGTCAGTTGCATGAAACAAAAATCACCCGTTTGGAAACCCTGTTTACAGAACTCTCGCCCCTTTGTCGTTTAACGCAGTGCTCTTTCGCTTGAGCAAGCGGATGTTAAAGATTGAGAGATCGGGAAAAGGAAATTATGCGACATGGTTTAATTTCTTACCAGCAAATATAGACAGCTTTGCAATTTGGGCTACGATGAAGACCCCAGGCAAAATCTTCTTGAACGCCACATTATTATTTGGACACGGCTGAAGTGTAATGACTGGTGTAGTCTACTTGCGGGTGCAAATAAAGGCCAAAGTCAATAATCTGCGTCAAGCTGGTCAGCTTGTGTTTCCATTTATAATTTAAGCCGCACGCGAGGACTGTTAGCGGATGCGATTGGTCAAGTTAGTCCCTTAGGATGTAAACGTGGTCAATTGTTGGAGGTTTGTAAATTAATTCCAAGCGAAAACGAAGGTGATGTGGGAATGGTCGGGCATTCGGTTGTTTGCGCAGTCATTTACATTTGACACGAAATCCAACCGAAGCACCCAGAACAGGCGTGATGACTCATCGCAGGTGTATTGAGGTGGTGGGGTATTTTTGACAGGCTGTTGAAATATATATTTTTAATGCTGCGTGTTGGGAGAGCCCAGGTCTGTTTCGACAACAGGCGATTTCTAAAATTATATACTTTAGACCCATTCGGATTTTTGCGCATTCTATTCGTTGAAAAGAGACACGAAACGCCGAATCATTGCTTCCTGGAAAACCCGCTTTAGAACTAAATCTCCTTTTTCTTAATTTGCACAACGGAGATGCCACTAAGTGCTGACACGCATGACTAACCAAACGTCCGGTACTCGGCACAGTTAACACAATATGCTTGCAGTAATATTAGGTCAGATGTTTTGAACATCATACTCGTGTTCAACTATCGGGAAACATATTTCAAGCATCATAAAATGCGACGCGGTCTTTTGTTCACTAACATCTTTGATCTTGCATAGACAAAGAAGACATTTTTTTAGTCATAACTATTTCGCCGCCTTCCCAATTGCAATTCATCTTTCGATAAAGAACACCTCTTCTGGCAAAATCAACCAATGTGCTTAGGACGGGGTCTCGCATTTATCACGGCTTTGCAACAGCGTCTAACAAACTATGATAATATGTTCTTACAAGATGTGTTTGGGAAGTTTCCGCGTCACGACAGGGAATGCGCTCCCAATTGATTTTTTTGCATTTCTTTCGACCTAGGCGAAGGTGACATGGCGGTGTCCAATGCTGTGGGAAGTAACATTTTCGACATCCTTGTTTGCATGGGACTACCCTGGCTAATGCGTTGTGTGGCGATTTCCGGACCCGTTGAAATCTACTCAAGAGGTGAGAACCTGATGCTTTCCTTCTTCCATTCGGTAACCAATTGGGTCTTAGGGGAACGAAATGTTATTTTGTCAGCTTTGAACTGTGCTAACCAGGTATATAGTTGGGGAGAATGTCATTGTTGGATTGAACAATCAAAAAGGTACAGCCAACCACAGGTATAGATCTGTATTGCTGATTCTTACAATAAAGCCACTTGACATTTCTCGTGGCAGGAATGATCCACAATACCAAATCGACTTCTGGCATACACTTCTTTGCCCGACACAAATTTAAGCTTTGATGTCTTTATTATTGCTCACAAAAGGCTACGTAAAATCGTATACTGAGGAAGAAATACTTGCTGTACCAAAAGTCGACAACTCGGAAAACCTTTGGTTAAGATTTGTTTCTTAAATCTAAATGTACGCAGTCACTTCATTTACCTTTCTTATCGTCCCATTCAAAACCTGCTCACCGGATAATGCGAACATAAATTCGTAAAAACTGCGTTCACACCAAAATATCTCTCACCCTACTTGGGAATCTTAGATAGCAATCGCCAAAAAGCAGAACTGGAAATTTGTTTGCCTTCAAAATAAAACCAAGTAGATTTATCTATCCGGAAATAAATAAGAAGTGTCAAGCACAACACTAAGTGGTCAGCGGATCGCCTAAAATCAGGAGCCAATCGTTTGCAAAAGGGAAACTTATCGCGAAATGTATAAAATAAAATTGTCTGGTTAGTTAGCGAAATGTTCACATGATTATATTATAGAACAGTGGAGAATCATTGTATGAACACACACTGACTACTTAGACATAAACAGTAGCATGCACTTATCCGTTCCATCAGGTCTCACGTATGCGACGCTTACGCTTTTCGCTACCGTCATCATACTCTTGGGAGCAACCCATCTGAACCGCTGGCGCCTTACAAAACCCTACGGTGCTGGTCTAATGGTTGCGTACCTACTCTTCCTGGTGATTTGCAGCCTCTACGAGCTGAACATTTTCGGCATGGTCCACCCACCCGAATGCCCCTACATAGAGACCCCTTAGTTTTGTTGTGTACTCCATAATCTAACCAAAATTATTGTTGTAAAGGTGGTTTGTGATGTCGTCCAGTGCGTTGTTGTACAATTCCACAGCGTAATTAGCTCAGTGTGAATAAATTTCACGTATATTAATTTTGCACAACGGCAGATTAATCGGTGGAGGTGAGATGGGGTCTTTAAGTCAAATTATACGAATTTTCATATCATACAGTTAGGGAAAACAGGCGACTCGAAGATAATCAAGATGTTGAAGATGATGATAGTGATAATTCAGCAGGCCTGCGGCAAATCAAGCATCTATAACATCAACAATATCAGTCACCAAAGGCTACTTTTTGGTAATAGGGCCAATTCGAATAACTGCATAAATATACCTTTTTAACTCCCTAACCCATCGCGATAGTGGTTGAAATGACAACATAATTTCTTCTCGATTTCCCACAAAAAGAATAATTAGTTATAACCTATACAAGAATATCTACTCTTGGAGGAGGAGGAGGAGGAGGAGGAGGAGGAGGAGGAGGAGGAGGAGGAGGAGGAGGAGGAGGAGGAGGAGGAGGAGGAGGAGGAGGAGGAGGAGGAGGAGGAGGAGGAGGAGGAGGAGGAGGAGGAGGAGGAGGAGGAGGAGGAGGAGGAGGAGGAGGAGGAGGAGGAGGAGGAGGAGGAGTCAGGTTTGTGGATGTCGCGACTTTAATGGCATTTGAGTCCTGGGAATAAGGAGTGCATGAGACCGGCTTATAATTTAGTAGGGAGGAACACATTGAGCCTCGCCATCAATTCCCAAAAAAATATGGAATTTGGGCGGCTACCTCCCGCTAGAGGATAATTCGGCTTCATAGATGTTGGCACAAGTTAAATGCGGCCTTCAGGGCAGTACATATCGAATTGGCAGAATAGAACCGCGTTTAGACGTCTTGACAAGTACAAAAACCCACTTTGGGCCGTCCACGGTTCACAAAAAAATAAAGAACCAAAAAAGAAAATTGCATATTAAGGACTTACGAAGCAAGTACCAGACAAACTGTCAAAAGTGCTGATCCCACGAAAAATGGTGTTCCGGGGAAGGCAAGAGTTCGCCCGTAGAGGATGGGATACGTCGTGAGACCCAGAAGACCCCCTATCGACTTTGCGAAGCCCAGTAGAGAGAAGAGACGACCTGGAGGCGTCAATGTAAAGAGGGGCGCACTTGTAGGGTAACTTGTATCATCAACAGCTGATGACACTAAACAAATACCGATTAATTTGAGGGTATTCCTTTTCGTAAAGGAAGCAAATGGGGGAATTTTAAACCTATCACCTTGAGGTTGTCATCACCCAGCCATTCCATGGCACATAGAGTTGCTTCCGTGGACACGTTGAAGCCGGAGAAACTTCATGATCGTCAATTTGTATTTGGAGAAATATGTGGATCCCACAAATCTGGTCAACAATACAATCAAACAATTTCTGTCCATCCCGGCCACTCACCCTGTTCTTCGTCACCAACGGCGGCTGACGCGATGGCATTCAGTGGAGGGGAGAGATAGGAAAAGATGGCGAAGACTGTGCCTGGGCGGAGGGGGAGGGGTGTTGGAGAATGGTTGAAATTTAATTTCGTGCAAAATGAAGGGTATGCAATTAATTGTGTTTAAAAACAACTTTATTCGTGCATATCATTTGGTCATGCGGGTCTTGCATGGTAATATCACATGAATGGGGCACCTGGAGCAAGTATTTCGTCAACAACTACGATTAAAAAACTTTCGAGAACGCAATTTTATAAACCAAATTATCGCACACGAGTTTTCTAGGCACACCCAGACTGCGGCGCCATGGATTGCACGATTAAACAGCGTAAGCCATTCCATGTTAACCACAGTCTAAACAAGTCAAAATTAAAAAGAACGTCTGAGAAAAGAGCACAGGACCCAAAGGTACTTGAATTTCAGTAGAATTGTTGGATCTGCAACCGGTGCATCCGAAATAATTGGTAAGACAGACATGCACTTCACCACTCCAGTGTCCCTGGGTTTGACTCACAGATCAGGCCACCAAAACAAAAGTCGGGCACAGCGGTGTTGGCTCGACATCCAGCGAGGTGAAGGCTAGCTGCACTATGCAACATTTCACCAACCTGATCTCCATGTTTTATTTAAGTGTTTGAAACTTCCACCTCTTCAAATGACACTGGGGGTGTCACCACCTGTGGAATATTCCATAAATGAAAATATACGAAAATGTCATCCATATAAACTAGTAAACGGGGGTCGCACGAGAGGGTTCAGAAATCCTACTCAAAAGAATTATGCATGCGACACTCACTTCCCAAGACCATGTTGACGGCAGCCGCTGGAGCCAGGTGTGGCGCCAACCCCAGACACAGACGACCAATCCCCATGAAGAACAGGCTCAGGAGGACGCAGGTGACACTGAGTGCATAGTTGCGGTCACTGGGATTCAGTGGCGCCGACGTCGAGGTCTGCACGAGAGCGATCTCGTCGCCATCACCGAAGCCATCGTCGTCGTCGATGGTCACGTCGCTGAGAATCGTCGGTGGAGGCTGGGAGGGGGGTGGTGGGGCGTCGAGTCGACGCGTGAGGCTGGACCGACGACGACGACGATTCAAGAGGAGGGCGAAGGCAGCGCAGAACAGCCCCGAGAGACCATCTTTTAGGGCGCTACAACAAACAGACGGCGTGACAGTTGTGTCCTCTGCCGCGAGCGCTCTGGCTGAGCGCGGGAACTGCTATTACAATAGGAGATATCCTAAATTTCTACGATTTAGAGGCAATTGCCTCGGGGGGGGAAGGTAGTGAACCACAGTGTAGCAGTTAGCCGCTTCACTCTGTTCGCCAGTGACCCTGAGTTCGACTCCCAGGTAAGACCACCAAAAAGAAGTCGGGCTTAGCAGCTTGCGCCTGTAATCAAGCGAATTGGAGACTAAGTGGAGGAAGCCGGCTGCAACATCCAGAATTTAACCGACCCGATCTCTGTGTGTGGCTGCTTCCTGCTTTATTTAAATGTTTGACACTTACACTTCTTTCAGTGGCACTGGGGGCGCCACCACATGCAAACAATTGCCAAGAACCCTCATGGAAACGTGCATAAAGCCGATTTATCATATAGCAGGAGAATAGATAACGCGTTAATTTATAAACAAGAAACGAACGATTGAATGATGGTACCAGAGTATCGATTGAGGTGTATACCTGTAAAGACCGAGCTTGGAAGGATTCCAGCAGAAGGGTTCATCCATGAGATAGAGCGAGGTAATATTGCCCTCTCCGAATATCACGAAAAACGAGATCAGTCCAATTGTGCCCACGAGTAAGATGACGTCGTTTACGAAAGAAAATGTCTACAAAATAGCGCGGGATGGCCGAATTGCTTGGGATGACACCCAATCGGAGACTACAGAACAATAAAGTAGTGGTCGATAAAAGCGAACAATAACTCTTACGCCTGTCAGCTTGCGGAAATACGTCGTCGTGCCGGGCGGTTGGGCATTGTCATCGGGGTCAATGAGGTCAACGGGCACCGCGGGAAAACTAAGGCGGCGCGTTTCGGGAAATGCAAACACTAGTATGGGGCATAGGAGGACTGCGAGGATAAATGAGAAATAGACCATCACGGTGAAACCCCAGAGATCCAGAGATCGACCTAGACGAAGGGAATGCAGGACACAAGAATTGTAGAATGAAAACGCGGCAACTATCTGGTAGCCCCGCCAAGGTAGAGGTCTCTAAAGATGTCAGTTTTGCCAGAGTTTCTCGCGAATGAATGCAATTGGTGTGCTGTTTATAGTCTCCAACGCCCTCTCAGATGTCACATATTAACGTGACCGACAACTCAGCCCAAAACCGGGTAAACATGACTCTGTATTCAAATAAATGCTGAATAATACGTTTAATAATGCAGCGGCGGTCACGTCCACCTCTTTGGGTGGCGCTGGGGACGCCTTCACATGAACAGCATGACGCCGGCACATCCTCTAGGAGGAGATAGCACACGAAAAATACCAATTCCTAAAAAGACGAGGGCAAAGAGTGCGGAGGTGGAGCCATCGTAGACACCAAGGAGGACAAAACGGTAGTTGTCGACGTCTCGTGAAACCGTCTCCGAGGTCGAGGTATTCAGTCGGCGTGCCTTTCGCCGTGCGGCCTCCACTGCAATGTCATGGGTGCATGTGTTGAGCTAAACACCCCCCGGGGAAAGATGGAAGTAAGCTGGGTAGTTTGATGACAATGCCGGCGTAGGCTAGACGAAAACTAGGCATGACAAAAACGCTGAAGGGTGGAACTATGGGGACTCCTTGTCATGCCCAATGATAAGCTAAAACATAAATCTGAGTGAATCGAAACTCGGGGACACGGGATGGAGGAGCAATTAGATTGAAGTGATCGACGGGAAGACTAACTAAAGACGCCTTCCAAATCTAAATTATAATGAAGACCCCAATTAAGAAACGTCCACTGAGAAAATGAATAGTTAAAATTAATCCATTGTAAAAACCAACGAACCTGAATCAAAAGACTCTGTATTCCATGGCCACACAGTCCAGGCGGTATGACAGAAATGTAAAATATCCATAGAGGCCATTTAAACAAGATTGTCAACCCTTTAAAAGTCAAAGAAGGGCTGTTTTTTATCGATTTTCGCCAACTCGATTTCACAAATCGGTGAAAGAAACAAACCTGATATTATTACTTCGAGAAAAATTCCAAAAGCCGCTAACAAGATGGCCTTCTTTCGTCCATATCGGTCGGAAATTATACCAATTACTGGAATTGATACGAGGCCAAGAACCCCAATTATGAGGCTCACAAAAGTTGCCATTTCAGCCGTATTGATATGGGCCTCGCTGATAGCATCTGTAATGTTTGGGTTGATTGACCTAAGGAAAAATGAAACATGGGTTTAAAAAAGTTTATTGTCTGAGTCATGTACTTAAATCGAGTAAGATATATCACGATTAACACACCCATTTGTTCGCCCACATGGATTCCATTGAAGATCATCAGTTGTTATTTTGAGTTCAGCCGCAAACCTTAAGGATATACAGACTATTTAAAATATTATGTGCTTAGTTACGGTGACATCATTTATAATTAGCATCTATTTAAAGTGGGTGCAAACGTGCAAAACAAATTAAAGAAAATGCAAAGTAGGGACATCGAGTTATAGATAATTGAATTATTTGCGCACCATGCCACATAATAATAATTACATTGCGTATTCGTCGCATAGTTAATAAAAATTAAAAACCATAAGCAATTTTAAATGAGGTATAACTCTCACAAATTTACGTAGTTCATATCCAACCAAGAGAATATATTAAAGGGGGAAGTTTAGCCCGATAAATAAATAAAACCCAGTTACCGAAGATATGAATAATGAAGGTATCACCAATAATCATACAAACAGAAAAAACGTTTGGTCGGAAGATATATGGATTTCATTGGGTTAAGTGGCTGAATATGTTAGAATAATAGTATTATTAAATCAATTACAGGTAAAAATATTCTTACCAATAAAAAATATATTGTGAACGATTAAATAATACAACGTATTCCAGTATCGCTAGAAAGATAATTGCAACTGGTACGATAATAGCAGGATATAATGGAATGTCCATACTCGATTCTAAACAAAAATAAATAGAATATAACGTTTCACAGTAAGATACCATCTGTGTGTTAATCAGTCGGACGGCGGTTTAAATGGCAAAAACACCCGAAGACTCGCCTGTAACGTCATACGCTGACCTTAAACTTTGATGTCCGCGGTCCTTTTGTGACCTTAATATCCTTAAGGGTCATTTATTCAACATATATTACGGCCATCGCAATTTCTTCGAATAATAAGCCAAACCATCCATACCGATCGGTTTTCTTTATACCTGTTGCCACTTTAGTATTGGGTCGCAACGCACTAAGGTGACTTTTCTGTCGCACTAATCATGTTTATAATCTTCTGTGACTGTGCATGATCTCCGCTTCGACCTTGTAAGAAACCTTTGCTTCAAAATATGAAGAGGAATTTCGAAAAAATGTACAAAGGTGCTGGATCAGTGATACTGCACAAAATTACCCCCCCAACCCTTCCAAAGTACAGGCATTTCGGCAAACGCTTAATTGCGGCAATTTGAAGGTAGTTCTATCCATACACGCGCAAAACGTCTAAATACTTTGATGCAAGTAAACACGAATAAACTATATTAATTTGCAGGAATTTCAAATTCAACCCGCCCCAACCCTATACCTATAACGTGCGCCCACCGTCAGCTAAAGGTTTGTACAAGTAAACGGTCAACTCTTTATCTATAACGGACGGTTATCAAGATTGGCTATTACCTCTCATCTCCACATGACCACGCTAATAGGTGCCGCCGGACGCCTACCCCTACCCGATAGGGTGAAAACCGTAATTAATTTCCCTTCTCCCACGACACTGCGGAAGCTGCTTCGGTATCTTAAAAAGTTTATTTTTACTGTCGTTTCATTCAAGAATGCACTGTGAAATGTTTGCCTCTAAACCCCTTGAGGTGTGGTGCCAATAGTCTGTTATAACTCACGGATGATCGGCTTTCTGTTGAAATTCAGTTGAAACAGTAATTGATGGAATACACCTTACAATTCCATTTAGGCCCAAATAGGCGTTTATCACTGACGGTAGACGCGCCGAACGTTGTTGATTGTGTGTTTTACAACAGGAGGTCGTGGATAAGAAACAATCTTTGGCATTTTTCTCGAATGCATTCTTGAATCATTTGCTGTTTTCTAAGCGGTCCGCCATTTCGGACACTGGGTCGAAGCTACGACACAAACCATCGTCACCGGCTATCTACCACGCATATCAGCTTCCCGTTCCTCATCTAAAATATACGTGGAAAGAGAAACCCGAAAACAGGAATTCCTAACACATTTTAATATCGAATTGCGCCACGTCAAAGGGTGCTCTCTCGCGCAGCATTTCAACGGCTCGATGACGACACCACATATCGAACTCCAGTTTTAATGTAAGCCCCACAAGAAGCTCAGATTGGTCCCCCCCCCACACACCTGTGCAGCCGTTCCGTTATCGGACTCAGCAATCACGATCTTATGTTGACGCACGTTTTAGCCAAGTGCATATAGGCTTGGAATGACCCTTAGCACCCACCTATGAGTACTGTTTTCTGATTAAGTTCCTTGGGGGTTTCACGGTATGGCCCATATCTGTTCTAATCCCATATACTATGGGCTAGACAGTAATCAACGTATTTGGTCCCGCGCTACATTATAACCGTACGCGACCAACATTTGAGTCGATTGCCTTCTGCAAGATGTGCGAGTTCCTTGGAAGCCTCTGATAACTCGACACAAAAGGGAGGACTGGATGGAAAATCTACGAATAATCCTGAGCATACGGGCCACAATCAAATGTAACCAGCGGAGAAGGCCAGCTGAACTGGAATTCCGGATAACATTGATGTTGACAGGAGGATTTTTCGCCAGCAGTCAACCCACGGACACGCTGACAGCGATACACACTTCATCCAGTTGCATGAATTGCCCCGCTAGGCTTCGTAAATTATTCCAAGGACTCTGGTACTCTTTGGATAAAACCAAACCTATATCCCAATACTTCTCTAACTGCAGAACCAATTTGAAGGAGTATCATCAAATATTTGAAAGAATCAATGCTCCAACAAATATAATAAGCTATATTGTCTGTAAATAGCGCGGCGAATAAAAATGGAAGGCTGAAACAGTGTGCAAGTATTAATTTACAGGAAGTCAGCGGAATAAGAGAAACATAAAATAGGTGATTATTGATTCTTGTTGCTGAACCATCGCGTGATCTTCAATTTTGTTGTGCCGAATCTTACACTTAATTCCGCGATATCATCATCGTTTGGTCTGGGTTTCTATAAAGAATAAAAGAACTAGCAATGCCAACAAACATTACGCGCTACCCTTCTCTACCTATCAACGATGGCCCCATACTCCGATTTATTAACAATACAGTACAAGGATTAACCACTTTATCATCTCGCAGAAGTAGGAGCCATGTCCGAGAATTGCCTTAGTTAAACAGTATAACACGCCCGCCTGAGTACTGGGCTCATTTTAAGTACTACTATTATATAAAACGGCATTACCTTGGCGTAAAATGTATTGAGTTCCTTCAATTGACTCTCGGAGAAAGTGATGGACTTCCATGACAAAGTCTCCTACAATTCAGCCATAAGAAGGTGAATGCAAATATAGAAAACAATATCAAGTAAATACAAATTGCCAGTAAATATTAAATCAACAATAGCACTATTCGATCCCATGCGCCTAACTCGTTTACAACGATGGCAACATTCATTTGTGCTGAATGGCACGTCGCCCAAGTGGGTTTAGCTGGTTGCCGCTGACTGAGGTCACGCAGTTCTACGTAAAGCCCGGATACTCGGACGTTATAATAATTAATAATGATAGTGGCTTTATTGAGGTCTCGAGGACCAAAACTTTCAGCATAAAACAAGACAGCATAAACAAGTACTAGATATGAAAATTGTCTTTAGTTCCTGCTCCATCTGCTCTGGTGAAACTAAAAATCGGGACAAATAAGGAATGGCCGAATTGCGATATGTGTGCAAATGGCGTCAAACACATTGAACTCGATATCCTTCATCGTCCTTTTATTTTTTAGACTGCAGACACTGGCAACAATGGCCCGCTTTTACAATAAATAACGGCGTGCACACGCAAAAACCATGAGGGGTCAGGTTGAGTCCTAACCTTCCACCCACCACCATCATACTGTGATTGCAGACGTACCGAACCCGGTAAACCATTTTTAAAATCCATCCACTAAATGTAACAGTTGGTTAGGAAGGAATTCTTAGACAAATGGCCAAAGAGGATCTGTCATTTTCACTATAAGTTTCTATGTACCGACATAAAAGCTGATTTATATAACGTCTCTTTTTCAACAAAAAGGATCTAATAATCTCTATCTTCTCCTCCGCCCAGTCGTCTGGAAGGCGATCTTTGATTGTTGTCTTCTAAGGAACACCGTTCAAGAGAAACTCACGAATTGTTCAGCGAATTTTGCGCGCAGGCGATGCGGTGGGAAGAGACGGGCACGTCGGGAGGGTATGCGCATGTCGTGGAGCCAGCGTTGGACGAGCGGTTCCACTTTGGCATTCAACCACACAGAGAGACGCAGACGCACGAATTGCAACAGCGTCGATGCCACCACCTTCTGCTTGTACACCCGCTCCATAGACTCCTGGACTTCGAGGCGAGACAACCCTAAAAAAAAGAAGATCGGGTGAGTCATTGAAAGTAAGGTGAACGTTTTCTGTTCTGTAATCTCTTTAGAGGCACGCAAAATCATTTACACCTATTAATGTTAACACTTTGTTTAACAGCCAGGACACTTGATATAAATCAAGCCATCTTTGAAAAGGAAGTTTATGGACGACGATTCGTTGAATACCACCATTGTTTGAAATCGTGGGGCGAACTTAAAAGTATCCAAAGCTTAATATGGAGAATAAATTTGGACCAAAATTACTTCATGACTAGTAGAGGAAATGCCGATGAATTGCGTATTCTTCATTATCTACCTGTCCTCGTTTTTTACCTTTCGACCAACTAGTTCGGATCCGAGCAAGTGTCTGCATGTATGCGACACCGGTCCACTCCGGTAAACCACTTAACGAGCGGACCTAACCAGATGGAGACTGTTGCCGGGAAGTGCAATTTTCGGGGATTTATACAATCCCTCCAGTATACTTGGTCCGATACCGGACGACATGAAGAAGCAGATCTCCGCTGCCTTACAGGCACACTTGATTTTGCAAAGGCGCTTCCCACCCCGCGGCGAACGGAGGCTATGTTCTGATTCCCAGGACTTTTCGTTCAAATGTAATTATTTGTGATAGTATCCATGAAGCGGCTGTGCATCCGATTGATGCGTAGCCCATGAATCCGTTTTTATTGAAAAAGAGATGTAGTAAGCAACTGTCATTACATAAGAATAAGGATACTTACTATAAAAACTGCAGACACTCCTTAACTCTTTGGCCAAGAATTCCGTCCTGGCCATCGGCTGCAACGATTCTAGATCTTGCGGAAATTTCTGAAAAGCGAAAATATGATGAATAATGTTTGTATTTGAATTTTTGTCGTTTTAAAATAGCTTACCGCATTGGGTAAGTCTGCGATCACAGTGTGAAGGTGTGAATTGTTGGGTGAAAGGTTAATGTCCTGACTAGATGGTGCCTCGTCTAAAAATTGTATCGATTACACAATAATAAAGAGTTTACTAGATGAATTAGGGTATTTTAAGAGAAGTTCCTCTGTTAGGGATGTTAGAAACGATTTGGAAGCCCGCTGCGCTTTATTGCACGACTCAGAGTCCATTGCTATTGGTACACGAATCTAGAAAGATATTTCACTGAATTAACAAATCTCACAAACCTTGACTCCTGCCTTCTCAAAGGTAACATAATGAGGATATATGTCCGTATCTTGATTGAACGGTTCAAGCGGAAAGCCAGATATACGTTTGGTTATTTCATCCTGCTGGGCCGACATCATCTGAAATTGTTGAAATAACGATTTGCTAATTGAAATTTAATTTCATGCATACTGGATAGTACTTAAACCGCCTTTGTTTTGAATATGAATTTTGTTACAATATAAACCCGTCATTGCTCCTACGTTTTCGATATCAGTACACAGACAAATCAATACAGAAACTGTGAAACGACAATCGCCCAACATGTATAGATTTTACCTCCTCTTCGAGCTACTGAGAATTATGGGCTCATCACCATGAGACGAGTTCACAAAAGTACCACAACTGCCAGCAGGAAGACAGAAGCGGGAAAGCCAGCGGCGTCACGATGTGTTTGGCTACCACTAATGCGCTTAATCAGACCATGTGCGTTCTTAATATGCATCAGGATTCAGCATATCCTAGATACTCTGCTATCCAAACGATAAATAAATTCACATACCAATTGCATCAGCCAATCCGAGAATAATCGGGTTTTTCGAAATAACGCTTCTGATTGAATGTGCTTTAACACATTTTTCTATTTTGTTTAATAGATCGAAATATAAAACAAAACAAATTAATTATGCTTTGAAATATTTTTTCAATCAATCGAATATGACTTTGTATTCCAAAACCGTACATGATCAATATAAACTAAATGATTTGCGACGGGCCATACGGCGTTTTTTAGTATTATAAAACCCCTTGTTTTACTATGATACCTTTACCTTATAGGAGGGGCGCGCACTTTTGGACACACCGGTCTACGCCCACGACGTTACACACCTCACAGCGTGCGAGTTGCGGATCTTCATTCAGAAATTCCAGAACCAACTCAACGTCCTCCTTCACCATTCTGAACTTACTTACCGGCAATTTCTCTCCAATTGCCATATCTACGTGTTACGATAATCACATCCCCTCTACATATACATATATACCTATTTATACATTACCGACTCCTTCTCTCGCCTGTTGGAATAAACATGCCACCTAAAAGGGGCCCTGTTTTTGAAAACTCTGACGAGAAGGCTGTCACAGTATGTCCTCAAATTTAGAAAGGATGTGGTTCTCAATCAAGTTCCATCACGGCCATTTTTGTGATTAGTTTATATTTACCAGGTCCCGCGGAACCATTGGTCTGTTTTGGAATAGGTGTACTAGCAATATCTCTCAAATCAGAAGAAAAAGAGCATTCCCATAGCGAACAATTCCACAATTGGGTGACAATAGGAGAAATCTTGCGGTGAAAAATATTCAGAAACGTTGGTGGTAGTCTGTTTTGGCGAGCCGCCGTGTATCTCTTGTAGGCAATGGTTACCTGGGATTCGTAGGAGGGCATAAAAACAATATGATTAAGAGATCCGACAAGAGGCCCCACGGAATCATCAGCGAATTTGAAGATAAAGCAGTGTTCGGAGCATCCAGATTTAGGAGTCCACTTGGTAGATATGGCTGACGGGTTCTCGTCAATCCGTGTAGATTTTTCAAATGTCGCCAGGTTTCGATGGGCTAAACAGCTCATCCACAAACAATCTTATTGATTCGATTTACCTCAACTGTGATCATAGTCGGATTTGCTTTAATTTGTCGATACCAGCCCTGACGGTAAAGCCGCTTCTTCCTTCGCCTCAATTGTTAGAGAAATAGAGATGACGAGATAAGAGGGGTGATTGATCGTTCTGTAAGTACACAGTGCGTATCGTAGGAGACGTTGCAAATTACCCACCTTATCCTCGTGGTCGTCTTCAGTCAGGAAGTATGTCTACAAAGTGCGATGAAGGTGCAACGCAATTCAGTTTTCCAGCAGTATGCTAAGACGTTGGAAACAGACGACCACTATGCATAACGGCGAACTTTCCGCAAATCGCATATAGATGAATTTGTTCAGGCTATTCCGTTATAACTCCTCCCTCTTCTTCCTGTCTTTCGGTTGGTGGGGATACGGTTACAGATTATATGAATTAAATATTTGGTAATGCGAAGCTGCGTTGCACCTATTTGTTGCGGTACAATGATTTGTCGCAGTCGTGTCTCCAGTAGTTCGGACAGCGCTGTCACATGATAGTCAATTTTGTCCATTCATTGGCGATTGCACTGGCTACAAATTGGTCTTTAACAACCAAAAGCGAAGCCTCCGAGAAAATAAATCGCTGAAATATCGGGATTTGGGTGCCATGACAGCTTATGGTCTGTCGATGGTCAGTATGCTCGGCAATATCGCGATCTCTTATCAGAGATGGCCAACAAAATCCTTGGCCACAAACACGCCCAACGGATACTATTGCCAACAAAGAAGATAAACAAACGTGCGTTGAGTAACACTTATCCGGTACTTTCCCGTTCGGATAAAACGTTTAAAATATCCATGAATGGACGCCATGAAACGGTTTCAATTGATCGACTCAGACTGCTTCGTCGAGGAACCTTTTTTCAATACTGTTCCAATTCGCAATCCGCCCGAACTGACTGGCCAACCGAACGACGCGATTCCCCCAGGACACTCTATTGTGTCATCTTCTGTTGCCCCTGCCCGAATCAGTCCGGAGCCGCCTGACGCACTGACGACCTCCCGTACACGAAGCGGTCGTGTCAGCCGAACACCCCTGCATCTAACAAACTTTGCCCGTTAATTTACCGTCTGGTAACCTGCAACCCCACCAGCCATCCTTATTGTATCTCTTCCCCTGACGACGAAGAGTCTAAGGGGGAGCCATGTAGTGACCTTAAACGCCCCTTTTTGTTTTAACGGACACGAACCGAATTCGACCCACGAACGCACCATCGCCGACTTAACGTTATGGCTTTGTTTTATTAAATCAAGAAAACACTCTTGATTACACTTTGGTTTGCGTTCTCTGATATTACCCTTTTTAGACGCGTATGTCGTAAAAAGGTTAAGTGGGTTAAGTTATCGTCGAACTGCGAATCACGACACCAACACACCATGCGGTTAATGAATGACGCTACACTTTCGTTATCATCACGTTTCAAACAAACATACAAAAAAGCGAAGATGGTTATCGTTCACTGCTACTAAACCTTTTAACTACAATAGCAAGACTCACTCGCGGAAATTGAATTGCAGTCGTCTTATTTAATCAGTGCTATCTCCCTTCCTTTTCAACTATTACACGTCTAGCCTTCGGTCCCCTAACGACGTGACACTTATAAAATACGCGGATGACTTGACCTTATGCCATGCATGCAAGACGGATGGTGATTCTCAACAGCTCGGGCAGGCAGTCACTGAGGTACTCGAGTGGTCTTCGGAGAATGGTCTTTTGCTGAATGCATCAAAATGCATCTATATTACATTTTCCCTGACAGCCGCTGTTGACACTCCCGAAATCCCTTCACTCCATAATTTCGCTTCGAGCTCAAAATCTAAATTCCTCGGCGTTATTTCATGGTTATCATGGAGTGATCATGTGGATGCCGTCTTTGATAAATGCCGTCGACTCTGCTTCATAGTTCGTCGGTTCAGGAGACTTGGCTTAAGCTCTAGCCACATAAAAACATTTGTCCATGCCTGTATAATTCCCCTTATTGTATATTGTTCTCCAATAATTTTCCGCGGCCTTAAATGTTCTGACTTTTCAACCCTTAATAGACTATTTGAAAATAATCTCGTTTTCTAGTGGTCTGTCTATTCTCTCTATTCAAGAAATCATCGTTCAACGCCACTTCAATAATTGTTCACTAATCGCTGCTCGTATTTTAAGTGACCCCTCCCATCCCCTCTATTCCAGTTTATCTGAATGTAAATCTCTTCGACCAATGCGTAGACTATACCGTTCAATACCAACAAGAACAGCGGCATATCGCAATTCGGTCATTCCCTATTTGTCCCGATTTTTATTATCACCAGAGCAGGTTAAACAGGAACTAAAAGACAATTTTCACATCTAATACTTGTCATATTGCCTATTTTTACTGCTGAAAGTTTTGGTCCTCGTGACCTCAATATAGCCACTACAATTATTATTATAAATCATGTAATTTTGACTCATGTCACGCCAGTATAAATTATCTAGCAGAAACGATGTCGAACACAGCGAATTTCCCAGAATAGCATTATAACTGGAACCCACTTCGAAATGCCACGTTTCTATAGATTATATCGGTTGCTTTATTAAATGGTCGACGCACGACCTCCATTTGCAACAATAGCGATAACTTGGTTCACTCTGATTTTTATCACATTTTTTTGCAATCGGACGATTCGACGTTGTTGATGTTCACTCGATTTAAATGACCTTTTTTATGAAAAGATGCGACGTGCAGAATTATACTCGTTAAATATCAACCCACACATAGTAAACAGCATTGTCTGGATTCACAGTTGATATATTTTTGTGGCCAATCGTGCATACCCTAAACAAACAAACACCAGCCTCCAATAGCGCATACGGATAAGCGTTGACGAAAAACAGTTGTGGATGCCAGCTTATATCTTGTGAGTTTCTTTTGTAAATTATAAGTAGAGAATCGCAGGTCTTCCGGTGCATAACGAAAACAGGTGTCTATATATTTTCGGGATGCATTGAAGGCTCTCCTTCTACGGATTCCTTTCGCACATCAGACTTGAGCTTCTCCAGTCGACGTTGCCGCAGGGTAGAGAGATCTAAAAGCCAGTGCCAATACAAGTTAATTGCTAGGCAGTTGGGTCATGGGATTTGATAAGCCCATAAAATACTCTCAATGCTTAACTTTATGTCAACTTAGACTACCCAGCCAAGCCTTATACCAAATTGTGATAATTATTTTCCGTATACGTCTTGCCAAAGAAATAAAACAAATATCCTTGGGACTAACCGTCATCATTGTCGACCCTTAGGGATCCGCCGGTTTCTTGAGTCCTATAAACGACAAAAGAGAAATCAAATATGATAAAATAAGTTCACGTCAGCAGCAGAACAAGGGTGTCCCCCCGATGGTGTAAACGTTACATCCTAGCTCTGGTGGGGGGGGGGGCGGTTTCGACTCCCAGGTCAGGCCACCACAGGTAGCATTGGGGGAAACCACATTTTTAATCTATTCCTGTCAAACCCCATGAGACCGGTTTATCCTCTGGTAGGAGCTGGCCGCGCAAATTGTTTCTTTTGTGGAATCACAAAACTGGCGTTATCTCACACCGTTTAGAATTATCGAGCAAGTCGAACCTTTCAGAAGCGTCGTTCTCTACACTCGAATTCTTCGTTGGTGGATTGGACGGCTGGGTGGTGATGCTGGGCGTGGTGGCATTGGGCAGAGCGGGTTCAGTTTCCGTCGGAGGACAGCCAGCAGCAGCAGCAGAAGCAGTAGCGGGCGTCGTTGGATTCTGGGTGGCAGCGACGTAGGCGTTCAGCTGCAAAATGGCGGCGTCAAGGAGTAGTTGAATGCGCTGCAGCGTCATAATGCGATCTTCGATACTGCCACGGAGCTGTTGTTCGGTAGCGATGGCCTCGGCAAGGTTGGTGGGCGGTTGAGGCATAGGACTGATGAGACCGGGCATAAGGTGGCTCCCTTGCGGTGAGACAGAGAGTGCAAGAGACATTGTGGATGTTGTGATTTTTAAATTTTAAAATATAGACCATATGCTCTCTCTCTCGCTCTTCATCATCAAAATAGAGAACCGAGAATATGAATGGAAACGCGTCAGAGAACACGAATTGCCGCTGAGGGCGTACCCGTACACCTTTCCCAAGACTCTTCGGATAGGAGGTAACCCTTCAAACGAAGACGAGTTCCCTAAGGCCACCCTCAAATCAGGGTTAAAGCAGTAACGGTATATTTGGGGCATGTCACACCTCCGAATTTTCAGTGTTCAGTAAAATATGAACATTGAAGTATCGACCCATAAACTGGAAAGACTAAATTATTGAATGAAATGTTCTATTTAAACAGAATAAAATGAATTTATTATTGTATCACCGTGTATACTAAACGTTTAGGGATTTTAACAGGATCTCAACTGAGAGATTCGATCCTCTGACTAGTGAAATATTTCCATGTATATAAATGAATAGTAATTTAGTGAAAAAGAATTTACACACAGAAAAAAACGAATTGGAAACGGAGACTCTAACTTACCGGGAATTATAATGGGTGGCCCGGCATTCGGTGGGACATCCAATCCCGAGATTTTCGAAATTCGCACATTCTGGGCAATGCCTCCTCTTCCAGCAGAGGCCTAAATACAAGAACAATGATGCCGCGAATGTAATCAAAGCGTTGAGTCCGGGGGATTTCGTAAGTTTTGTCATATTTCGCTTAAAGCCAAATTTTCCGTTACAACAATTTAAAACCGACTTTTCATAAATGGTCAAATAAGCGGAGGGCAACCTCTTCGTTATCCTGAATCTAAATACCATTTCGGGTACTGTCCCAACTCAAACTCCCCGGAAAAAAACATTAAAACGGAGCGAATGTCCAATCTCTGATAGGCATATATAGCTACGACTGTGGCATGTCTTACATGCTGGCCGACACGTCGGTGAGTACGCTGAATCCCGATTCTGATCTGGGGCCCAGGAGCTCTTCTTTCAATCGCACTTCCCCGGGCGTCTTGCTCGGGACGACCGCCGGCCGCCTGTGTGGCAGCAGGAGGGGCGGGTCGTCGGAGGACGTTGAGGCGACATGTGGGACAGGTCTGTTGACGCTGGAACCAGGTGCGTAAACACGCTGCGTGGAAAATATGGCCACAAGGCAGGCGTTTCACGGTGCCAGGGACAAGCGGTGTCTCCGCCTGCGGCAGCATCTCCTCGCGGCAGATTATGCACACGGTGTCCGCGGTAGTGGCCATCTCCGGCGCCGTGACATCCTGGAACACCGTGTTCATAAGGCGAACGGCCCGTCGAGACATTAAAAGGTCCTTGAATAAAGGTAGGTAGATAAAATAGGTAGACTAAAAATAAACAGACGAACAACAAAGGTTTGGACATACGTTGACAGATTTCTTGAGAAATCGGAAGTTTAAGTAAATCGGTCTTATGACGAACATGGGGAAAGGATGGTTTGCCCATAGAATTGGAGCGAAATCGAGGTAGAAAAAGAGGCGCATCAGACCAACCACGACGTCTACGTAGAGCTGATACATAGACTTCTGGTCCCATGGGGTATCGTGGAAAGTGTTGATTGTTTGAAGAATGTACCGCATAATCGTGGATACGAGTTCGAACAATAGAATATAATACTAAAATAAACCGTTATAAATAAACATTCAAATTACACATCGCCCAATTAAACTACACTTACCTCAGCACCAACGGCAAGAGAAGCCAGATTTTGAGATGACACGCCCCAATAAAAATACCATATGTGAAATATATCGAGAAGTGTCAATATTATTATGAAAGCTAAAAATATAATTTAGGAGAGAATATTATTACATGCAGTCCGTATATGGAAAGACAATCGAATGAGGGGCATTCTCTCCATCTATTAACGAGTTACGAAAAACACGATGACATACGTGGTCGACCCTTTCTTCGAGTAACCAATGAAACCCTTTCGAAAAAAGGATTGCTGTGATGAGAAAAAGGAATTTCGCGTTTATTTCATCTTGAAAGAAGGCAAAAAGAAGAAGCGTGTCGAAAACCGTGTACCATATGCGAGAAACAACACTCTATAATAGAACGCGTTAATTTCGGGAAATTGTTCTTACATCTAACTCGGCGCGTTGGACTGTACCAAAAAATACCCAACTGACTGCTTTTGTTAGAATAAGTAAAAGCGTAAGACATTGAAGTAGAATAATCTGAATTCTCATATGATTTTAAAAAATATCTTACCCCGAAAAACGGCTTATGTTTGGTTAGGTACACGACAGTCGGGTAAAATTGTTTCTTTTTATAGTAAGCATTGCTTACTATAAATGTTGTCAATGCAAATAATAATCCGACGGCCACAATAACATTCCGCATATCTGATTTGTATTACGTCCTCGGTAAGACTTAAAATACCCTCAGGTATACGTTGTCCAACAAAAATTAGATTTGGCCAACACTAAATATTGCGTTAAAACACGAAAGTATGGTGACGTAGTACTCGACTTTTTGTGTGAAGAATTACTTTTGACTTGAAGCATGAAACTTATTAAATGTGTTTTTCGAGTTGAAAAGCATATATAAGATGCCCGTTGTAGAAGAAAACAATTTAATTCTATTATAACTAACGTTTCTAGTAAGCTTCCAAATAAATTCTAATAGCTTTTGTAGTTTGTTGATTTAGTCTCGCTTCTATTCTTTTTAACGGGACTGGGCCGGTTTGAAACCGGGACTTTTGAGATCGTCGATTACGCTAACGTGAGCTCTTTAATACATTCTCCTTTAAATATCGAGAAAAATGACGAAGCCAATTATGAATCAGACGCAAAAGCTCCTGCCTAAAAAGACCGTCTCAAAGAGAACTGGACGTCGACCGATTCCTTCTTCACGCGTTAATATGGAAGAAGATGAATCGAGGTCAATTGCAGCGCAAATCCGCGAATTGGCTTCCGGAATGGCGATTCTTATGGCAGAGCGTCCGAACAAGACGCTGAACAAGGAAGAGTCGCCACTCATCTCTGCCCCTGCTCTTGAACTAGAGCCGATATCTGACATCTCCGTACTCACCAACCAACCGCGCCCTTCCAACTCCGTAACTATCCGTCCCTCGACCACGCCCGTTAACTCTCCTTTCCCTGCAGTGTTCACTTATTCTTACACCCGTGTCACGTGCTCCGATCGGGCTCCAACATTTTTTGCTGAATAAGCCATTTTATTCATATCGAGATTTCGTGTTACCACCGTGTTAAAATATTTTAGAGAGGTGTGATTCCTGTAAGTAAAAACTCGCGAACATTTAGTTTCCAGTGAAAATCGTCTGATCTTCGACACGACCAAATTGTGACCGTTTCGTGTATATAGTATATTTTCAACATATTTCGCACGTAAAATAATGATAAATTCAGACGCTTTTCGGACTCTCTTTTTCCCATTTTGCTGTAATCTGTTACACCGCCATGTATAATCGATGTTCCTTTCAGTATCAGTATGAGGTAACCGTATGAAGTCGGTTAACGTAGATCGTCTAAAATGCTCAACAATAAAACCGTTTTTCTCTCATATAATTGCCTTCTAAACATGGCGGCAATTGGTAACCAAAAAGCACCAAACATAATACGACGTGGACCTAATATATGCAGATACTTCAATCTTTTTGATCGATTCAAACGCACGCTGAACTCTTCTATCTTAGCTGCCTTCGCTAAACCCATCTAAGGGACCCACTGGTTTCCGCGAGATCGGCCTTACTCCCCTTTTTGACAACCACTCGCTGAGAATAGGTAGGCATATGAATCCTGGTGTCAACGCGCCCTTTACTCCATGCACGTCTTCATTTCTATTTTCCTAAAGACGATGAGTCTGTATGAAAGTTGTCTTGGCCTTTAAATATGAGTATCTTCATATCCCTGAACACGAAAATGTCAACTGCATGAATAGCGCTCTTTTTTTGAATCTTGCATATTTAAAAAACCCCCGTCTTTTCAATTTTTCTTTATGGTTGAACAGAGCTATGTTTTGATTATGGAAATAAAGAGACACCGGTGTATTCCACTACTTGGGTTACTCGGCGATGCTATAAGTATAAGAAAAATTGATTTACCATTTCAAATCGACACATGCACTCTGATACCAAAACTTTATAAACAGCATATTCGGCTGCAATTTTGCTGTTTGTGCTTATCGTCGGGGAGAAAGAATGGGAAGGGATGTGGTATATTTACTTGTAACTGTATTTCTACTTATGACGCGTCACTAAGTTTGATTAGCATGAATAATTTCATCGCGTCTATTCTAGGAATATCGTTTAATATTAGTGACCAAAACCCTCTGTAATTAAGCAGTCGGTTGACTGTTCGAGTTAATAAGATAATTGAGACAAGCACAATCACTGTTATCTTGGTTGGACAAAATCTTTATATTCAAATTGTTAAGAAGGAATTCAACATGTGAAAATGGTATCACTTAAATTTTTTATTTATTTATTTGCAATATGTATAGATTCGTATGCATGAGATAATGTTTATATTGCATTACATATTACAATAACCGAATACGAGGATAAGGACTGAATAAAATACATGCATATTCAGAAAAATATGTGTGGTGATTAGAGACAACACGTTAACAGGTTTGAGAAACCTACTTATCAAACTGTCAGGCATTTCAATATGGCCTTAAATGGTGAGCTATTGGCTGATTGTCAGTTTATAATCAATACTCTTTGACGATCAGTTAACGTTTAAATCTTATTGAACTCCGAGTCTAATATTTCGGTTCAAAATTATAGAAACCATGAACATACTCTACGCCATGCGAGTACGAGGGAGCGTTTTTGCCAAACCGATATGCCCTTCTTGTAGATCCTAGAGCATGGCTCAGCGACAAGCATGAGTCAGTACAAACCTTTCTCTGAATGGAAGCGCTTCACATACTTTAACTGAAAGTAACTCTCTAGCCAGAAATAAAGCCGGAATCAAATTTCCGTATTGTCGGGTAGGTTTTTTATCTTCGCGGATGTAATATCCCTAATCGAAAGCAAATGTCGTTCTATTTTCGAACGACTAACTAGCGCCCACAAACCTATTGCGCAACTGGTTTTTCCTACTGGTTCCTGAAATTACACTTCGGTGCCTCTTCCGGACCCTCTATACGACATTCTTTCGCCGTTCGTTTTAACCACGCACGTGTTTGTTGAATTGCATTTGTTCAATGGTTTTGATGTTCATGAGTCGAAGGTTTTGTACTAATAGGCCCATGAACGCATAAATCGGTTTTTATAGGGTCATCCAGCTAACTTAAATATTTTAGAAGCTCGTTAGCCTCTGTGGAGCTAGTATGAAGAATATATTAAAGTTGTTTTCTACAATAATCCATAGATTGAATTTAGATAAAAGTTCGAAATGGCAGTGCCAACTGCCCGATCCCACGAAATTCGAAGTGTCAAATATTTAAATGGACCATTGATAGGCGTATGCATCTTCAGAAGTCCTGAAATTAATTGTGGAGAGATACGATCACTCGTCATTGATGATGTCACCACATCTAGTAATAGTAATAATGTTGCATTATTGCAACATAACACAAATTCCGATCAATTAAGAGAATGCACTGTTTAGAGGAATATTCCGACAGGCTATGGAATATGACAAAAAGGTAATCGGCAGCAACGGCCGAATTTTCCAATTTCTCTGTTTCTTAGTTCTGGCGATTTTGAGTAAGCTCGAACAGCAGCAAAACCGTTCGTCAATGCCTGTAGAATTCCCCTCATTGTACGTTGTTCACCCGTGATATTCCAAGGCCTCACATTTTCTGAACGTTCAACACTCTGCAGGCTTTTAAAAATAACCTAGTTTTCGAGTGGCCTGTCTATGTTCTCCATCCATCATTCAACTCCATTTCACCAGTTGCACACCCAACGCTGCTCCTTTATTATATGACCCCTCCCATTTCCTCAATGCAAGTTTGTCTAAATGGAAATCTATTCGACCTAGGCAACGGCGGTAAATACCCACAAGAACGGCCGCACATCGTAATTCAGTCATTTCTTAGATATCCCGATTTTAAGATTAGCCCATATTAGAAATGAGCCGAGAGTTAACGTGACTCTGATGATAGAATTCCTTGTTGTGTCTACTGTGTCCAACTGCATGAAACCCGTATCGCCCATTTAATATGTCCCCAAATCGTAACCATCTTCGCATGCTGCCTTATTTGTACAGCATCGATGGCCACAGCCATTGTGGGCTCGTATTTCACCCCGGAAACTGGCGAGCTGCTCTGTGTTTTGATTTCATGACATTGACAAGCAGTGGAGACAGTCGACCCGGATTGCCGGGCAACCCGTATACACTGAGAGCAGCGTCTTGGGAGATTATAAATGTTATGAGTTATCGAGGGGGCACGGTGGGTGGTTAATGAAGCGGGTGGGTGATGTGGAGGGGTGGGAAGGTGAGTGTTCACATGATCAATAAACCAGGGGGGCGGCAGACCAAAGGAAGTTGATTTCCCAATTCACATGAGTGACCAGGCTTTGTTAAGCTTTGTTAAGCGACTGATCGTGGTTGGTGTGCTGCCGCGGGCAAAACAAGCGCGGTCGCACGAAACGCCAAAACATCGTGGTGTATTTGGTGAAATTGACAAACATTGATGAAAATCGAACCAATCCTCTACTCTAATTAAATATTATCCAAGTCGCTGCACGAATTAGGCCGTTACAACATTTCGTGCGATTTTGGCTGTTAAAATAAGGACTTATTTGCTGCATAATATAAAATAAATCGATTTAAATTATTCTTCGTTCTGATATACGTTCTTCACTCATTCGTAATGACGAGAAAGCAAGCTGGGAGATCGTCGAATCCCTGGGATAAAACAAGTTTTGTAAATCAAGACCGCTGACCTTGACTACAGCGATCACGGTTTTTTTTATTTTAATGGCAAAAAAATAATATAAACGCATGATAATAACATAATTCGTTTATATACTTAGAACATCATGAAGTTAGCATTATTAGGATCAAAAGAAAGCATATTGGAAACGTTGAATTCCTCATATTAAACTAAATACTGACAGATGCTTATAACACTGCACTGTTATTGTTGTTCTGTGGAGGTTTTCATTTGGTTATGTATATTCTGCGTCATCTCTGTGGTCATTGGTCGAAATTCCTAAAAGCTTGAATCCATAAAAATCTTTTAAATCTGTGTAATTAATGGTCTTGTGCAAACAACAGTTTCACGCGACCCCAAAGATAGGAGTCGAGAGGATTTTAGTATGGTAAAATCACCATTTGAGAAGCCACTCACTGTCGTGTGAAACACGATCAATCCATGTCTTTTTTAGTAGATTGCCATTTAAAAACCAGATGAGGGCGACCAGTATAAGTAGCCATTTGTGGAAATGCCAAATTGCTCGATGTCTCTAGTCAATTTTGGTCTGTTTTAGGGGTATCATTGTAAACATGGTGGGGGGAGGCATGGTTTGCGTCGATGCATTCGTGTACGTCTGTGTGGGGCCATCAAGGAAATATAAAAAAATAATAATTGTAGTGGCTTTATTGAGGTCACGAGGACAAAAACTTTCAGCAGTTAAAAGAGGCAATATGACAAGTGTTAGATGTGAAAATTTTCTTTTAGTTCCTGTTTCACCTGCTCTGGAGAAACTAAAAATCGGGACAAATAAGGAATGACCGAATTGCGATATGCCGCCGTTCTTGTTGGTATTGAACGGTATAGCCTACGCATTGGTCGAAGAGATTTACATTCAGATAAACTGGAATAGAGGGGATGGGAGGGGTCACTTAAAATACGAGCAGCGATTAGTGAACAATTATTGAAGCGGCGTTGAACGATGATTTCTTGAATAGAGAGAATAGGCAGACCACTAGAAAACGAGATTATTTTGAAAAGTCTATGAAGGGTTAAAAAGTCAGAACATTTAAGGCCGGGGAAAATTACTGGAGAACAATATGCAATAAGAGGAATTATACAGGCATGGACAAAGGTTTTTATGTGGCTAGACGATTAAAAGCAACTGTGTCTCATTTAATATCGTTTAGAACATCTGAAAACTAGATAATGAGAGAATAACAAAGAAACTAATGACAACGTTAAAGTAGTGTAGTTCTGAAGTACGGCGATCACTTGTTTTCAATACATCATTCGAGATTCTCCAGGTTGTTTTGTATAAACTACTTCGGGCCTAGTTCATTAATAGTCTCCATGATTGAATGTCGTTTTTTGACATGCGCAAATCGTCATTTTAACACCTGTGTCCCAAAATTATAGTGTATGCCATCACAAATCACGTAAAAGTGTTACGAGCACGTCCCTCAACCGATGCTCTTTCCCATGTTCAGGTTGCATAAAAATCACGATCCAGTCGGGTATTTGGCGGGGTTGGGGGGGGAGGGTGGGTTGAAGGTGAAAGGGCGCCGTGAACAACCACCCCCCACACTCCTGACCAACACTCCCGGAGCCCACTAATTCTCCCCTCCCCCCCCACCGATTTATTAACGGATTCTGTATAGCGGATCATAAAATAACAAACGGATAGGGTGTAGCAGAGGTCAGTGTAATGAATTTTGATACAGATGTGTTTTGGGCGTTGAAGCGTTTATGGCCTGTCAAAAATATCTGATTTTGGTTGGGTTATGCTTCTCTAAAGTGTGCTGGCCATGAAGCAGGTTTATTGTGCAACGTAACACGCCACCTAAGCAGCAAATTGTTGATTGTGCATTTAAAGTATAAAATTAATTGTGTTTCTCTGCGCACATACTCGAACGAGAATCCTTTAAAGAAGATTCATAGAACTCGTGTGGCACGCGTTCTGGGAGGCCGCAAATGCGGGCCTGGTTTATTTTGTTTGCAGTTCGAGCCCTTTTTAACTGGTATTCCACGTTTATTTTAGCCAATCAGGAGCCTTGAGATCGGCAAACAATGGCATCCCCTGCACCGAAGCCTTTATAACATTAGCCGCAATGTTTGAAAAAGATGATAGCTAAAGGGCTAATCGGAGAAGTGGCGATTTGATGTTCGTATTCCAAGTATCCATAACGCTTCGATTGGTTTTTGTTTCCATCTAACTGGTGAATGTTTTGGGCAGCGTCGCCCTGATAAATTCATAAAATCGGATGAATCACTACATCAAAACCTTGGACTGCGCGTGATTTTACCCATGTAAACGGAGGTTAATCATTAAGCTTTACCTAGCCTGGGGTAGCAAATAATCTGGGGATAAAGAATTTTCGGGGGAAGGGGAGAGGGGAATAAATTGTTGTCGGCCTCTTAGAGATCCAGCTGACTCGCAGTGCGGACTCGCAGTATACATGAGATGCGAAAAGAGTCGTATATTAAGTGGCAATGGTTAACAATCGCACACCACCGCAACATGCCTTGATGCTGAGACCACAAAGAAGCAGATTCTACGAGATTAACATTCATTTGCATGCCCACATGTGCCACGTGTGAAGGAGCGAAAGTTGATAAACATTCGACCATGGACTTTAGCTCCTTCTTACAACTCCACTCAACCCTTGCATGTGCCACCTAGACTGCCCGAGGGTGTATTGGGAGTTTCAAAAGTCAACTAGTTCATGCACGAATTTTCCAATCGCTGGATTTTAATCATCGCATTTGCAGCGGTTGGCACCATCTCTCGGTGCGCAAGTGGCCATTGGTTCGACTCCCAGGTCAGGCTACCAAGAAATAAGGTTGCCGCTGAGGCGAGCGCTCGCCCACCCAGCGATTTGTAGGAGAAGTCGCGGAAGCCGGTACCTTCATCTGCAATTTCAGCAGCCTCAGTTCCACATGTGTCCGTCTCTGGGTTGGCTAGTGTAGGTGATGCATCACCGGTTAATCCCACTGCTGACGCTACAAGGGCTATATCCTTAAGAAAATCCCTAAAACCTGTTTATCATCTAGCAGGAGAATTCTGCACGAAAGTATTTAATTTGTAGCCTTAACTGAAAATCCCCCTTCCTTTAAACGTATGTAGGTTAAAATCTCTGTCGTTTTGAGAAGCCTTTATAAAAAATGGACAAACTAGCCTTATTCCACTTGAATAAGACAGACGTCGACGTCATATGATGTTTCCTAAAGTTATCCATTTTCATTTCAATATTTTTTTATCGGGTTTAATAAGCTGGTCAACCCCGGAAACAGGTTATATTAGAAAGAATGTTGAACGTAGTTTTGAAAGCGTATGAAGAATGAGCAATTAAAGCCGTTGGCGTCGACATTAGTCTCAAGGGAATGCCATGCCAATCTGGATCAAGAGAAAATTACTCCTCGTTACTTTGTAAATCGCCATTTATGACAACAATGGTAATTCCTTGAAAATTAACTTTTTGTCGAGAAAACTAAAGGCAATGCAAATGTACACTGATTGAGTACTTTCAATTTTTAAGGGTTCTCCATCGGGTTTTTAAAAGAAATGCCTGCAAAACAATCGTATTTGTTTCAATTTCTACTGTGATCACATCAATACCAGATCAAAAATGATTGGGTTCTCAGAAATACGAGAATGCCTTGCCAATCACTTCAAAATTGCTCTCACGCTTTCTTGAATTGCAGCTTGAAATTGTATCTCATTTGCATTTTCGACAAACCTCATTGCTTTTTATGCAAATTAAAACCCAGGTTTAGGTTCTCCCTTCGATAATCCTATTTTATAGCTTACTTAGTGGGTTTCTAACTCTGCATATTTCAATATATCGTTGATATAACACGAGACAATCCATCGAATACCGCACGCCGCGCCTATTGGCCACGCTTTAATGCGACACGACCAATCAAAAGTTCGCGTGTCGTGAAGGCGTGACTTGCGGTTGCGCACCTACGCACGCATAACGCATTCCACGCTGAGAGCGTCGTGCAACCTAAATGTGCGCGTAACTGTCCAATAAACAAACTGAAACGCCGTCTCACCGCCATCACCCCCCCGACAATTGCTCAATGCTCCTTTTCACACCAAAATTTGCTTTTACGCGTAGCCTGGTCATCACATTATACAAATTGGCCCGCTGACGGAGTGTGACCCCAATCTGTAAGCTTATTTCGGCTATTAAAGTGTTTATAAAAGGACTATACTTATTTGCCCTGTATACATTTTTAATGCAATAGTAACCTGGGTATTGTGGACAGAATCTGGAAAATATCCGGATAACAAATTATTCTTTTGCGAGCATGGCTTTCAAAACTGCAGTCAGTTAAACATTACAAACGATTTGGGGCTAATACATTTTCGTCCAAGTATACATTCTGGTCCATGATTAATAGGCTTTACTAACCAGCAAGACGGGCCTTTTCCACAATAAAGATAGCATTTTAATGTTTCCGTTCTGTCCCAAAAAATATAATTTATTTCCCTCGATGTCTATAAATAGGTACGCCACCATCCTCGTCTGAATTACTTCTGCGCTTGTATTTCCATGAATAACGGTTCCAGACATCTCCCCGGATTTCCTTTCATCGCGCAGCCACCAACCTCTGCCACGGCGGCCGAATCCGCCACATTACCAGTTACCAGGGCTCCACCCGCACCCATGAACCCCAGCTTCTACGACAAACAGTTTTCCCTGGCTCTCGCCCACCTTGCCCTAAGGCGTGTCATGGACCTCCAAGCTACATCCACAAGTTACCACCATCTGCCCCCCAGCGCACATCCGAACCTACACCCTCAACCACCGTCACCTCTCATCAACAGTTCCCCCTTCATGCCTTGGACACACACCCTTCTGGAGAATCCATCGAAGCTCCACGAGCTGCCGCACCCTTCACTTCTCCTCTCGGGGGTTTTACCGCCGTCGGCCTACAGACAAGTCTTGAACCAGGTGCTGGCGTCCCCAATGCCGTACCACACCCAGAGGCGCGAGAGACGAGCTCCCGCTGAATTCCAGACACCCCGAGGACACGATGATCTGGCGGCAACTGGCGGCCTACCAGTCCATCATGGTTCAGGCAAGAGGACTTCGCCTTCAGGCAATTCTTCTGATCGCCGATCTTCTGTATTTTTTGAAGGTGAGTCTTATTAGACACGATACACCGCTCGCTGATTAGTGTTGTTGGGTTGAGGGGAGTTACCGAGCTCATTTCAATCCGACGATGGTCCTCGAAAATCGCCTCAGAATCTAGACGCTCGTTGGAGAAACATTTTGGCGAATTTAAATGTATTTTCTTGGTTAAGGTCAACCGGACCAAAACGATCAGCATTAAACATTGCAACAAATAAAACCTACAGCGCGAGGCGAATTATACGTAGACACGCCTTTGTTCGTGATCAATATGTTCACCAGTTTTTTTTTATGATAACATTAATCGCCGTATTAAGGTCACGAGGAGCAAAACGTTAAAAACCACTAAAAAGTTATAATTATTATTATTATTAAAATATTATAAAGCCTGATTCAAGTGATGTGATGAAAATAAGAATCGGTACAAATCTGGAATGATCGAAATGAATCGATAATGAACTGTTCCCGTGGGAACTAACCAGTCGAATAGATTTAATTTGAGACAGACTTGAATGGGGGGGGGTTAGAGAAGGGTCAACTCATATCCGAGGGGAAGGTAGGAGGAAAAAGCCAGTGAATTGACGATTTCCACTAATTTTCATGATTTTTAATTAACACCGAAGGGGCTCTAGAAGCTAGATAAATCATAATCCCTTTTATATCCGAAACCCGTGAAACGGTATACTTTGTAATTGAAAACTTCGCACCCAATGGCCAAACTGATGCGTTTATCTCATCGAATTTAAATCGTAGCATTTGAAGTTAGTGAAGCACAAACAATTATACATCACAGGAGAAGTCAGCTATCATCATCATCATCATCATCATCATCGATAACCGAGGTGCTTTACTGGGGCAGAACAAACCAGTTCACTTATTGTTACATACAAGCGGCTACCAGTTTCCCGTAAATTCGCGATACCCAGATTTCGGTGAGTTATATAACAATCTCACGCACATCTTTTGCTCGAGTGCGGTCGTGCGAGCGCGCGCGCCCAGAAGGTTGAATATTTACGAGGCAAAGTCAAACAAATCGCTTCATTAGGCGCCCCAGTTTCGGTTCCGCTGAACTGTCACAATTTCCAATGCACCAAAAGTAACAGCATTTGCTGAGCACAAAGCACACACCAGGAGAACCGACTGAAGGCGTCGTTTTATGGAAAAAAATCTTCAACGCTTCAATCCTTTCATCACACGTTCATCCAACGCTGCTCTAATTCAGTTGCTTCATTAGGTCGTGATGACCAAAGGTATCAGTATTAACGGATAAATGAGGCATTCCAGATAATTTGAATGTGGATAACGTGCAGAATATGACAATAAAGTAAGCTATAAACCACATCACCCGCTTATTGGCCACATTATCTTATCATAAGTATTCGGGTTTTCAGCCCGTTAGGGAAACTGATATAAATCTAGAGTGTTTGTAGAGGTCCATGTGATCCACGATGGATTGATGTAACGAATAAAACGCATGAGATAGAATTATATTAAATTAAAATATGCAGAAGTTATTGCCGGATTTAAACAATCAAGTGTTCGAAATATACCCGGTAACCATTATTACATATACAAGAGGTGGAATAACTGTGTAAATTCGCCCAAAAGGTAAATTGAACAGATAAATTAGAGACTTAGGCAAACGTATAATAGGAGCCATCACAAGACCAGGTAAATTCCGCTCACATAAACGAATTAGTAGCTACAGGAAAATTAATTCTTAATTTTAACTGCAATTAAATGCCAGGGAAGGTTGGGTTTGTGACTCACGTCTGTTCGATTTATCTCGCAAAGCATTCAAAGTCAACGAATCGTTGTTGGAGATGCCTAAGTATACCGATGAACGCATTCAGGCAGTTATCAGTGATATGACAACACCGCCGACTAATAGTCGCGGATACTTCACTTCCAAATCAACAAAAAAACCCTGGGAGTCAAGTTCAAAATACAATTGTCCTGGAATGTCCAGTGGATGGCGAAGTTTCTTAGTCTGTAGTTTCAGGCGCCTTGGTATCAACTAAAATAAACATCAACGTCATCATCCATGACCGTATTATTCCCATCATTAATTTACACCCACTGAGTTAACAATGACTTCAACCAATCGCACCATAATGCCCTGCGTATATTGCGTGACCCCACATCCCACCTATTCCCGTTTGCGAAACGTTTTATACATCGTAGGTTAAATTGGCATTTCTTGCAAATTTACCCTGATGTTACTTCTTTTATTCTGCTTAACTTATTCTGCATTTTCTACGTATAATCGTCACGTCCTGTAACATTTTTGTTTATTGTAAATTTTAATGCTGAAAGTTTTGGTCCTCGCGACCTTAATAAAGCGAATATTATTATGATTACTGAGCGTGTAGATCACTATACAAGACCAGGCCGTCTAATTGTCTGGAAATCGCAAATTTGTCAATCCCTGCCTGTCCCGAATTCCGCTTGCACCAGAAACCGGAACTCACGCATACATTTTCGCTGGCAGTTCTCTAACTTTTTATGCTGAAGGTTTGGGTCCTTTTGACCGAAATAAAGCCATTAAAATTTCATCACATGATTAGTTAAAGCTAGCATTGAAGATTGCGGAAATATGGTCAAAAAAAGCAGCAAATTGTTATCCCGATCTAATTGTTTATAATTCGGAGGATTTCTACTTTTATTCAGGCCAGGGTCGCGTGAACCAGCTGGGCGGAGTATTCATCAACGGCCGTCCACTGCCCTACAAGACGCGACTGCGAATCGTCCAAATGTCGCGCAACGGCGTCCGTCCCTGTGACATCTCTCGCCAACTCAAGGTATCGCATGGATGCGTTAGCAAGATACTCCAGCGGTTTCACGAAACAGGTAAAGACAGGACGCTTTTCATTGCTGGTGCAAGACCTGTCGCGATTAATGATGATCAGTATTAACCAGGTTTTATCCAAGTGTGGAAAACCCCTGAGATAAGAGGTCAAAGGACGCTTAGGAGATAGTCCCCAAATTCTTCCAGCAACCTGTTAAAATGTGGATACCTTAATTGCTGTATTTTCAATGAAATGATGACTAGGCGATCCGTACTGACACTGCTGGACGTGGAGGCTGATTCAGTAGAAAATTGTTATAAAACTCGTAGAGGTGATAACAACAATCGAACCCTTAACCGATTGATGATTTAATTACAGGAAGTGTCAGCCCTGGGGCTATTGGAGGAGCACGCAAGCATCGCCTCAATAGCTCTTCCGACAGTCTCCGATATCCTGCCTCCTCTACCAAGACAGATGCACCTACCTCGCATTTATCAAGCCCCGTTTACCAACAAAAACAGACCACATCAACACCCCAGAAACCGTCGTCGTCGTTGTCGTCATCATCGTCATTGAAACGACAACACAACACTCCCAACTTCCACAACCCTCCGATCAATAACACTCCTGTGATTGACTGGCACCGTCACTGGGCATTTGACGGTCCTCCGATGGGGATCCCCTTCCCCACACCCCCCCTAGCTACACCCCCGTCAACCCCGCAGATTCTCAAGCCCTCCGATCAGGCCCGACAAAGACCGAGGCTGAAGTTTTCTGCTCTAATGCTGGCTGATGTGGCGAGTGACACTGAAGACCAAACGGCGGATGTTCAAGAAGACGAGGGGGCCTCCCGAACTGCTTCGCTACACGCGCCTCTCGTCTGAATGTTTCGGCGCATTGACGTGGCTCTTGTTGGTCACGTGAAACCGATCTCTGTTATGCGAGGCACCCACAGAAATATCTAATAAAATACCCCCTTTTATCTCGGACGCTTTTTCTTAGTTCAGAAATTGCAGGTTGGGGTGAAAATACAACCGCTCTCTTTGGAAAAAACGAAAGCGTTGTGTGCTTTCCCGAAACGTGTCTAGTTGAAATTTCGAAAAAAACTGAATGAGAGGAATGGGGGGTTGCCTGATTCACCATGACATCTTGAATTTATGACCTATATAAAACAATAAAAATCGGTTTAAAATTGTAATTTGACAGATATTCATGAAAACATCAAAATGCAATCTAACCCCAGTTAAAATCTGGTCAACCGACGTACGAGTAAATCTAATCGAAAACCGACCTTTCCATATACTGGACTTCAACAATATACATTACTTGCCTTCCTACCAGTCTGGTCTTATTGTCTCGTATCTTGGAGACCGTCATCGAGTGAAACGTACCACAAAAACGTTACGGTGTGTTTCTTTTACTTTCAGGGAATCGTCGTTACATGTGAAATATATTAAATAAGATATTGGAACGAGTAAACAATCAATTTCTACCGACACAACATCGGGAATCTTGTTAAGTCCCACTTGATCCGGAGAAATAACCACCAAAAGGGACGTGACAAGCACCATCTTTCCGTTTGCATCTTCTTTATCCTCTCAAATATTTCAATTATTGACCACCGGGAGTCAGACTACGCGATGCATCGGCTGATATCCGTTAGTTTAAAATGACCCGGTATTAAAAACGAGGTCAACGCTCGTTTTTTGCTGCACCTTTGTAAGTCGGAATATATTGCTGATATTTACCCAATTTGTGCCTTCCGATACTCCTCACTTGACCGACTCTCTGAACGACAAATTTTAATGAAAGTGTTAGATACAGTAAGTATGCACAAAACACGCTGCCGCTCCCACATAATCGTATCTTTCGGATGAGGTAAATCCGATCAAAAGATTATCCAAAGTGATATTTATAGCATCACCATCAAAATCAGACACCGGGGTTTATATATTTATTTTAATCGGGACAGAGTCTCGGTGCGACTCTAGGCGTGTCTCCTTTTGTTTTAAACAGCCTTATTTAAAATTAACTACTTCTGCGCATCTCTGTACGCCAGAAATAGAAACAAAAACTCGTCTGTGAGTAAATCCCTCGCCTCGAGTTATGTTTGAACAGGAATAATCCAGCGGAAGTATGCACATGCTATGGGTCGCGGGAAACACTTTCAATTACAGGCCGTAACATTCACAAACACTGATTGAGTGAACTTTACGCTTCACGACACAGAGCTGAGCTGTGTGGTGGGGAGGGGGGTTGGTTCGGCGGCTTTTCTGTCGAGTGTTACGCCTCTTCGTGTGCGACAATTTACGTTTCCACGATGGAATTGAGCCAAGGGCCTAGAGTTCGATTGGGTGCCTTCTCATCTATAGGCCTTCTACGCAATTAAAAAAAACGCGCGATTATTCACTCTTTCAGATTCATTTAAAGATTAGGATTTTCCAACGATGTCGCGAATAAAATCCAAAATGTTTAATCGATTATTGATCTGACCTCATCTTCGCTAGATAATCATTCAGGTCACGAGGACTAAACTTTCAGCACAATAAAATTAAGAGACAACGCTACACAAATAAGCCGTGACCGAGTTGGACTTTGCAGGCGTTCCTTGGGGAACTAAACGGTAGAGTCTTCGCATTGGTCCAAGAGATTTACATTGAGATAAACCAGAATAGAGGGGATTGGGGTGTCAATCTGTGAAATTACGTTGAAAAATGGCGTCCCAATAGAGTGCGTAGATAACCGACTAGAGATTATTTTTAAAAGCCTACGGAGACTCAAAGGTCAGTACGTTTGAGACTGGAGAAAATATCGGGGAACAGTATATTAGATAGTTAAACCACAGCGGAACCATCCTGGACATCCTTCATTCAATCTCCTTGAGACGAGACCACGAAAGACTCCGAAATCCGCGTTACAAGATGCCTTGGGTGTGCACCATGTTTTTCAGGATGAATTGAACGTGTAATCTAATTTTCGGTTGTCGGTTTATGTGGTGACGAACCGGCATTAGAGACTCAAGTGACCAATTACTAGTAGGAGGGTACTATGCCTACTTGGAGCTTTTAGACGCTTGTGAACTTACAGGCATATTACCATTGGGTTGATGAGGTAAGATCATATTTTAAAAGCATTTACGATCTGCCCTGACCAAAAGATCACGAACCCGAACCCCCCAACGTAGCTCGCCAAACATGAACCCCATTAAATGCGATTTCTTTTTTCGTCAACTTGCATGGTAACAACCTGCTGCAAGTGACCGGACGCCAACCACCACTTCCGTCTTCTGTTGCAGCGGTGTCCATCAATCAGCTTTTTATTGCTTTGATCATAAACGCCAAGTGTCAAACATAGTGACCTGTTCGATTTTATGGATCATATGAAGGGCATATATAGTTAAAATAGCACACGAAAAGGTAACCTTCACAAAGCACAGCTAGCAACGTCTACATCATTCCGCCATGACAGCCAATGGAGCATGAGCTTCGAGAAGCCGTCTGGGTTGCGCGTTTTCCATCTTTGTGATAATTTCCGACGTATTTAGCCTATTTGAAACGCGTTTTTATGATTAGTGTTCCGTTCTGGTTCTTTCGAAACTGTCCAATGTGTTGGAATACAGATTGGTAATGGCAAGCGATGTCGATTGCAAACCGGGCGAAGCTTTCATTGAGTATATGGCGCAAGAGAGGCTACTAGTATCAAGATCTTGAACATTTCAATTGGAATAGTCGAATAATTGTGCTGTTTGATTTGTCGTCGTACCAATATTCGAAGATAGTATCCAGTTTATGCAACTGTTACTAGGATCAAACTGACTTAAGTTACGTTGAAACGAAACTCTGAGTTTGTAAGATCTTGACGAGGAGACGAAGTTTTCCATAAATCCTTCTCATTCTTCACTCGTTGCACGATTCGGCCGACGAGTCCGTTCAAAAACCAATATCCTGCCAACATTATTTATCTCAACACAACCTCGATAACCGAACACGACGATGTAGCGGTCGGCGGTTCGTGAGAGACCCTGGTTCGACTCCCAAGCCACAAAAAACGGTACACAGCGGCGCGCGCCCGTAACCCGACGATTAGGATGCCGGGTGGTCTCGGAATCCGGTTGCATCATCCTGAGCTGTTAAGTGTTGGATGATGGTGCAGCGGCCAATTTCGCATCTTCGGGTGGCACTGCGGACGCCAGCATCTGTAAAATATGCCAAAGAATCTTCGTGAAACCGGTTTATTCACCGGCGGGAGGATGCTGCACGAAAATAGCCAAAAACGACACATCTCCAGAAAGTACCCACATTCGCTTTATTAGTTGCCTCCCCACACACCGAAACCCGACCATTTCTACTATTATATCTGCAATATATTCAGTGACCGATATTGACAGATATGATTAAAAGAAAATGTTGGCAAAGCAAACAAAAAATAAAGGCGAAATAAATCGAATGGATCACATACTTTAATCACTTGTGAATTTGTCAAACAAAGCTATATTAATGCAGTCCAATGAGAATTGAGATATTTTTACAACTTGCGTTCTTTTCTGGCGATTTGGTGTTGTATTGACCCAGATCTACCTGGATTTATACTAATTTACCAGGCGTGTGGGGTTTCCCAATCCATACTAAATGACTTAATTAAAACGCACACCATCGACCCCCAACCCCCAAAGTGAGACTGACTTATGGCGACTTATCGGTAGATGTCTAAGCCCTGGGTTCGACCCCAGTTAAAGCCACTTCGTCCGACAAACACAAGACCACCAACGCTGGCCGAATTGTTCAGTAGCACGTACAGTAAAAGATGAGGTGTACGAAATAGCCATTATTTGTAAACACGAACAATGCAGAATGTATTATCAATATTTTGGCTTAGTTATTATCGTTACTCGCGTCGAATTGACTAATCGAGTTTAAAGACAGGACACTTAACAATTTGTTTGACTGAAATAGTTTTTCGATGTGAGTTTGATTGCTACACTATGGCAACATATGATATAATCGTACTGTATTCAAATTGGATTGCAAATAAGAAAATAAGCACCATGATCTTGGGTTCACCGTGATAAAGGACAAGCATTGTCTCAGAACCATTTGTATCAATGTGTTTCCCGTCTCAATTTTGGCTTTTACAGATTCAAAACAGTATTTTCGACCAACAATCCTTGCGAAGTAACCTTCGTCGCAACGTCGCTTTTGAATAAACCCCAGACGATGCTCCAGAAAGGAGCCTCATAAACGGCCTTATTTTAGTCACCCGGGTGTAGCTCTGTTTTTTGAAGGTTTGGACACGACTTTGCCGATTCGCTGGGGCTTGGCGGTAACAACGAAGGCACCTACAAGCGCCCATAGCGACCATGCCGGACATGGATTTTACCGTTTCGTTACATCACACACGCACACAACCCCCTTGGTTCTGCGTGCCTGTCAACAGCGCTCGTGTTGCATCTGCATCTGCTACACCACATCTCTATTCCGTCTTCAAAAATCACCACCACCGACGATGGCATCATCATCACAAAAAATCAACCCTCGCACAAAGAATCACTCGTGCCGTTCCGAGTAACGATTCGGCGTTCTCGTAACTTCGGACACGCAGTACGCAGTTTAAATAGTTAAACATGCACGGTCTTGATTGGAGGTTTGACGAAATGTATGCGAGACATTCCATGTGCAATGAGATTTACTTGGATTCTTATCTGGTCGACGGTAGACTTGATGATCCAGATATGGGCCACGTGGACTTATTGCCCTGTACAGATAATAAACGTGTGTCGTGGTTTGGGTTTAACCCGTCTACCGAGCTGTCGCATTCGGGAAGTTACTCGGAGCAGCACAGGTGAGAGTTAAGCGCACAAGATAATGGCCAAAGACAACAAAATTACTACATGAATCGTGGGACGGGCAACGCAACGACTAGATGCGCTACACTTCAAACCGGTTACTCCATGCCCCCAATCGAAGCAACACAAACAAGGAATGCGGGTTGTTGAAAGTTTTGGTCCTCGTGACCTCAATAAAGCCACTAAATTTATTATTATTATTGTTGCTATGTCATGTCAACGCAAATCGAGGACTGTGCAGTGAATTATCATTCAAAAAATACACCACGGGATCAATTTAATTGAATTAACAAACCGCCAACCCTACTCGGCGTTCCACTCCACTGAACCATACAATCACCAGTAGACCCTGTGTATTGCATGGATGCGTGTGCCCATAGGCGCGAAATCCCACCAGCCTCCAGTTTAATTGGCCAAATCTGGCCTGTTGGGTGCCCGGTGAGCAGTCCGAGTTGGCGAAGAGAGGAGAGGGGGGAGAGAGGGTGAATAATGCGCGACTACGATTTCGCATATCTGAGCGAATTGTTACATGACACACACACACACACACACACACGCACACACACACGAAGACAGAAACAGAGAGTGAGCGAGAGATAGAGAGAGGCAGGCAACAGAGAGAGAGAGAGAGACCAATGTATAAGAGAAGAGTCCTACTACAAGCGCCGCTGTTCCTGAGAACAAGCCGTGCCGCCAACGCACCTGCCAGAATAATCTGGGTCAACGATCGGCACACAGTTCAGAGAGAGAGAGATGTGGCTGTGCGAAATTATTACAGTTGAATTGCCGCCAGTGTTGTCATGGCCTCCCACCAAAACAATCCGCAACACAGCAAGGCTTTGATATACAGTTTGTGAGAAGGGTCTGCTAATCGGGTGAGGTGGTGCTCTGTGGTTCAACAGAAGCTCATGGGAACGAGGGAAAGTAAAAAATTTCGAGAAATTATATTATAATAGGGGTTTTCCTGTTTCCCGGACGATAGTTGGATTGTTGCTTCGCATAAAAGCAACATATTTTCTCATTTTGGGGAATGCATACGCAGCTATGCGGTTTGCAGGAGATTTTTGGCTTAGTAAAATATAGAATCAAAGTGTTAATTGTTTGATTCTCGCGAGGATACGTATCTTTTATTCTGAAATTTGCGCGAGTAAGGCAATTCTCAAGAGGAAGCACATTTAAAAGCAAAATAATCTTTAATAACTCGTTGAGCGCTTTCATCCCAGCGAAGCAGATTCAGTTTCCCTGTAACTCGTAACCACAGTTAAAATTCAACTGAAAAATCTGTAATTTTACAATCATGGATACAATGTCAAATTCATTCAGCACCAGCATTTAATGAATTCAAATCAGGATCATATTTATGGGGCCAGCTCCTACAAGAGGATAAACCGACCTCATGGGGGTTTGCCACCCGAAGCGGCCTGACCCGGGAGTCGAACCAAGATTCCCCCAACTAACGGAACGAGGATTCTTACCGCTACACGATCGGAGCACATTCATAGAATTAGTTAACGTACGCAATTATGATTAATTGTTCACAAACTATCATTGAATGTTTTAGACTGTTGATAAGCCGCAGTTTTCTAGTATATATCCGAATTTCTGTAAATTGGTACCGTAGATATATGAAATGATTTTTTTTCGCTAAGAATTCCGAACTAAGGCCAGCATACTAACCCATTTATTACGGTCTAAGAATTCATTCAAATCGCGATTATCACCAAATCTCTACCTCTCAGCTGAAACACAAACGACTAATATCTCTTCGCGATCCGCTTCTGGGAACATAGAAACCACCCGATTTAAATTTAAGCTAAATAGAAAAGACAAATTCCGTCTCTTCTTAGTCCCCCCAGACATCAAAATAAGATAATCGGCTCTTGTTGTTGATTCTAATCGGAATAATATACCCCTTCCTGAGTACCTCCACAGGAAATATATGGTTATCCATCGAGGGCAATCGCGAATGATTTTATGCCAGTTTGAAAATTTACCGATTATTCGTCCAATAAATTGGCACCCAGTCAATGTTTTCACCCAAGGCGAGTCGAAACACGTAACTTAATTACGAAACATAATCAAAGCGGGCGATATATATATAAAGAGAATAAAGGAGCAACTACTGTATGCCATAAACCGCTTCTTAATCCCCGTTGTCATCTTTTTCAGTGGGTTCTGTAAAATCAACTGATTCAGAGGATGACATTGCTTGGACTGTCTTAGATGCAGGATATTTTAAAATAGAAAAAGGACATATGTGGAAGCGTTGAACGAAAAAGATTAAATAAACGTCTTTGATTTTTCTGCATGGTTGGTGTTTGTTTAAGTGCGTTGATATTAGCGAATGGACGTTCATTCGTTGCCAAATCTTTGGAGGCTTCCGCACCGACCCTGTTCATGACGAATCATGTGGAGTAAATACAATGAATTTGAACCACGACGAAATATTATATCTATACCGAACCCAGAGGAAGATTATAAAAGAAATTCTATCAAGGATAAAGAAGGCTCTGGTTCATTTTTTCCTTTACCCCTCCCACGCGCCAGTCTTAAGGTATCCAACAAGGAGAATAGCGGAGTCAACTTGTCAGAAAGGCAAAATACAAATTCCGTAAACATCTGGTTATAAAAACGCTTAATTCGACTTCGAAATAAATATCTTTCACACGCTTGCATTTAAGAGTTGTTTGCTCGTACATCGCAAACAGCTCATCTCCTCGTGCTTATGTTTGCAAAATTGGGACCATGGTGCCTAAATGTGATCTGCCCCAATGTCCGGGCAGTGTATCCACGCCGCGGATTGGACACCCGACGCTTCTCTTGCTTTTTCCACGTGGACGTTTCATTCCAATCCCGTTTAATTGCACCCGCTCTTCGACTCCGATTACGTGGAGACGATAAAATTTGCGCGACCACCGCGCCGCACCCCCGAGTCGATATCAAGTTTGCTGTGGCACACCTCCTCGGTGGTTTATGAGACTTGTCAAATGCGGTCGCATCTTTCAGTGTCTGTGTGCAATCGACTCGGGTTTCACACACACAAATCCACCCACCAACGATGAGGTTGAAGATGAGCTGCCGCAAATTGAAATGGAACACCGCGGACGCACACCTGACAATGGCCCACCTCCTTTGACAGTCTACGGTTGTGTGGCCGACGGGTGCTGGGGCAGTGGGCGAGTGGGGGTGGGGGGGGTTTGGTGGGGGTCCCGGTTGGTTGATGTGCCCTCTATTCTGGGCACATGTGCGTGGCTTCGCGGTCAATTGGGGGGTGATGTATTGCAGTTTGGGTGTGCGTGTGCCATCCTCGTGTGGCTGTTTGTCTTCGCATTCAAAATGAAACGCTGGTCTGGCACTTGTTGTTGTTGTTGTTGTTGTTGTTGTTGCAGAGTCGAACAAGTATCCGAGTATTCTTCCAGAGAAAATTTATTTCAGATTATTACCGAGTACCCCGTCATGGCGGGATCAGTACCGAGGTCATTTTTAAAATAGCCGGACATCATTAAATAAGACGGGATGTTTATTTTGTAGATTACGGTTCACTGGAAAGTGCGTCTTCCTTGTCGGCGTGGGTGCCTGAACTGTGCCAAACAAGAGGGGAACGCAATAGTTATGCGGGCGTGTTTTTTACGGCGGAGCAATTAACCCAGACTCCGGAAAAGGCCATCTTAAATCTCGACAAGGATGACCGCAGTGCGTGTGTGTACGTGTAATTGGAGGAGGCGGCGGCGGCTACACCATGTGTTGCGTTCGCCCACCGTGGCGTCTTCTAATGTATCGAAGTATTCTAGCCGCGTCCTGTCCCGATTAAAAAAGGCCGACCCGCTTTCCGGTGAAACAGTCAGTCCGGGTGGAGGGTGTGTGTCAAAATTTGCAACACAGAGTCACGTAATGTGCGCGAAGATGTGTTTGTTTGTGAGCGCCGGTGTAACGAATTATGTCGTGGTGCACCTAGCTAGCCGTCTTCAGCGGGACGGGACGACAGGGGGTGAATTTGCACATGAATACGCACAAACCAATCGATGGGTTCCTTCGTTTGATGATAAACTTCGAGCTTTTTACGCACTCGACTGATTAAACGCCCATCGTCGGCCTAGAACGGCCACAATTCTGCACCATCGGCATTAAAACGTGGCTACACAACAAATGAAAATCGGGTATGAGTTATTGCTTCGCATCTTCTTGTGAAACCAGGATCTTAAAACACAAGGAACGACCGAATTATGATATGCAGTATAGCATTCGCATTGCTCTTAGCTATTTACGCTGGACAAACCGATTGATAGACTCAAGATCTTCGCCTCTTACTATTTATACTATCTGTGGTATCGATTTAACCCGATGCGCAATTGAGTTCTGAACGCTTTTGTCTGCGTTCCCGCGTGAAACGATTGACTATTCACTTTATAACTCCTACCCTCAGTTCGCATATTCTGCCAATAAAACTCTTAAAAAGCAGTAGCTTCTTTTATCTGACAATGCGCTGGCCAATTTAAATGCTACAAGTGCTTCTTCAGCATTCCTCAGTCATTTTTTTCAGTTTTTCTTTCTACAGGAAGCTGGTGTTTTTTCCTAACGGAAGGCCAATCAGAATTTTCGGCCGATGCCTATCAATGTCCATTTCGAATGCCAAAGTGCGATCCACCCCTTATAACACCTACGAACAAACAATGCCCATTAAGGTGTGGAACATTCGGACGTCGTGACAATGGCACAATAGGACTCCGCTGCCGGGCGAAATATTTTTGTCGAAACTCGAACCCCCTGTTATTCTGTAAAATGCATTCGAGAGAATGCCGAGGGGGAAGACGATGAGAGGGTGTGCTTGTGTTTGTGGGGCGTTGAGGGGAATCAGAAGCTGGTGAGTACGAAAACAATATGTGCGTAAATCGTGTAACAATTTGAGCGAACTCGATTGTTCATTTAATATCAAAAGATGGAACAAAATTGTTGTCATTGTTTATCAAAATGAATTGTTGCCCAAGTGGGTTCGGGTGGTGGGGTGAATGCAAGAGGATTTACGAAAAAGAAAAAATGAACGACACCAGAATTCGAAGATGAAAGAATCTTCCGAAGCTAATCGTTTTTCAGTTGAATTTCTCAGTATTCTGCGCTTTATTTGCTGTAGACATTTTGGAACAGGTAAAACAAAACCCCCATCCATTGGATTGCAGCCACGAAGCCAGATTCATTTGAACTGGTCGAAGGGTGCAATGGGGAACCGTTCCCTGTCAGAAGACACACTTGCTGGTAAAATGGACGAGAATGCCATCGTTTTCCGAATTTCATTCATTCCCAGACCCACGAGGCAGAAACCTCTAGCACATAAAAGAGTCAATAATTCATGGGTGTGCTCAATTGCACCTCGAAGATTGAGTGCTCAGGTTGGCGGAGCAATAAAGCGAGATTTCTGCGGGAAATAAAATCATTCCATGGAATACCCCCCCATCACCTACTAACACCACCCCGTTATAGTTATTGCTCGAGAGAGCAATTCTGTGGTGCGATTCCTTATGCGGGTACCACGTTGAACCCGCTAAATCAACCGAATTTCATTGCTCTAGTAATATTCGCCAGTCTGCCACCCCCCACCCCCCCACTCTACACAGATACATAAACCAGCATGTGAAATTTGGGTCGGGTCAGGACAAAGGGGAATTAACGCGCCGGATGGGCAATAAACCATCGCTCCCACTGCGGACAAACAACGACCTCTGCATGCAATATGATGAGGCAATGTGCCGGGGATTTTATGAAAGTGTCAAAATGCGCAAACGCGGATTAATCCACCGAAACTATTTTCAAAGGGCTGTGTAGACCAACGTAACCACCATCCGTCATGTACCATAATGTAATGTTAATCAATTTATTCCAGTCACGAGGACCAAACTTTAAGCATAATTAAATACGCAGCAAAATATTCTCGGAGTTCTTGCTGCGCATCTTCCGGTTTCCGCTTCAAGTAGCTGCATGTTTGAGCGACCACTCGCAGGCGTACTATACGAGGTGCGAGTAGCTGGGCAGTAATCTCCCAGAAAAAAGTAGCGATGAAAAAGCCAGCACACGTGGCGGAGAATGTCCATATGAGGACCCAACGGCCAGGAAGGCGGTTCACGTCCGACCGCACAGATCCCTGCTGCCTTGCAGGATGCGCTTGACTGTCTAAAGGCTAGAGTCGCCCCTTTAACAAAGTCGGGTGGCGCTTGGGACGCCACCTTTACCGAACTCCCAAAAAACTTCACGAAATGTCTCGTATCCAAAGCTCGACCCATGCTACGGCGTACCCTGGAAGCGACCTTCCTCAAGCCTCCCCCCAGCGAACGAGGTGACAAACCGGTAAGCTGGGAACCCACGAAACCGGCTCTCACTAAGCCTGACAGTAAGCTTTAACCCCCACACCAAACTACACGTCGGCTGTGGGAATTTCAGGACGCCGTTGGACACCGGCAGCCAATGCATCACCGCCCGTACGCGATACGACTACCGAATCGACGCTGCCTGCCTCTCCGAAGTTAACCTACCTTACTCTGGCGTACGGCATAGAAAATGTCCCGGCGAAACCTCGAGCTTCTGCCTATTTCATAGCGGGCCTACCGAAAACGCTGGCCTACATGGCGTAGCATTCGCAGTTGGGGGCAGGGTCAATTACGCAGTGCTCGCGGGGGAACCAATATCTCCAACACGGCATATAATAATCCGCTTTCGCGGCAGCCGCTTCAACCTTTCCATCGTTACCGTGTACGCCCCCACAATGGCAGCCGATGCCGATGCGAAGGACGAATTCTACGGTGAGTTACAGGAGACAGTCAACCGAGTACCCAACCGCGATATCATAATCATAGCAGGGGAATGGAACGCCCGCAGCGGCCCTTCCGACTAGTCTACACGACATATTATTGGAAAATTCAGATTAGGACAGCAATGCGAAAATGGCGAACGGCTCGTAAGCTTCGCGGACTACAGCAGGCTTGTCATTTCTAATACGCGCTTCCAGCACACCAAAAACGTCTGCTAACGTGGGCGCGCGTTTTGGATAGGGCCTTTCAATGGCCGCCATTTCCCGTTTGCCAAACTTGATATACTTCGTGGGTTTAATTGGCCTTTCTTGCAAATTTACCTCGATGTTACTTCTTTTATTCTTCTTAAATTATTCTGCATTTTCTACGTATAATCGTTACGCCTGTAACATGTTTGTTGATTGTAAATTTTAATGCTGAAGGTTTTGGTCCTCGTGACTTTAATAAAGCGAATATTATTATTAATATGATTACTACAACGACGGCTTCACAGCACACCCAATCGACTCAATTCTAGTAGGATCACGTTGGACATCTTCGATTGAAGACTGCAGATCGTATCAGGGCGCGGAGTCCGGCAACAAGAACGAGACTGATCACACCATTGTGTGCGCGCGCTTCAAGATACACCTAGCCGACCACCGAATTACCTGCGCCCACAGACATACAAACGTCGCTTCACTTGACCAGCTCACCAAACGCAAAGCTCTCACCGATGTCATCGCGTCACGTATACTTGCCTAACCATGTGAGGAGCCATCTATCGGTTAGCAGTGGTACTCGATTAAAAGGTCTGTGTGAGAAGCCGCAGAAGCTGAAATAGAAACCGAAATACATTGCAGGAAAGACTGGATCACCGAAAAACGTCTTCAGCAATCGACAAAGGCCAGAGAGGCCCGCATGCAAGGCTGTCCAAACTTCCAAAAGCCCAGACGACAAGCCACACGCTCGGCGAGGCTAGACCGCAACATTTACTGGTCGTAGGTTGCAGGGAACATGAAGACTGCTTCTAACACTGGGGACTTCGGGAAGCTCTTTCGTCTGATCCAACTCGCATTCGACAAACGGCAGCCCCAGGAATACCTCCTTCGCTACGCCGCAGGAAGGTTGATACCAGAGATGAAAATGAAGGTTATGCGATGGATCCAACACTTCGACAACGTTGACTAGCTCCAACCGGATCACATTTCCCTCAGCCAACGCGAGTCATACGACATTCAATCCAACACACCAACTCGGTCAGACCTTTTCAATGTAAAATAAGCGGGGAAAACCCCGATTCTCCATCCCACCCGAGGCCCGCCTGTCGAGCATCATTGACCCTCTCTACACATCCGGTTAAGCTTGATATGGGGAAACGAAGAATTTCCAATCGTCTGGAGCACTTCCATCTTGCTCCCACTCCCTAAGAAGGTCGACAAGACAGTGTGCTCCAATTATAGAGACCCCAGTCTAATCCACACGGCAGCGAAAGCATTCTCGGCACTCCTGCAAAGCCACTTCACTTCGGAGATAGACGCTCGCACCCGCCCAAAACATGGAGGTTTTCGGAGAGGTCGAGAATGCTTGGACCAGATCTTAACCCTGCGCAGAATACTGGAACATAGCAACAAGTACGGACACAACCCCTAACTTATTTAACTCAACGATTCGTCGGTCGACTATGTCCCAGGCTTCCAATACCTTGGCTACACAATGCTCAAGAATGGCCAAGCGAAGGAGGAAACGCGTTCCAACAGCTGCGTACAAGCAGGTGAAGCCTAGTCGAGATAAGTCTTCGAACTAAGATTCGTGTCCATCGCGCTGTTATCCGACCCATTCCAACTTACGGCGGTGAAACCTGGCCACGACGTATCGAAGACACCAGGAGATTGGAATGATTTGATCACTGGTGTCTGCGAGGAATCCTGAAAGCTGACAGACGCGAAAATCTCTCCAAAAACGAAATATGGCGCCGATGTCAAGACACAGAGAAGCTCTCAACCCTTATGTAACGCCGTCTGCTGCAGTGGTTCTGTCGCGTTCTGCGCCGCCCAGCGACAGAGCTCACAAACCTCTGTCTTGCGAGGTCACCAGGTTGCACAGTTTGGCGCTGCCGGGCCGCTGGCCAACTTAATAGGTTGAGCAGCACCTTGAAGGAATGCGTAGAGCTACATAATGTCTGGGGGATGCGTCGTTTGAAAGAGAAATGGATCACATTCTGTTCTGACCTGGCAGCCCTCGATCGCCGCGCGTGGGCGGCTACGATCCGCGACATCCATGAAGCCGCCGGCTCGTCCTCCGACAGCATAATAAGGTGTCGATGTTCAGACGCGGTGAAGCTATCATCCGTTCTCCAACGCAGTCGGCTACAGTGGTTCGACCACGTTCTCCACCGCCCAGCGACAGAGTTTATTAACCTCGCCATCACAGGTTAGCACTGCCGGGTTGGTTGACAACAAAAGACGTGGATCAGCACCGTCAAGGAAGACGTGGAGCGTTTAGAGTTACCGAATGTCTACGGGATGCGTCGTTGGAATAACCCACTAGAGATTGTTTTAAAAAGCCGACGGAGGCTCAAAGGTAAGTACGTTTGAGACTGCGGAAAATAACGGGAAACAGTATAGTATGAGGGGAATGACACAGGTATCCATGGAAGGCTGGATACGGTTTGAGTTCATACCAAGTGACATCAAACGGGAAATTAACTGACCAAGACGAAGGAATTTCCCGAAAACAACATCCGCATGATCACTTCAAGATAACCTACTATTGTGTGTTGGGGTTTGACTGTACAGAGTAAGCCTCGAATTCGTTTTGAACGCAGTTTATCAGCTTCGCGAATCGACTAAATTAATTAACAATTACACCCCACCCACCCCCTCGAACCTTCCTTGATTTAACAAGCCTGAGGTGAAACTAACGACAAATTAGAGGATCAATCACGAGCTCTACTTCGAGTCTTTGGAGAGACGCAAGAGAATGTCGAAGGACACGGGGTGTAAGTAAGAGCAGATAGACATAAAAAACCATTGCACTTTTGTACTTGAACTTGTTGAATGTCTAATGGCTGTTTCGGGACCACGGGCAGCACAACTCGATTAGCATTAAAGTTTGCAACAATAAGGGGTGAAGGATGTGGGGATTATTATATAAGAAGATTGACAGAATATCGCAAAAGATAAAACGATTCATCTGTTTAATCCTTCCATATTGTCTTCTTGTCCATTTTACTATTTTCAAACGATGTTAAACATTGAAACCTGATTCAAAATATCCAGAAAAATGATAAACAAGCATCCTGGGCATGTCATTGTCGGAAAATCCCAAGATTCGAAATACAGTGGTCACAACAATAGCATTGCGCATATAAACAAATTGGGAAATCCTGGTCTGTGAAAACAAAGATATCAGTGTTGCAAAACGAAAACGTGTATCCGTGAATATATTGGTACAGCCTTCAAATTGATCGAATTGATTTACATTAGAGCTTGAAACGAATTTATTTAATTATTTTAATTCATAATTAATTAAAGTTGACTCTTAACGAAATGCATCGGTTGTTATTAGAATCGTAACAGTTGGACGGCAACTAAAAGTAGAAAGAGAGGTCTCTTTCCAAGAAAATAAACAATCCTGCCAAAAGAATTCCTTATCCCAAAGCGGTTGGACCTCGTTGATCATAAAGGCGTTGTGTTCCATTAGCACAAGGAAAGACGATGACAACTGACTGAACGATAAAAAAAGTGTATTTCCCAAAATGTACCTTATAGAATTGATTCATTTTCATACCACAGCGTGCCAACTCGGTCGATATAAGTTTTATCAAAACGCTCTTTCAACATTTCACGTGCTCTTATCCGTTCGTGACCCTTGGGACATCCCATGAGCCAAATTATTTTCCATCTACTCGATCGCGACTGTCGATTAATGCTTGAAAACGGTGCTGATGCTAACGCCATCTCTTAAGCAGAAAGGCTCACAAAGCAAGCCGAAATTCACCCCGACTTTAAAACATGACCACCGTTACCTCATTCTCTAAAATAGAAATCGGGACAATATCAAAAAATTCGATATAAGTAAGGTGTCAAGGCAACACTTTTCAATTAGTCTCCATAGTTTTCCGTGTTCTAATGCAATCCTCGGTGCGAATTTCCTCTTCGATTTGACATAAACGTCGGCGTATTGTATCGCCGCTAACAGGAAGTACTGTCTTAGGCAACGATCCATTTGAGATATCCTGCTAACAATGTGTTACTTCCTCGCGTTTAGAGACATATCTATCCGACGCAATTTTAATGGCTCGCCGACGAGCAATGTCTCAAAGACGGCAATTTGCACCGTTCTTAATCCAGGGGAAAATATGACGACAATCGCCGTCTTCTTTATCAAGTTGAAAAAGTATGCGGCTCGCTGCTAAGCAGCAACCAGAGGTTATGCTCCCGCACACTACGAAGGGCGATATGACAGTGTGCACCAACTATAGAGGCATATTCGTAGCCGAACAGTGCTAAACCTCGTAACCCCAACGGGGGACGCCCACACCCGCCCCAACCAAGGAGATCATTGACGAGGTCGAGAATGCATGGGCTAGATCGTTATCCTGCGCCGAATAATGAAACATCGCTGCTTGTAAGGCCAGCCAACTATAGAATGTTTCATCAACTTCTGCGTGGCATTCGTATGGGTAAAAATGGAGTCCCTCGGGATATTAATGGAAGCAAGTGGCATTGTTGTCGAAATGGAGGGCCTTCTGAAGTCATAATATTCGTCCACCAAAACGAAAGTTTGTATTTATATCGAAGAATCGGAAGATTTCCCCCAAAAACCGGGCTTCAGGCAAGGTTGCCCTCTATGCCGGGGCTGCTTAAATACGTAGTTGACTGGGTAATGCAACAAGCAATTTCCACCGGGGAACTGAAATTGGCAGACGATATCGTTGTCCTTGAAGATATTCTTTCTACCTTCAAGCCGGTTCTCGGCTATGCAAATGCACTCAGGCTGGAGATAACCAAATCGAAACCATCCTCTTGACTTGCTACGTACACCACTCCAGCCTAGCTACCTCAACGATGCGCTTTGGCTCCATCATATTGCCGAATAGTCAAGCAAAAGACGAGATGCAAATACGTGTTGACAGCGCCAGGAATGCATCCCACCAATGGATTTAACTCTTTTGGATTAGTCTTGGAGCAAAGTTTCGCGTCCAACGTAAATTTATCCGTACTATCTTAACCTACTGCTGCGAAACCTTTCCACTTCGCATCGAAGACATATGAAGATTGAAAATATTTGACTATTGGTGTGTACGGCGAAGTAAGGCTTCGCCTCCGTCTTTCGCCGTCACTACGCGCAGGTTCGCGATGGCGGTGCGGCAGCAACCTGAAGCATGGATCGGCGCTGCGAAAGCGGCCTTGGAACGCTTTAAAACTAAATTCTATCAACGGAGTGTGTTACTGGCAAAAATACAAGACCACTATCTGCTCTGACATGACCTACAATCGCCGTACACGGACGAAAAGAATTCGAAACATTGAAGTCGGTTAATCTAAACCGTACCTGAATAAAAATGTGCTTCGGGTTCGCTTTTTAATTCTCGTCCGCTGAAGCCGATATGACTAGAACCCGTTGATTAGCTTTATTTGATTATAATGCGAATTTTGCAAAATTTAAATCCGAGATCTTATACTTTTTTGAATCTATTAGAGCCGAATTGGCCCTTTTCAATATGTCAGTCGCAAATAACTTAGATGGCTCGCTTAAACATAGACGTGCAATCCAAACAACTGTACACGATGCAATTAATAATCTCCATTAGCTTGAGTGAATAAACCATTCGAATATTGCTTTGGATAAGGAAACACGTTTGTGTCCTCGCTTGATTTGGAATTATTCGATACATACCACACAACGACTCAGAAAATGGATAATACCAATGAAGAATGAACAATTAAATAAAAATGGTCTTAAGAAACTGTGTGGTATAATACGAATGTTGTCGAAGGCCCAGTCGACGATAATATAGACATCCAAATCGACGGTGGATGTAAACTGAGGTCGAAACAGATGATTGATTTAAAGTGGTATCCCCACGACGGATCCGATGTTTCTGGAACGGATTAAGGCGCTACCTCCGTCTCCGAAGGCGTACGGTGGATGCCAACTACGGCACAGATAAGGGGCGGGGAAATAGGGCGCATGAAAGAAGCACTCCAGGTGTAGAAATGGAACGAGTCGCCTAGCGTTAGATAAGTGAGATAACATGTAATTTCATATTATAATGCGAGCTTCGTATTAAGTCGATAAATAGGTGAAGAAAAATCACCTCGTTCGTTTAGGTTTCGTTTACTCCTTTTCGACGTATTCCCTGAATTGCATCGTTTAGAATTATTAAAGAATAAAGAAAATTCTCATTAGATGGGCTATAATAAAATAGCAATTTGAACTAAGCATGCATGTTACATGTGAATGTTAAAATGAAAAATACCAAGTGATTATAAGATGACGCTAAATAGTTTCAGCACAAACGCGTGCCATAATTTCGGATTTTATCACGAGATCCATGTAGAAGTTACAATATAGTAGAAAATTGGCCAATGCATCATATTATAAGAAATGAAATGGTTCAAGGTCAGTGACAATTTATAATCTTTAGGCAATAATGTCCTGGAATTATTTATATACAAAAGAATGCCCCAAATATGCCTTAAACAATTTGGAAAAGTTTATTTTAATCAAGAATATTCCGTAAAAATACGCGATTTCGTTGTTGGAGCCCGAGATGTTCAAAATATGCGCTAAAAGCTTGATTTGATACTGCCATTCAAAACGAACTTGACCGGGTTACACAATTTTCTCCAAAGTCTAAAATTTGGTTGGTTGTTGTCATCTTCGTAATATTTTCGATATTCTTCTTATGCGGTGTTCAATGTAGTTTGTAATTCCCAAATTACTGGTTTATGTTAGCTCTTATTTGTTTTTTAGTTTTATTTGATGAACTGACGGCATAATGGTTGAAAATTTACGTACCGCCTCGGCTGGGCCTATTGTTTGGCCACTGTTGATGGATTACACCAAAGACGATTGCGATCAGATGCTTCGGAGTCTTGAGTTGGAGGCTTATTCGAAAGTTATATCTGTATTTCGCGCACAAGGCCCCTTAACAACAGAGAAAAGAAAGACACTTGAAGATTTGAAACATTTACTCAGCATAGCTACCGACCGCCACAAAGCAGAAATCAGAAGGGCGTTGAATGATGAACAGTTGGCAACTATCGCTGAATCGTAGGATTACTTTATTGTCTTATTAAAATCCTTTTAGTATTTGTGGTAAAGAAACTTCTGAAGATTGGGCCATTGAAGCTAGGCGTGTTGCGCCTCTGCTACTTCGCAGCGCCCCTAAAACGGCATTCTTGGCACAAGCGGATTCTATTGCAGCTAAATGGGCAGCACTTAACCACTCGTTACCAAGGCTATCTGCACCAGAATTAATATTAAAAAAGAGTGCAACAAAAAGGGAATGGATGGCCATGGAATCTTCGAATGAGTTGGGCAGAGTGTTATCTGAAAATCAACATTTGGTATTATATCTTTCTGTATTAACCTTTAATATATAGGGACTGGATGAACATGAGCGTATCACCAACGAAACATTGGCTCAAGTGCATGTGAGTAAATCAATCGACGTGGTTCCTGAAGCGACTGTCGAAGTTACTTGTAAAGCCGATACACCCAAAACGGTCCATACTCCATTTAAATTTGTGGAAAAAGCAAGTCTGGTCAGCAGCATTTACGTGAAACATGACAATCACGATACACATAATCGAATTTCAAACGAGCAAGCGATTTCTTCAGCGTCAAAGATTGACGTTGATTGCGAGTCCCAGGAAAACATATGTCTTATTCATCCTGTACAACATATAGTGACTACGCCTATTATCGTAAGTTGATTATTTTTGTTTGCGAAATCCTGTTGCTTTGAATGTTTTTTGGAGTTATTTGGTTATAGAACTCAAAATCTGGGAATCCATCAACAAACATATCTGGGGCGCGTATAATAACTCCACAACAAATTCCACAAACAGCAAATACGGATAATTCTACACATCTAAACAATGGCGTTGTTCCTCTTATATCGCAATCACGAAATGTATTTATTCGCCAAAATGTCGTGCCATCGTCCATTGGCTTACCACATGGATCCCAAGGTACAGCTATTTCGGTATCAATTTTTGCGTCGGTTGCATTTAAGACCAACTTCGTTGTCGTTTTTTTACCATTGAACACGATTTTTTAATAAGTAAATTAAAAAATCTCAATGCCATATTTTAGTTACTAATGATATGACAAGCTTCAGAATTAGCCGTGAAGTTCTCGCAGGTAAAACACGTCAAGCTATTGCCTCGCCAAATTTGCTAGCACTTCCTTGTAAGCAGCGTAATTTTGCAAAAACGCCTCTTAGCGTTCGGGTGATGTAAGAAAACATGCGTTCTTCGCGTCTCACTCTGAACACTCAGAGTCACCAACGGGACTGAGTAATTCAGGCGCCATCTGTGTTTTAGAATTCCTCCCCCCCTGAAATGTTTAAAATATGTCTGACGCATAGGCTTCAATTCATAAATCGATGGGAAGACACTGATTTGATGCGCTTTATTTTGCTCTGTTGTCTATGCGCTATCGTTGTCGGCCGCTTGCTCTCTGTAGCGTCGTTCAGACCGTTGGTCCAATAACTATAGTTCCTGAATCATTCTAAATGTATTAACGGCTGTGCTGCTGCATAAATGCAACTTCAGCGTAATGACACCCGAGTCTTTGTATATTATCCAAATAGTATTTATTGTTTTAAATAATGCTAGGTCACTTGCGTTTATAAATCGAAGCAGTTCCTCTAGTACTTGTCCCTTCTGTTGAGAAACCGCGCGTTCATGTAGTAAATCCCTGAAATTACACCTTACTCGTGAATTAAAAGTAGAGTTATTATGTTTTGTAGGCGGTCAAGCTCAGAAATCATATAGTGTCGGCTCGCCTGTCTCTATGGCCTCTGTCGGTAGTTTGAGTCGTATAGCTCCCGCCACATTTACTGGCACCAAACCGACACTCACTGGGATAACTACGGTAGTCGTCACCGGATCCAGTGGGGTGTCGGCCTACGTCAGCGGTCAGACCACCCTCGCCCCGTCTCACACTGGCACGCGCATCATGAAGAACTACTCCTCTGTCATGAACTATAATTCGTCCCCAACAGCAACCACCAATCTCTCCGCATCCAGCATTCTCGCGGACAGTAAAAAGCAACATTTACAGCAGCAACCATCGTCGCTGCATCACTCCGCCATGCTGCAACAACAACCCCAGTCTGCCGCAGCGGCTGCCGGAAACGTATTTGTTGTACATAGAGGTTCGTAAGCCACCTCGTTTCTAGGCTAACGAATGCTTTCCTTTAATAATTTGGTTTAATTTGAAGTGAAACCCTGTTTGGTTAAGTTCATTTGGAGGCTCTGGCGATGTCACAAAGTTTCTTAGCCACGTGTCTTCCGGTTGTTTATTTGAACCCGTATTATAACACCGAATCGGAGCTGAAATCCCCGCGAACTGCTTTTTAAGGGAGGGTGGGTTGGTAACATACTTCAGTTTACCGGTTGTGTTGCATTTTAGGTGGATCTAATCACCTAATGACGAGTGGGTCGGCCGTGGCGGCCGCAGCTCAAATCACGTATACGCCATCCTCGGTTGTCAGTCGTTTTCCCATTGGAAGTACCGCCACTACGCCCACCTCCTCCACAAGTAGTCCCTCTAAACGCCCCGTGCGAATCCTCTCTGTGCCCATCACATCGATTGTCCCCCCGAGTAGTGGCCACACCACCAATATTCTCGGAGGCAATACAACTACCATCACCCCCATCTTATCCACCAGTCAGCGGTCATTTTCCCAGCAACATTATCGTGTCACAAATACCACAGGAAATATAGGAACGGTGAGTAGGGAATTTTTTTAAAATTTGGCCAAGTGCTTGTTCAAATTTATTGCAAATCGTCAATGGCCTCGTGTTGATTTCCTGTATCTATTGCTTTAGACCCGTAGCGATTCTGATTTGACTGTGAGCCCCAGCGGTAGTCTGAAGATCATTAAGATGCCGCTCTCGGCGAATCACGTGACGCCGGCAGCGACACTCTTGCGTTCCATCACCCCAGTCGTTGGTGCCGCTCCCGCAACGGTAAACGCCCCCAGTTCCGCTCAATCCGCGTCTCCGGCGTTAGTCAGCATCCTGGAACCCAAGAAACCGCGAATTGCCTTCGTTGCGGTGCCCGCGCCACCAGGCGCCACTGCCTCTCCTTCCGCAAGACAATAACTTCACATCGTCTCCATCATCATCATCATCATCTAACACCCGTCATCCTCCCCCCTTCCTGCCCACGAACCCCACCTGCATTTCATACCCAAGACTCCTTTCCTGATGTAAATAACCACACGGCTCCAGGTGTTTTGACTGTACCCTATAATATTCTTACTATACGCACTACTCAGAGAGAAACGGCCCAAGAGAGATGTGGCAGAAGTAATTTGCTTGTGTGTTTAAGAGAGAACGAAAGAGATTCTATAGGTGTTGATGGACGTTTGGATTCCGCGCTCTTATCAATATATCATAACAACTACTACTACTATATTCTGTAATAAACGTAATGCACATTTCCGTGAGAAACTACATGTTGTTATTTTTGGTTTGCGTGTGGCTTCTGAAATAAAAATAATGTTTTAACACCAGTATGTGGGGATCGGTTATGACCTGTGCCGCAATATGCTAGCGATTGTCATAGGCCGAGTTCAGATTTGACTGTGGCAACAGAATAGACGTTTTCGCCTTGCTTGTCTGTTGGAAGATGAACAGAATTCACGAATGCCGCGTTTAATGGCATCAGAATTAAAGGTATTGGGAATAAGGTACAGGTTACGTCCCTAGCACGAAGCAGTTGACGCCGCATTTATATTGTGAAGTTCGTTTTACCGAAAGATAGTTGCCGAGCAGGACTCATGCGTTTATTTTGCGATAACGCTGCCTGTTTTTTTAGCTCCATGTCGGTTCTCCACCATCTCGCTGGTATTGAGGTGCTGTGTAAGGCCTTCGACGACGGTGTGTGGCATCCGGGTGACGTGGATTCCCTGCTCAGGAGTCTGCGGCCTCTGCGAGCTTCTTTCACTGAAGACGCCGATATCGCCTTAGACCAGTGCGACTCTGTCCTGCGATGCCTCACCGCCCTCCTGCCCGACCTATTGCGTCCATCGGCCAGAGCTGCACTGGATGCTACGGACGGCCGAGACCACTTGGTCGTCTCGGTCACTCTCCAATGTCTTGTCAACACAATATCTTATATGCGACAACGTAACATGGGTTTCTCCGGTGAGGCTGCAGCCACGCTTCTCACCTATCTGGTGTCTGATGATGAGCTCCAAGATTGGATATTTTCCCTCGATGAAGAACACGGCAGAGTGGATTTACCGTTGTGGCGATGCCGAATCGGCTGCTACGCCTTCATTCTAGCCTCGAACCTCCTCTGCTCCATACATGATTCCGGAATTCCACTGGATTTCACCAAGATTTGTTTGTTGTCAGTTCGCTGTCTCCGAACGATAGGAATGGGTTCTTTGGAGAACCACCAGAAGCTCGGGGAGGACTGGTTCACGCATTGTCTGCTCCTTCTCGCCACCGTCTTATCCAGTCCCCCATCTACGGCGTACTTTGGGCACGAGGACAACCGGCGCATTCGATTTATTTGCCTGGTTGAGGTTGTGGGAACACTGCTTCTGTTGGAACAGAGCGACCATTTGAAGGGGTTTGAGAGACCTTCGTTTAAAAAGTTGGCTGATACAATACTGCAGTCCTGTCGCCCTTCGATGGATAAGTACTCCAACTCGGTGCTGTTGATAATCGCGGAGGTTTTACAGGACTTTGTTTCGGATGCACCGTTTGCAGTCACGAGGAAGGGTGACCCCGATTCTACGATTGACCTCTCGGTATGCTTTATTGACACATTTCTACGATGCCAGGCGAATATATATATCGAGAGTTCGGCTAATCGGGGTCAACTAGTAAGCAAGCTTGAGTCTACGGTTTCGCGTCGGTGCTTGCTTACTTTGTGTGACGATCTCCTGTTAGAGAAAGAACCGACTGCTTCGTGTATGTCCTGAATTGGAGCTGCCCATTCACAGCGATAGCATATTGAGGTGGTTGCTGTTGTAGACACCATTCGTGACTCTTTGTGGCTCCTTTCGTTGAATCGTGCCGTACAGGTGGAGCCGTGGATCCTAAGTAATGAAAGAGATAGGAGCTTTAACGAATTTGTTAGCATTCTTACAGAATCACCTTTTCAGCGCAAGGCTTTGTGGAGTTTACTGTAACAAGTCGTTTAGATTTCTCTGGATTATTTATTAATTTCTGCCGGGTATTCAACTGCCAGACTGGTCGGAGCTGTTTGATAGTATTTGTAGGAGGTATGAGTTGTTGTGGAGAGTGAGTCGCTCCTTTCGTAAACGCGTACAAGTAAAGTTAATTCCCAAATCAGCCTTGATAACTTCCAATCCGTCGTTTATATCCGTCCCGTATTCCTTAATGTTGTCTCGTCACTGTCGTTGACAGATGCTGTAGTCGTCTGCAACCTCGCTCTGTTGGTGAGAGACCTTGGTTCGACTCCCAGGTCAGGCCACCTCGGGTGGCACTGGGGACGCCATCAATAAACCCATTCAGAGAACCTCCATGGAAACCCCCACGAAACCGATTTATCCTCTGGTAGAAGATAGCCGCCCAAATTTGATTCTTTTTGACATCCATGCCCTCAAAGAGACAACTCATTTATCCTTTGAGGCACCTCGGTTTGAACCATCTTTCATATGATCTCCTGTCGGTACTGGCATTCTCACAGTATCGGGATATCCTTGATTGCCCAGTGACATTGTTTTTTTAAGATTCACCGAAGTCGCATACGACTACATTTTATTTATTTAACGGAGAACTTCGATTTGCATGCTTTTCAGAAGTCTCCACCTGACCACCTCCATCCAGTTGCGGAGGCGAAATCGGAGAAAAATCACGCGCCACTCACAACCAGAGACGTCTCTGCACAGTTGGCCATCATTCGTGGAACGATTTTTCTATTGGTTAACATTCTTCCCCCAGAAGGCCATTCTCCGAATGTCAATGGCAACGATGCTCTCCCCGCAGATCCTGACGACGCCCTTCTATCCAAGTTGATATCAGCAGTTGGGGATTGGCTGGTCATCGTGGACAGCTTACTGCAAGCGCACTTGGCTACGCGTAAGCACCCCGTTGGGTCTCGTGCCAAGGCGCCCAGCTTAATGGATTCTATGGTGCGGTCTTGTTGTAGCAATTGCTTACTAACTTATATCCGTCGGCGATTTTGCTGTTGCGTCTGCAGTGTCTAGGGAATTTCCCCCCCCCGATATTCCTGGCAACAAAATGAAGTAGTCGTTGGTGGTTTCTCTCAAAACGTGGACGTTTTCGGCAAATTTATATATAAAAATGGAGATGTGTGGGCGGATGTTGGTTTGGGCTTGGCCACTAATCTCTCTGGTCAGTGTACATTACCCGTTCGCCTGTTCACCCTTCGTGTCGCCCCAACCAGTAAATCGGTCGGTCGTTTTTTGTGCGTTCATCTTTACGGACGGAGACGTTTTAGGATCGGCTAGATTTGACGTCACCGACACCACCCGAATGTAAATCACCGAGAGTTTGAGGTCCCGGCTACTATCCGCAGCTTGTTTAATCCGTCTTCTACGCTCCCGCATCCAGACTGACAGCTCCCTGGAGCCACGGGTGTCTATTCAGTAGCCAGTAGAGGTCAAAAACCGGGAAATCGCCACGACACTTGCTTTTCAGACCTCAGGACAACCGAATGGGCCAGTACTCCGAGGAGCCTATTGTGTATCAGCCGTATCTTGTGTTAAGACAAAGCGCGTGGCTCCAACGTGTCCTCATTTTTCCAGGGCGTCTTCTACTTTGACCAACCACGAAGCCTCTGTTTCTCCACCGATTTCAAACAGGAGCTTCTTCGCGCCATCCTGTTGGTGGTGAATGCGCGGCCCAATCTCATTCCCCAGGTGGCTCACCACGCCGAGATCACCGACATCGTCGTGGTCGTGGCGGGGACCCCTGAAGGCTTGGCGGTCAACGCCCGAGACCTGTTTTGGGCCATAATGAACGCCAGTCAGCGGGATCCCAGCAGTCCGCTTGCCGTGGAGTGGTCCATTGTCCTACTGAAGCTCCTGCTGCTCAATCACAAGGGCGATTTGCCGGACGAGTGCAGGGAGGCCGTGGCGTGCATGAAGCGACGGATAATCGAACTGAAACCAACGTCTACGCTGCGAGAACAGTTGAAAAGCATTCCTGGCGTTGAACTCCCCGGCTAAGGCCACCTTGCACAGTCGCTATGCATTTGTACAGCAGGTTCTGCGTGCACATTTCCTTGTCGATAGCTTTTTCATTTTCGCTATTATGTAAACACACACTGCGAGATGTGTGTTGACCCTCGCAATATATTGTTTTGTTTATTAAGGTCTTTTGAGTGATTATGTATATATGTGTGTGCGCGTTTGTGCATTGGTGGTTAGCTGTATGCTTACTGTTGTGCGATATTTGAGCAAAAAATCGATAATCTTAGAATGTGCATAACGTTTAGTTCATGTCTTATAGATGTCCAAATTCAAGTCCCCATCAATTAACTGAAGGGTGTCTACTCTAATTAGCCGCTCATCTCTCCACCAATGTGAGAAGTGATCGTAATTGCTGTTCGCTCCCTTTGACATGGTGCTTTATTTTCCAGGCTTCTATCCTACCAAAGCGCCTGGTTCTCTCGTCACTGAAATTGTTCACCAACACCCGACTGGGCTATTCGAGTCTGCCTGCGTGCAGCCATCTCCTACAGACTGCGGGTTTCGATCGACTGCTTTCGAACCCGCCAATCGCCCAAAATTTTGACCAGATCCTCAAACTTTTACCCTCCAACACCACCTTCGATGACCACTTGGTGCGACCCCTCATTGAGACGACGGGCCTTGTCCCAGCTTCCATCGTCGGCCTCCTCGAGGTAGTTCTCTCCCCGAACCTCGAGACACTTCTCCCCGAGTCCTCGGATGCCTCGGCTCGTGTGCGATTCCTGCAACCAGCTTTCCTCCAATCGCACCTGATTCACCCGTTGCTGCGATTCGGAGTGAAAAGGCCCGAAAGAGCACTCCGACGGTGTCCCAGTCTGTTCACAGCGGCACTGGTAACCGTGGGCGACCAGACTCAACTTGTCGCCGCTTTGATTACGCTGAGTGGCCTTCTCACGAAGAAAGACCTCGGAACTTTGATCAAAAACTTCCCAAGTTCGTTTGTTAGTAGAAGGTCATGGATGGCGTTGTGGTTGGCTCCCTCGCGCTGTTGGTGAGGGTCCCGGGTTCGATTCTCGCGTCCGCTTTTAACTGCTTTGGCGGCACCACTGTCGATTAGACGGCTTAATTTTGTGGCAAATTAGGAAATAGGGCGGTTGTTGTTTCAGAACAGATTGAAGAAGGGGTACATATATTCCGCCCTTTGTTTTCCGAGATACACGTTTTGTTTGATGTAGGCTATAATGCTTTACCTCTGTCACCTCAGTTACATCACGGGGTACCCCAATTGCTCCACCTCGTCTGCGCGAAGACCAACCGGATATAGTGCAAGGGGATGTGCTACTCTAAAATGAATTGCATCATGTTGTCTAGATGCGCTAACCCGGCCCACACAAGATCTGGAGGCCACCTACGAATATGTGACTCGCGAGATGGGTCTGGAGAGCTCCCATGACCTTCAGACGGCAGCAAAACACACCCACGAGTGTCGGCACTCGACCCGACTCTACGTCGCCACCTGTCCCGCTTGGATCCTGCCTTTGCAGCGCGTCATCGCGCGTCACACCCTCCTCGTGCTCTCAAATCAATGGCCACCCAACCTCCCGCGGTCCTCGAAGAGTGGGTTTTTGTCCATTGCAGATGCCCGGTTTCTCTTGTGGTTCTCGAGTAGTAGCCGTAGTAGTGGTAGATGTATTGTTGGTGCATACCTACAAATCAGCATATGGATGGATTCTGACATTTAATTGCGGTATTAATCGCGCCTGCATGGGCAGAAGACGTTTTGGAGCAACTCAAAACATGTTGTCCGACTTCTGATGACTCGAGTTCGAGAAAACGTTTGACGCTCTTCAGGAGACCTTGATATGGGTTACCCAGGAGGAACAGTTTAATCGGGAATCTGTACGTCTTCACATGCTCTCCCATTCAAATATATCAATAATATCCGGACTGCAAGTATCTTCCGGCTCTTTTAGGGCATTATCAAGACATTGACGAATTAAATTGATTCTCTTATTCCTTGCATACTAGGTGGTGCCTTTTATATTGATTTTTGTTTAAGAATCTATGGACTTTATCTTGGGGAAGCTGTTATCCTGTCCAGCCGACCAATTCTCTTATTGGCTGGAATACAGTGATCAGCCGCCAGGAGACAAGGGTTCCCTCTGTGGGACGACTTTCAGTGGTGCAGATGTTCGAACTTTCGAGAGGCTTTGCTCGACGATGGCTTCCACCTCAACGGAAGGTGTTGCTGAAGATGATGGAGTCAAAGATGATGTCGATAATGACGACGACAATGACAATCTAGAAGACGAGGAAGAGTACGAAAAAGACGAATGAAATCACTTGAAACCAGTGCCTATTGGTGTGAAGATGGAAGTAAACATTAAAGCGAAAGACTATCGTGAATCATGTTCTTGTTTTTCTTCATGTCTCGATCAAACAATTAGTAGGTTTGACAATCACGCGCGGTAGACTGCCAACCTCTAAAATTTCCCCATCGACTAGAAGACATCGGCCGCTGATGGAAAACAAGATTTCAGAATTTTAGAAATTACATTTTTAATAGCATATATATATATACATTTCGGATAATTGCACTACGTTGATAGGTTTTTTAGGGCGACTATCTCCTGCTTAAGATAGTTCGGCTTCGTGGGTTTTGCCATGGAGTGTCGAAACGAAATATTGAATGTCCGCGGAGCGGCCACTTAAACCACAATTGCTATAAATCTGTCCGCAGTGTGTCCTTATTTATGATTACACTCAGGGTTGAATAATCTCAGTGCTCTGCAAACATGATAAAAGGGACTTAACATTTGTATTTCACATCGCATCTGTCTACAATTTCCAACAATGTGTAGCGATAATCCAACGGAAAGTTGTATTCAAGGGGGTCGACTTCTGAAAGGTCACTCAGAATGAGGATTTACTCACAGGAGCGACTCGAAGTGAACACTGTCCAATAGGCGAAAAGGTGATTCACGCAGCGGTCCCGACTGCATGGACCAATGAGGGCCAACACTCACTTCGGGCCAGAGGAAACAGCACTGTCGGGCATCTGTCAATGCTCGTACAGCCTGCACCTGCGCGAATGTGAATTGGCAGGTCAACTGCAACGTGCAAACCGAATAAAACACCCTGGTCTAAATCAGCAATATTCTAAGTTGTAGAAGTAACAAAAAATGAAATGTAATAGTCGGGGTCTAAGAATTGCAGCATGCATTTACAAGAATTCAATGCCGAAAAATTATTTTTTCCCAAAAAGAGATGACATAAAAAGTAGGCGCGTTTGTCGTTGAGTATCGTAACCGGGTGACCTTTCTCGTGGTTTCAACCAGACCAATGGCCACGAATTATGAACCTCTGCAACCCAACCAGCGCCAATCAACCCCACCCAAGATAAGATAAACATCCTCTTGTTGATGAATGTCTAAAACACCCACCCACCGTCTACACTCAATGGTGACCTCGTGGCACTTAACAAAATTACCAAATAGAAAGGATTCACAACTCGTTTGCGGATGTGTTCATGACACACAGCATTCACAAAATAGATTGTGTTATAATAAGACTAAAAGAAATACATTCATGTGAGCTGTTGGTATACATTCGCGACGATGCTGACCATAACAACAACGATACCCAAGACACAGTGCGTATTTGTGGTGAACTAGGCATACTGATTGTTCATGCGCCATGCAACTGATCTATGTATTTGACAATTCTTGAATTGCTACGCTTAAGAGCGGGGAATATCCTTGCCATCCTGGAGGTTCCAGGAAGAACCCTTCAAGTTGTTCAACTAATTCCTTTCAGATTTCTTCAAACAACTAATATTTAAATGCTGTTAGTTGTGAAATAACAAGAAAACAAACAAACTTCGGAAAAGTAGATTTATTGAAAAAGGATTGGCAATGCGAAGGAGTTATCAGGCCACACCTTATCATCGGTCGGTCTTTCGTGTACTCGAGAAGTTCATCCTTCGACCACAACCGACAATCATGGCCATCCCCTTCGGTTATCATCTCTCCGATGTTGGGGTCAAAGGTTGGGGGAAGCGCTGCCAAATCATCCTCCATCCGGGACATAACGAAACCTACGCAAAAAAACAACGAGTCACTACGCCAATGGTCAAACCGAGTGGTCGCACTTCAACACTCAAAATGCACCCACCATCTTCGCACTTTATGACGAATATTCCAAACGGAGCGTTGTAGAAGGGTCGGCAAGAATCCAGATGACGGTGAGGAATTTGTCGAGTCGTGCATTTCTCCGAATCGAAGACAGGTCGGGCTCTTTGAAATCTGCGTGACAGTCGATCCATACGACTCCGTTGTGTGTCACACGTTGTTTTCACCGCCGAGTTTCTATTGTTCAGCATATTAGATATTGACAGACGCATCCATCAAGAGGCAAAATTGTGTAAGTACACAACATAAATGGATATTTTAAATCAGTGGCTATACATACCTAGATATTCTTTCAGTAGTCCTACCTGCTGAGTTATAGGACCGATTTACCAGCTTTTTCAAGCGAATTCAGACCATCCAAATTTGAACGGAAGCGAAAACCGGTTGACCCTGTCGATGTCATCTTTGTTCGAAAGTGAGACATGTACCACGTTTTTCATAGCACTGAACTCATATAAAAACAGTAATGTTTATAAATGTTATTGTTTTAATTTAAAGTTTTTGAAAGTGACATATTCTGCCCATTTTAGACCATTTTGTGAACGACTGCCGACATGTAATCAAGGGATTTTCGTCACAACACCCACGGGGGAGCGATCGACGATCCAAATCTACGCCAACCACTCAAAATAAATCCTACGAATTCAGAATCCCCGACGGCTGAAGGTAAATGCCAATTTATCTCGCCACAACCACGGCCGCAACTATTGCATACTACTACTACTACTACTAGGTATGTATAACCACATATTTATAATATCCACCAATGTTGATTGTGAACTTACCAATTTTGCCTCTTGATGGATGCGTCTGTCAATATCTAGTATGCTGAACAAGAGAAACTCGGCGGTGAAAGCAACGTGTGACACACAACGGAGTCGTATGGATCGACTGTCGCGCAGATTTCGAAGAGCCCGACCAGTCGTCGATTCGGAGAAATGCACGACTCGACAAATTCCTCACCGGCATCTGGATCTTTGCCGACCCTTCCACAACGCTCCGTTGGGAATATTCGTCATCAAGTGCGAAGATGGTGGGTGCATTTTGAGTGTTGAAGTGCGACCACTCGGTTTGACCATTGGCGTAGTGACTTGTGATTTTTTGCGTAGGTTTCGTTATGTCCCGGATGGAGGATGATTTGGCAGCGCTTCCCCCAACCTTTGACCCCAACATCGGAGAGATGATAACCGAAGGGGATGGCCATGATTGTCGGTTGTGGTCGAAGGATGAACTTCTCGAGTACACACAAGACCGACCGATGTTGTTTCAACGCAACAAAAACATACACATTTATGCATGGAAAAATCAGTAAAGAACGCGGTTATTTCATGCCTACGTATAAAACTGAAGTGTGTTGGCTTTCCCTCTGGGTATCAGTTAAAATACGAAACAACTTCTGAAAAATCTTATTTGGTTTAAGATGATGTCGGCTCCATATTAAAATCCAATTGCCCAAAAAGTGTGAATACTTTCGATGTATATTATCGCATTTAATTTGCACTTTCAGCCAATATTCATTCAACAACGATATTAGACTATAGACAGCAAGTTATATAAGATTTATGATTAAATGATACTACTCGTAGAAATACAGTTCAAAATGTAAAATAAATTGACATAAAAACATTTATTTCGAAATACACTAACGTTAGTGTTATTTAAAACGGGTTTTAACATCTAAAGGGTTTGCTAGGGCATACAACGAGTAATAAAACACTACTCACATCTTCGGACCCTCGCGACACTCGACTGGGCTTCGGCGTATGCAAGCACCTCATTGATAGTCATTCCCGTGCAGTCGAGTCCATCAACTTCAACAATATGTTCGCCGACTTCGGGGCGTCTTTCAACTGGAATTGCGGATATCTTAGTGCTCAATTTTGGGTCAGGTATTTTAAATGGTGAATTTTCACAAGGCGTGTTGTTCGGCACGGAATTACGCGACATCTGCAAACTCCGAACGCCCATCGAAGGTCTCCGTCGACGAGGAGTCGTGGGAACGGAGCGAATACTTGGAAGTGTGGCGTAGTTATACATTGCTGGGTTTTGGTTAACCTCTGACAATGGAAGACTTTCGCTGAATGAAAAAAATCGATATATACCATTGAAAAATACGCAAATATACCTATTTCAGAGGGCAACACAGATTGCACAAGAATATGAATTTCCCCAAACATATCGAATCAATGATATCCATCTTAATTGATGATTTTTGGCCATTTCCTAAGCGTTTTACAGTTTGCATAGTAATTAATGAAAAAATATGACCAACCTTAAGCTCTGAAGGCTGACAGCAGATTGGATGGAATCGCTGCACTCTGATTTTCCCAATTCGGACACTAAGAGATTTTAAGTGTGCCGGGAAGTTGATTACATACTGCTATTGTTCATCGATGAGTCGGGGGTGCTTGGGTGATGTCTCGGGTTTGTTAGAATTGACATTCGGCGTCGATGAGGGATATTTGTCTTTGAAATCTCTTTTTTACTCGACGAAATGTTTGATTCCTAAGACATAAACCAATTTTATTGAAAAATATACATCTAGATCCATTTTACGATTTATTGAGGAGATAAAATCCAATTGCAATCCATTATAATATCAGTCATATTTATAGCGAAGAATACTGCTCATTTTAGTAAATCATAAATTTGATTATAGTTTAGACCACGATTAACATATTCGTATTAATGAACGGCAAACGGAACTTCAACTTGACGAACTCAGTAGAGAAAGCATTCGTCCGTCAATACCGATGGACTTGGTCGATTTAGTGATTGAAACATTCTTTGCCTTTACGAAAACCAAAAATAGCAAGCTTTCTGTCAGATCAATTCTCGCAAATGTATTTTTCTGGTATTGCAAGTGATAAATGTATAAGCTTCCTTAATAAATCGGTCTGTAATTGACATGTTTAACGTATTCCTATATTTAGAGCATTTTCAGATTGACAGAGTACTAAAAGGTGCCATGGTCGGATTGTCTGCGAATACATATCCATGAAATTCTATTATTTTATTCCTCCTGTTGAAAGGCGTAAAACATTACTGAATTAAGAACGATAATTCAACGCGCATGGTTAACAACGAATCGATACACAGAGTCTTTCAGGAGGCAACACGACGTAAAACGTCAGGCGTGATATCATTTCACCATGTTCGAAGATGACCGGCCCAGCAAACTTATTTCAAACAGCCTCCTTCAAAATTCCTTGTTCCCAAAGCATTTGAGAACATTTGGCAGGCAGCTATTAAGCTTTTATAAAGATAGCGTGTCCGTATCTATTGGGATGGCGAAAAATTGGTTGCATACCTTAAACAATACCTCTGGATCACTTGCTACATTTTAAAACTAAAATATCGCGTGTGATCCCATAAAAGTAACATGCAACCTTTCAGCTATTAATGGTCCCAAAGATCAAGGATTTTATGTCCAAGGACAATATTTAGAATCCTTAAAATTGTGAAACTAATTCTTTTCAGACATCCTTCAAACAACAAATCTTTAAATTTGGTTAGTGTTGAAACAACAAAAAAACTAGATTTATTGAAAAACAAAGTATTCGCGTTAGGATAGGCAATGCTAAGGAGTTATCAGACCAAACCTTATCATCGGTCGGTCTTTCGTGTACTCGAGAAGTTCATCATTTGACCACAACCGACAATCATGGCCATCCACTTCGATTATTATCTCTCCGATGTTGGGGTGAAAGGTTGGGGGAAGCGCTGCCAAATCATCCACCATCCGAGACATAACGAAACCTACGCAAAAAAACCACGAGTCACTACGCCAATGGTCAAACCGAGTGGTCGCACTTCAACACTCAAAATGCACCCACCATCTTCGCACTTGATGACGAATATTCCCAACGGAGCGTTGTGGAAGGGTCGGCAAAGATCCAGATGCCGGTGAGGAATTTGTCGAGTCGTGCATTTCTCCGAATCGACGACTGGTCGGGCTCTTTGAAATCTGCGCGACAGTCGATCCATACGACTCCGTTGTGGGTCACACATTGTTTTCACCGCCGAGTTTCTCTTGTTCAGCATACTAGATATTGACAGACGCATCCATCAAGAGGCGCAATTGGTAAGTTCACAATCAACATTGGTGGATATTATAAATCTGTGGTTATACATACCTAGTAGTAGTATGCAGTAGTTGCGGCTGTGGTTGTGGCGAGATAAATTGGCATTTACCTACAGCCGTCGGCGACTCTGAATTCGTAGGATTTATTTGGAGTGGTTGGCGTAGATTTGGATTTGTCGCGATCCTCGATCGCTCCGCCGTGGGTTTTGCGACAAAAAACCCTAGATTGCATGTCGGCAGTCGTTCACACAATCGTCTAAAAATGGGCAGAATATGTCACTTTAAATTAAAGCCATAACATTTATCAACATTAATGTTTATATAATAGTTCAGTGCGATTAAAAACGTGGCACATGTCTCACTTTCGAACAAAGATGGCATCGGAAGGGTAAACTTGTGTTCGCTTCCGTTCAAATTTAGATGATCTGAGGTCGCTTGGAGAAGTTGTTGAATCATTCTTACGACTCGGATCCCCAACTTGAAGACGCGTTTGCTGTTTAAATTCGCCGGTCTCTGTCGCCGTTGTGCTCTCATTCGGAAGCATGGTTGGTATGGCCGAAACTTGATGGACCGTTAATCGACGAGTGGCGGCTAATTTATTGGAGATGGCCTTGAACATGGATGTTCGGGGATGGCATTTGTGGAAGTCGCGAAGACTGAAACGATTCCTTAGCCCGGGCATCTTGATTTGCGTCTCACTCTGAAAATGACACACAAAAAAACGATAACCTTATATAGGCGAATGTTAGACCACTAATAAAGTTGATGGAACCCCTCCGCAACGCTCCGTGACTGTTTCACCTACCGGAAGACCAATCGGGACTGTGCGCGCGTGTGTGTCGGTTCTCGCGTGTGTTCGAGCTGACTAATACTCGTTCATTTTGGTTCCCCGTTCTATTGGTGGATCCGAGGACGCTGGTGACATCGCTACACTCCCGTTTCGTTGCTGTCCCCGAAACTGCGAATATAACCGCTTACATTGCATCATTATTTATTACTTGTAAACGCTGTGGGTTAATTGCAAGATTAAAAATGCTCGTAGCAATTATCGCTCCTCCCTGCTGCATTAAGAAATTGACGCCCTCTGAATTAAATTTTAAAAACCATGAAGAATTGCCTATATTGATAGAGAACTTTGACGAAACTGCTGGTATTCCTCGGACTTAATTTCTAAACCGTTTCTCTGTGTGCTTTCTGGAGCCTGCCGCTCGTCACACCCCAATCACAATGGGTGATCTGTTGTCACTTCGAGTGAGTGAACGATGAAGTTAGGTGACAGTTGGGGAAGGGGGATGATATGCGTGTTATCATGAGAAATCCGAAGACGTTTCCAAAACCTGGCGACATTAAAAACCCATCATGCTTTGTCACATTTCGTTCAGAAGATGTAATACAAGAATTTCGGCTATGCAGTAGGTTTGTGCGATGATTGCTACGGGAATTTTAAATCAAGCAATTTACCAACAGTGTTTGCAACTAATAAACCTTGATGCAACGAAAGCAGACATGTTTGCAGTTAAGCTGTAGCGATGAAATTAGAGTTGAGCGGTGTCACCAGCGTCCTCGAATCCATCAATGGAACGTGGAACCCAAATGAGTCAGATCGAACCCACGCTCGTGCTAACGCATCCCCCCTGTCACCTCAGTCCGTCGTCCACTGATCCGAAGTGAAAAACCCCTTGTGTGACAGGCAGTGTGACAAGGTGTGACAGACTCAATAAGCCACGCCGAGAAACGTCACAGAAAGTGACATATTCTGCCCATATTTAGACGATTGTGTAATCCACTGTCTACTTGTAATCAAGGGATTTTCGTCACAACACCCACGGCGGAGCGATCGACGATCGCGACAAATCCAAATCTACGCCAACCACTTAAAATAAATCCTACGAATTCAAAATCCCCGACGGTTGTCGGTAAATGCCAATTTATCTCGCCACAACCACAGCCGCAACTACTGCATACTACTACTAGGTATGTATAACCACCGATTTATAATATCCACCAATGTTGATTGTGAACTAACCAATTGCGCCTCTTGATGGATGCGTCTGTCAATATCTAGTATGCTGAACAAGAGAAACTCGTTGGTGAAAACAACGTATGACCCACAACGGAGTCGCGTGGATTGACTGTCGCGCAGATTTCGAAGAAGCCGACCAGTCGTCGATTCGGAGAAATGCACGACTCGGCAAATTCCTCACCGTCATCTGGATCTTTGCCGACCCTTCCACAACGCTCTGTTGGGAATATTCGTCATCAAGTGCGAAGATGGTGGGTGCATTTTGAGTGTTGAAGTGCGACCACTCGGTTTGACCAGTGGCGTAGTGACTGGTGGTTTTTTGCGCAGGTTTTGTTTTGTCCTGGATGGTGGATGATTTGGCAGCGCTTCCCCCAACCTTTGACCCCAACATCGGAGGGATTATAACCAAAGTGGATGGCCATGATTTTCGGTTGTGGTCGAAGGATGAACTTCTCGAGTACACAAAAGACCGACCGATGATAAGGTTTGGTCTGATAGCTCCTTAGCATTGCCTATCCATAAACGATTACTTTGTTTTTCAATAAATCCAGGTTTTTTTTATAAATCCGACGTGTGTGTGTTTTTTCTATCAATAATTGCATTTAAAGAATGGTTGCTTGTATCAAGTCTGAAAGGAATACTTTGAACATCTTGAAGGATTCAATCGTGTTTATTGTAGATGAATAGATTGATTCATATTGTGATAAGAAAAATGTTATTTAACAATTGCGTCACAGCTGTATGTATGCTGAAAATATTTAGTACGAAATATAAAGTCCCTATAACAAGAATGTCTAAATGCTATTCCTCGATGGTATGAAACTGGCTTCCTCATTTATACCCGATTCAACTCTCCATCTAATTCTTTCTGGACTAAGCTCCAATATTTAATCCCTCGATAAATTGTTTTTCTTTTTGCAGATCATGCGTGTTTTCAATAAACAATCTTCGAATGCGACTGTATTTTTAAATGCTATCTTGGTTATTGATTGTTATGTTATCATTAAGTAGTTACTAGCAATGTTTTTATGCGCAACAGTAGATCACATGTGGTCAACAACGTTGGCCAATACGACTGTATTAGATTAGTAGACCAAATTATCAATGCTAAAGTTTAAAAAAAGATCGATTGTTAATCGTCATCTGGATAGATAATGCGAAACCAAACAATAATCGCCAGGGGGCTTGAGTGCCTTCCAAAAACATGGTCGCACCGGGACACCTCTTTGTTTCTCAACGGAAGATTGTTTAACTAGATTATTGTTCGATCCAATTAGATTATCTGATGACTATCTGATGGATATTGTGGTATTTTGAGTTCAAAATGATGTTATCATTAGTCAGCGGGTCTTCGTGTTCATCTCGTGTACAAAATCTGGCGAATCCCCCTGTCACCTATCTCCGCCGTCCACTGACCTGAAGTGAAAATAGATCACTTTTTGTGACAGGGGGTGTGAAAGGGGTGTCAGACTCCATAAAGCACGCCTCTAATGGAGGGCATTGATAATCGACCAGAGAACGAGGTAATTTAAAAAACCTGAGAATGGTCAAAAGGTCAATAAGTTTGAGGACAACAACTGAGGAGCAGTTTACTATGGATGAAAAGGTTCCGGAAATCCACGAAATTCCTCATGTTGTTTCAGGGCACGCGAAGCCGCCTGACACGGCTAACTAAGGAACAAAGACAGTATCCATGTGATCAGTCCAAGATAAATGACTGGGATGTGAAGCAATCATTGTTGTGTCAACATCTGCTCTCAGGGAAAATGCAATAAAGACACATTTTAATGTGCTCAGCACAGGACCCGAGTAATGGCCCGGTCAAGCTGTTGTGGATCTTCGTTCGTCTTAAAGACGTAAAATACACAAAAAATAGAGAGATATTAACCGCAGTTGATTACAATGGCTGTCGGTTGTATTGGAGGAAATGAACTTCTCGGTACACGAAAGACCGACCGATGATAAGGTTGGGTCTGATAACTCCTTCTCGACGCCTATCCCCTAGCACGAATACTTTCCTTTTCAATAAATCCTGTTTTCGAAACCAAACGTGTGCGTTTTTTCTTGTGGTTTCACAAATAACTGCATGTAAAGAAAGTTGGTTTGAATCAAGTCTTGTCTCAGCATTCGCTTGAATAATTTTCTGACACCATTTTTTGCTAATGATTCTAGACGCACATTTTAAAGGATACTGTTAGTATTAAGTAACTCGAAGACATTGAACATGGTATATAATATCTCCATGTGCTATATCCGGAAACTGTGTCATTATGTGGTTTCGACAAATAATTGTTTCGATCAATTCAAGCGGCCCTAACACGCAGATTAATGCGATTCCTCTAAACAATAGTCGCTTGTCCTATTTCGAAAAAATAGCTGCATTTTATCGTAGATGGTTTATTGTATTCAATGATACAAACTATTTTGGATTAACTGGAAGACAACTAGTGTTCTTAATTTATTACGTCACAGACTGGTGCATTGAAGATTTTATGTGTAGGGTTTAATAGGGTTTGGTATCCAGTAAAACGTGCGTGTTCTAAAAAATATTTCTTCGAAATTAGTATTGTCGGATCCAGATTTTCACAAGCTATAAAAATTATTTTTTTACCGATGCCGAGTGATAACATTTTTTAACCAGCCTACCATTGGAATGTCCAACTATTTGATACCAAAACAACTTAAGCTTGATCTTAAGTAAACTAAAACGCGCAAACAAACAAATCTTCTGGAGGGGCGGGGGTTCTTGGTAATGTTTATCCACCGAAGCTTACACGTGTTTGTCCATGTTCCTTTCGCGTTTTCGAGCGAAATAATTACATGTGCGTTATTAAAGATATTTTCGCGACTCCAAATGTTAGGTAATTCAATTTTCCATTGAACTCTAATCCGTTGGTTCGTTAGGTCGCTTTGTGTATCGTCGGCATTAATTTTCCGAAAATCAATAAATCATCCTATTCTTAAACAAATCTCAAAACTCCCAAAAATGCGGAAGTTGGAAGCATACTCCTGTCAACGAGTTGCTGAATGGTAATGAGTATTGCGTCGGAATTCGCAGGTTCACAAATTAACTCTTACTGTCCAGTTTAATACTTAAATTGTAAGATTGTGTACAGCCTTTAAAGCCGTTAATAATCTTAATTGTCCACAATAGAAAATGGTTTGTTTCGCTTCTCAGCCTAATTATATGGTAAACTGATATAGATGGATGCTTTTGAACAAATAGCGAGAAAAAATCGTTTTTGCTAGATAATAATCAGATAGCGGTTAACTCGACGTGAACACAAATAATAACGCGAGTTTCTTGACAAAATCGCCGCTGGACTTGGGTGCATCTTTAAAATCTGCAATCGCTAATACCGATAGGTAATGTAAACGTCGAATATTGGTCAATACTTCTCGAAATGCAGATTGCGGCCTCTGTCTACTGCATTGGAGCAATTTAAATCAATAAAAAAACCTATCTGATTTAAGTAAATGTAACACTATCGCTGGTTTCATGTCCAAATAAATCGCGACACATTCCATTCTGAACAAATAACAATTCACGGATGTGTTTAGCGAACGGTTTTCGTGATCACGTGCAATTTCGATTTTGCGCAAAAGAGCACGAAATTCTGACCAAATATTAGTATTAACAAATCCGTGAATGTTTACTTAACTATTTTTATCTATTCGTAAAGTAAACACTCTCCCGTAAACTAAAAAAAGTTTACCGAATCGGAAACTCCGAGTGATATGTCGTATGTAGGATTAACGTTTTAATTGTGAAATTACAATTTCCTCGTGGCCTCAATAAAGCGTTTTAAAAAATGACCCATGAGCTTTAAACGAAGGTACGGTAGACCGCGTGTCCTCTTATAAACTGAACCGACCACCGGACAAGCACCGCTATTGATATTTTGTTTTAATAATAATTGTAGTGGCTTTATTGAGGTCACGAGGACCAAAACTTTCAGCATAAAACAAGACAGCATAAAAAGTACTCGATATGAAAATTGTCTTTAGTTCCTGCCTCACCTGCTCTGGTGAAACCAAAAATCGGGACAACTAAGGAATGCCGAATTGCGAAATGTTGTCACTCGCCAGGGGTTATTAATCTCGTGGCATTTTAGTTACTGAGGGTACAGTGCTTTCAATTTTATTACCCGAAAGATTAACCATCTTGCAGCCTCCTTCCAGCCATGCCAACCACAAGCTCCCATATAACCCCCCCCCCCCATATGAACCCTTGAGTTCATCAAGCCACGCCACAGGTGCGACTGATACATTTGGTCTAATAATCGAGTAAGCTTTAATTAATAAGTCACGGAATATCTTCCTGTTTGAAGGAAACCAGTATCGGTATGTTTTGGTAAATCTGTTTGATGTATTTTGTTTGAATGAGACTTGTTTGCCCATTCAAATCGGCGAATTAAATTTAAAAAAAACATTGACTTATGATGATTACGTTAGTGTTTTTTTGCTATAGAAAGGGAAGGAATCTTTGCGTTGGCAAGCGCGCTAGTCGGTGTAAGACAGTATGCGATTCGGGTCGTCCAAAAGTACATCTGGTTAGATATTTATACGGGTTTGTTGTGGTTGAGAGAACAAAATAGCCCGCGAAAGCGTTATTCGGAAGCTGCTAAACGACAGATGTGGACCAAAACGGACTCTTATAATTGGCCTTGCGCGTTGGAGATATAATCATTTCATGACCACATTTATGTGTTCTAACCATTTAATGATTTGTTTTGTTATTTTCAAGAAATTTCAGTGCTGGAATTATTTTATCGCGAAAAGAACGAAATTAAAAGAATGCAACGACACGGGAGAAGCTATTTCAATTTTACATTTTTTCTATTATTCCAGACATCTTCCATACTGCTTGTTCGTGCGACAGTTTCCTGCAAGATGATAAGTCGCTTCATCGATATTTCATTTCAGCTCCTCGGGAATAGTGTTTGAATGCAGTTGGGGGCGTCCCCGGTGCCACCCGAAGAGTTAAAAATTTCCGACAGGATGCAGCCACACGGGGTTGTCAAATTTTGGATAATTTCCGATACTCGGCCACCAATTCGCTGGATTACAGTTCCACGGTCCTAGGCGGACTTATTTTTGGTGGCCTGGCTTTGGAGTCGAACCCAGAGACACTGAAGATGAGAGCGAGGATGCGAACCCAGATTCTCAGCGCCCCACCCTCAAAGGCGATGGCTTCGCCGATGCATCGAGATCTCTCCCGTACAAACCCCAACGACGGTGTCATTGTATCACCGTGAACGTAACTATGCACTCAGTGTAACGTTCGGCCTCATGAACCTGTTCTTCATGGGGATTGGTCGTCTGTGGCTTGGGTTGGCGCAACGCCAAGCTCCAACGGCTGCCTTCAACATGGTCATGGAAGTAAGCGTTGCATCCATTCTTCTTTTGTGTTGGATTTATGCCCTCCTCTGGCAACACCCCCACCTTCTGGTCTCGACTGAAGTGTGTTTTTTTCGGTTGGCTATACTGCCCTAGAGGATAAACCGACCCCACGCGATACCTAGGCTGGTAACATGCTGTTTGATGGAGCCAGTTTCTGCCACCCATTCGCTGGACTACGGTGGTACGCCCCAGCTCCTGACCAATCCTCCCTGCTATTACTGTCTCTCTCGTTTGTTGTAACAATCATAGTTGGACCAAAAATAAGTTCGCACGAATAAAAACCGGGCAAATTTGCAAGGAAGACAAATTAAACCCTCGAAGTATATCAAGTTTGTCAAACACGTGTACATTATGATACTGTGACGCATAAATTACGTTCCTTACTAATGGGCAGATGCCACGAAAGTCCCCTAAATTTAAAAAAATAATATCATTACTTGTTGACTGACGAATTTCAAGTTTGAAGTCTACATCCGCGGTAGCTTTCGAGGAATTTTCCCTGAAAATACTGCGTTATTTACTTACTTATTACTCAATTTATTAAGTGAACTGTAGAATGAAATGACACGATTTAATTCTAATTCGTACTTTAATTAAACGGATACAGACATTTTAGATTTACTGATACCGTTTCGGGCATATTGCAACGTACTCCGAGGAATGGGTAAAACGCCGAAAGATCTCCAACGAGACGTCAACAGAGAAGGTGCAAAGGAATTCTCCCACACTTGTCGTTGCCGCGGGAGACGAAACTGACAATGTGTCTCTTGCCACGGGGCTATGTGCCTTCGAAGGTCCAGCCAACGACTTCCCACTCTTACATGCTTATCTTCACTCATGTTAACGGTTCGTAAATTACAGGAAGCTAAATAATATTCCAGAAATTATCAACCTGCGAAAATCGATTTTAGTCTGCACATTATTCTTACCACCAACGGTCCATAGTTTTAAAAACTCATAAATGTTATCGTATGTGCCCTCATTCTGATGAATTCATGCGGGCAATTTCATTACGAAAGCTCTCCAATTTTTCCCTGCTATAAAAGCGAAAAGCTATTAAGCAGAGAGAAGGGGGTGTCGTACATTTTATAATATCAATTGAAATGCAAATTATTTATAGGGTCAAATAGAGTAGGTCGCATTTTATTTCAAAATTGTAGTACTTGGATCATGGGGCAGATCGAATCGAAGATCGACCGACTGGCGATTCTGGATGCAGTCAAGAAGTAGAGTGGCACTGAAGGGTCGACAGTCTTGGCCATCGATCTCTGTCAGGACCTCGCCCAACTCGGGTCGATACTCGAGAGGAGCTGCGGCCAGTTCCGTTGAAAGCCTCGACACCACAAACCCTAAAATAGGCGACATCAAATATGATTATGGAAACCTCCATTAAATAAAAAGGAACTAGATTTCCCGTCAATATGAACTGCCAATCGCTTTCATTTAGCCTGGAGTTTATGTTTTCCGAAATATACAACGATATAATCATATTTAAAATTGGGTTATTTGTTCTAAATTACTCGCGAAGCACAATAGAATACTTTCGATGACACCATGTGAAGATGGCGTTGAAGGATGGTTGATTAATTGGCTTCAAAACTATTTTTCCAATCGACGTCAACATGTCAGAGTCGGAAATGAAGCCTCAACCTCCTTGCCAAATAACTGCGGTGTACTACAAGGCGCTGTGCTATCTCCTTTCCTGTTCAACTACTACACGTCGAGCCTTCGGTCCCCTAACGACGCGACACTAATAAAATACGCGGACGACCTGACTTTGTGCCATCCATGCAAGACGCAAGGTGATTCTCAACAGCTCGGGCAGGCAGTCACTGAGGTACTTGAGTGGTCTTCCGAGAATGATCTTTTGCTGAATGCATCAAAATGCATCCATATCACATTTTCCCTGACAGCCGCTGCCGCTGCCCACACCCCCGAAATTTCTTCACTACATAACTTCGCTTCGAGCCCAAAATCGAAGTATCTCGGGGTGATTTTTAACAGTCGGTTATCGTGGAGTGATCATGTCGATGTTGTCTTTGGTAAAAGCCGCCGTCTTTGCTTCCTTGTTCGCCGATTCAGGAGACTTGGTTTGAGCTCGAGCCATATAAAAACCTTCGTCCATGCCTGTATAATTCCCCTGATTGTATATTGTTCCCCAGTAATATTCCCCGGTCTTAAATGCTCGGACTTTTTAACCCTTCATCGACTTTTTAAAATAATCTCGTTTTCTAGCGGTCTGCCTATTCTCTCTATCAAAGAAATCATCGTTGAACGCCACTTAAATAACTGCTCATTAATCGCTGCCCGAATCTTAAATGACCCCTCCCATCCCCTCTATTCCAGTTTATCCGAATGTAAATCTCTTCGACCAATGCGCCGTCCATACCGTTCAATTCCAACAAGAACGGCGGCATATCGCAATTCGGTCATTCCCTATTTGTCCCGATTTTTAGTCTCACCAGACCAGGTTAAACAGGAACTACAAGACAATTTTCGCATCTAATATTTGTTATCCTGCCTTTTTTAATGCTGAAAGTTTTGGTCCTCGTGACCTCAATAAAGCCACTACAATTATTATTATTATTATTACCACCATGACAAATGCGGATTAATCAACCCCTTCGAACTCACCCTCGTCTGTTTTGATGACGAAGAGGCCCAAGGGGGCCCCCGGGGCAGATCGAGAAAGGCGAACCAACCGAGATACGGTGGGCGGCGAGTTTGGCTTCTCCTTAACCGGTTCCGATGACTCTTTGTTGGTTGGACTCAGTGGCAGAGACCTTCGGAATTTCCGCGATATCGAAGAAATCTCAAAAGCATGGGAAACAAATGGTTCCTCCACCCAGTTTCCCTTTGTCGGGGCATTCTTTTTACGGAATATTCTCGTAAATTGGAGGCTTTTCCTATAACGGCAAACACATTTTGGTCTAGGAAACTCAGCGTTTCAGTTATGCATCTTTGCAGGTAGGACAAGCTATCCCATCACGTAAATTAGAGGAATCCAAGCGTACCTAATTCGATGCTTGAAATTGTTCACAGTCGGGCCCACCTCAACCACGGGGGTCCAAGCATCATCCTCCTGGGGCTTCAAGATGTAACAATCAGTGCTGGAACGTCGGCGAATGTGTGGATTGGTAACAATTTTTGTGCAAGACGGTTGCGAGAGTTTGACGAAAATCGATGGCTGGACTATGTCGTCCTTTGATTCACTAGAAAAAGAGAACGTTAATCTTATCCCTTTGACAAAACAATATCACAAAAGACGCCCACGGTCAACAAAAAGTAAGAATAATTTATATTAACAATGGCCTATGTTAAAAGCGAACGAGGATAAGCGATAAGTGGACATTTAGGAGCTTACGTGCTCTGATTTTTCAGGAGTTCAGCTCGGATTGCTCGAATTGGCAGTCTACGGCGATCAAGCTGTGGAACAGGGGCGACATTTTTGTCAGATGTCCGACGCATCACCGGTTGACACCGACGAAGCCTGAATTGACTTACATCGACAAGGCGATTCATTGGATGGAGTGGCTCCATAACTGTCTTGCGTCCAATCACAGGTAGGTGGGGGGTCGAGCTGCAGTTGCCGTCGTTGTGCGATGCTTGAGTTGCCCGGCGGCCACGAATCTTCGAAAACTGGTGCTCCTTGTTGGAGGGTGTACAGCCTGTGATGGACTGTTGGAGTTTATGCGAGGGCGGAAAACCAAAACGAGACTTCAATTCTGACATGTTTTTATCTAAAATAATAAACGAAAAATAGTCAAATTCCACATTGCAACAGAATTAACAACTATTGGTTAGTGCTCTAATGCAAGAGTAACTTACAGCACAGATGCGACACCCAGCGGACAACAGAACCGATGTCTCGGTTTGGTTATTTTATGTTTATATGGGGTCGTGCGTTCGCGCGTCACGAATGCGCTTCCCCAATTCTGGGATGCGATTGGATAACGGCATCAGGGGTGACCAATCCCAAGTCTGCGCTAAGCGCGGACGCGCAGGAAGATCGTTTTCGATCAGTTTACGCTGGCAAATAAAATCAAATCGGGAGTTGGATGCTGTCTGTAAAAAAGCCCATTGTCTAGAGATCAATAGGAGATGCAGCCCTGGCATTCGTTTTTGTGGGTATTGGTGCACATGCCGAAGTGAAATCCAAAGGCGATTTAATTAATTTTAACCGAATAAATTAATGTCCTTAGCGTTTTTACAGTCCCAAATCCAGGACGCCTAGAGCTTACACATCGCGAGATCGAGAAAAGTTAATTAAACACATATTGATTGTGAATTCGGGTAATTAGATCAATTTAGTTGAGAAGCGTTGGGACAACTACTAGACTGTCTAGACTATTTAACTTCATCACCGTTCGCCATGAAAGAGAGAGAAATTTAGTTAAACTAATAGATTCAACCCCAATGGATTAAATGTTATTTTGGACTGAAACCGCTCCCAAACGCACAATTCAACACACGACCACCTTGGACTAGCGGTGCTTACAAATCTTTATCATATTCGGTTTTTACAAAACCAATGGGCGATTCGCAAATGTCAGTTTACAATTAAAAAAAGCCTATTCGCCTTTATCTGTAGCGTACTAAGAGTCTATCCCAATTATATTTCGCAGTCGATCGTCATGAATATGGTCTTCCTCTTATAGGTTTTTTTAAATGAGCAAGTACTTATACATCCCGAAGTGTCTCATTGTAATCCAATTACCTTGATGGATTCCCAGGAGCTTGAGTTTTATTAATAACGTTCACGGGAAAATAGAGCATATTATCGGAGTGTGAATGATGTATTTCAGACGAGGAACATGGTTGTCGATATTTTAAAAATATAAATTCGTATGCTTCCTTTTATGCAATTGGTTTCGACCTTATTACTCCGAGGCGTGCGGGTTTAGGTAAATATAATGACAGTGATCTAAAAGTCCATGATAGAATAACCTACTCGAAAATAATAATAAAAATTATGTTTTAAATTGGCTAGAAAATGAAAAACAACGCCAGATGGCCACGAAAGTACATATCCATGCGTGTGATCAACTCTGGTTCTTTCACACGAGTTGTCGTGAGATGTTTGACTATTTTCGGCGGATTTTTCTTGGGTATAACGCCATCCAGAGAAACTATGCTCAATTCTTGATTTGAAGACTTTAAAACAGTAGCTTAAGCTTCCTTACTCTGTACAGCTATCTGCTGCTAGAGAATGGACGAACGCAATGAATGTCCCGAATCCTAACTGTCCATGCACGGCGATGGGAGGCCATGTCGAAGCAAATCGTTGTTATTTTCTGGCTTCGCCGACAGACTACAAGCCCAAGCGCTCAACATGCGCTTTAACGGTACTGATCCACGTGTTCAGTGGCCCGTTACTCTGGCAACTTGTTCGACGGCGAAGGAGGGAAGTTTGAAGGCTCCGTGTCTGGCCTTCTTAAAACCTGACCAACGAATTCAGCCGACGGCGTTGCCGAAATGTGACAAGAGAGTGTATACCTGGGAGTAGTAGGACCTTGGGTGGTGGGGTCTTTCGTGGTAAATCGAACATGTGGCTTCGATCAACTGTAGTGGTTAGTACCATCACACTGTTGCTGATGGATCCTGGTTCGATTCCCAGGTCAGGCCACCTCGGTTGGCACTGAGACGCCACCTGTAAACTTATTCCCGAGAAACGTAATGGCAAACACCCATGACGCCGGTTTATCATCTAGTAGGAGAGAGACGCTAAATTTTTATTCTTTTTGGGTAACGGGGAACGAAAACTCTCGGAGAGTCTCCACTTTCCATCGAAATACATGGAAGACAGTTTTGGCGGAGGAGAATCACGTCAAGATCCAGGAAGGCGGTTCTCTTCCATTGCCGGGCACATCACATTTTAATGGTCAGCATCATTAATATTTTCTAAATTCCAGTACTGACCTTAATTAAATAACAACAACACCTCGACGACCAGCAGTGGCGGACCTACTCGTGAATTGTTGACCTAATAATATTAATCTTAGTCTAATGGTTATTTGTGTTTATCAAATATTGTTTACATTCAATTTGATGTTCACCTTCGAACTCCAACCTCCCTCCCCCCCAAGGGCGCGTGTGATATTTAATATGAGGGAGGGCATGTAGGTTGCCGTGCTGGTTACGTAATCAACCAGTCGATGAGAGGTCAACCCCGCAGATCTAGTTGCCGGGACGAATTTGTAATCCGACACTGGGGGTTGGACCAAGGATCCCAGAAGCTCAGGAGGACCCACGACTTAATATGGTTGTTCTAGCAGCATGCGGATATTTTCGTAGAATGTTTAATAATAATCTACCACACTGCACAAGGCTAATCAATGCTTGTATTGACCACGAAAAGCCAATTGCATACTGGCATCTGTGGGTACACCAAACCTCCGAAATAGGGCACGCAGTGAATTTGCGTGGGAGCGAAAAAACTCAAATGAAAGGAAAATTTCGCCTTCTCCCATCTCTTTTTTCTTATTGGGGCCACCGGTAATGTAGCAAAGCACTTACTGACACATGAAGTACCACTATAAGCGTGGATTTGGCGTTAATTACCCATTTTTTAGTAACTGGGCCCACAATTGATTTCCGTAATTGTGGTGGTTTATGACTCAGTCTCGATCGTCGCATGACCTTTGAGAGGCCAACCCAGTGTGAACGGTTTATGGCAGTCTCTATTCATGGAAGAGCGACCTAAATAAATGTCGAAATCTATGAGAAAGTCCTTCCTGGAATGAAAAGTATCGGGACCATGCGGTGTCAGACCCCATGTGAATTGTTCAACCTTTACCCCGGAGCCATATGCAAAACATATTTTACTATATCCATTGCCCTTACCGTTTTGACAACAGTCACCGCTGATAAACAGAAGATATGTGTTCATGTTTCCACAAATAGAGACTCCTGCAAAATCTTAATTAATTTATAAGCATTTCGTTGTTATTCGAGACACCGATGCCCCACTGGCGAATTCTTACAATCTACGCCTTTCTTCAGTCGATCCAATTAGACATCTCTTATTGCAGTTTCATTAAGACCACGTGAACAACGCAAGCGGATACCGTGTATTCGGACTGGGAACTCTATACATTGAATTAACGAGAAAATCATTTGTTACTGACTCATACTACCTCGCATTATTATTCCTGTCTTCACTTGAGTTTCCACAACTTTTGGAATGTAACAACAGACAAACCCATTATTTTTCGTTCATATATCCAGCAATAAAAAAAATATTCCCCGAAATTATGCTCAGTTACACGCATAAGCATGGCCAGGTCGATATCTCTCACCAACTTTTTAATTAGTTAGATCATTTTCAGAGCGCATATTGAAGCTAATTTTTAAGTGTTCACACATTATGCACGAAGATGACCAACGTGCTAATCCATGTAACTCTATGGGTGGGTTTGCTGAGGAAATCCAAACCACAATGAACGCCGCGTTTTCACACCGTGAAATGTCTCGAACTTGAGCGGAGACAATGTGTCAATTGATCCGTCATTTTCGACCGATCAACAATAAAATAACCACCAAATATTGGTAGAACGCCAGAGAAACCAGCTATACCCCCCCCCCAGAAAATACGCAAAATTGCAACCTATAATTTTGTTGGCATCAGCCTGACAATTATACTCCAATTGAGACTAATTGGACCTTTCCTCAAGTGTCGTCTGCCGCCTTCCGTTCCATACCGAAATTAAGCCGAGTTCCAAGTTTATTTAGGTAGTCATTTTATCAACAGAACGAACCACGAGAACAATCAATTGACCTTCATATTCGTGGTTAAATTCCCACAAAACAGGATGATTATGGGAATTCGGTCACGCATTATTTGCCCCGAGATTTGGTTTCACCCAGACTGGCGAAACAGGCATTCAGAGACGGTGTTCATATGCAGCATTGCTAATCGTTTTTATGCCGGAATCTCTAAAATTATGTGATGTAGGATGAATGAAAAAAACCCAAAATCCAACATAATTAACAGATGAACTTTATTTTTTCGACCGTCTCGAGGTCTTATTCTTGGAAGAAGTGGGAATCGTATGGTTACCATCCTCGACGTCACTGATTTATCAAGTCATCGTCGGCATGTCGATCAAATCCGATTCGATGAACCAGCTATGCCCGTCATCGATTCCCATCCTTCTGAACCAGCCGTGCCCGCTACTGATTCCCATTCGTCTGAGCCAGCTGATCCGGCTAATACGACTCCAGACCAAAGCTCGCAAGTTCTACCTCGGCGCTCGGAGCGTTTGGGTTTGAAATCGCCTGTCAACTACCGCATGCCATCGAAGCTGCTGCACCCAGGTGGAGGTGGTGATTGCTAACTCTAATTATTAATTTTGTTTTACTATACTGACGTATATTGTACGTTACACTTTTGAATATGAATTATCGTTGCTGCACGTGTCTTATTCGCTAAAGGTCTCAGTTGGCTATTTGGGTTAGACCGATATTACAGACAATCCGTCTATTATACATTCAGGGTTAATCCAACCCTCCATACAATACTATCACAAATATGTCACCTGACGTATTTCCGATTCTGGGGGAATATAGACAATAACAAGCTCTGTGTTGAAGCCTAATATTTTTAAAAGAATAATTACTACTTACTAACATTAGGCAGCATACTATTTTATTAGATCGATAACGATAACAACCTCAAATACCTGTAAAAATCGACCGAATGGAAATAAAAAATCAACTAATACATGTAAAGATACCCGTTTATTGGAGTCATACGAGTAGAAAAGATGAAATGTATCTAAAACAAATGCCAGTGCGTATTACGCGGTCAGAACTCCCAGCGAAAAAGTACAATAAGGGGATATCAGGATACAAGAGATAACGCCGATACGTCGATAAAAGAGACGCCCTCACAAGGATGGATTGAATGCTATGATACACAAAGACCTGAAAGACTAAGTTCACTACACAGTGCCGATAGACTCAATGAACAACTAACTCAGAGATTGTGTAAAAGCGGACAGTAAGGCCATGACGTAAGGGCACGCCTTCAAAAGAGTCGGGGTGTCTCGGCGCGAATTACGTCGGTTGCCCGATGAAGACGACCGACTCCGAATGGAGGAGTGTTGGTTGGCTGCAAGTAGGAGATCCAAACAATCGCTGGATTGTTCTACGACTTGTCTTAGCAGACCTCGCCGCTCGGGAGTGAACCCCGGGTCCTTGAGTAGTTCTTGAAGTGCAACATCGTCCTTTTCGAAAGAATTGAAGATAAGAGGAATCGGTTGGGGCAGGAAGGGGATAACCGATTCGACCATTCTAATTTTGGAGAACGGGAGTTCAATAAATCGCTTCAGGGGAGGAGTTAGCTGAAACCATAAAAAAACAGGTTGCAGTGCATGTGTGAAGTTTCGTGTCTATCTCCTACTAGAGGATAAATCGCGAGAATATGTTCACAGTCGGCGTCCTCAGTGCCACCCGGTTGCCTGGCCCGGGAGTCGAACTCAGATCCCTGATGCTGGCCGCAAAACCGTCGCAACACGTGTACAACAAGGGGTAATCACGACCCCATTGGTTTAAACGTATTATTTTTATCAAAGTAAATAAGCCAGTTCATGGAACAAATAGGGTTCATACTCATCCTCACGGATGATTGCTACGTGTTAATCAGATAAAAGTGACACAAATTAGGATGCTTATTACAATATGGCCATATTAACTTTCCTGCACACAATAAGACGGATTTCTCACAGTCAGAAACAAAGATAACAATAAACCATGGCGACATGTATAATAACAATAAAGTATCCTTACGCGTGTTATCTTCACGTGAGTAAGTTCCCCAGCTCTGTTGACGTTAAATATTACACGAAAGTCGTGCCATCTGCAAGAGAATATCCGAGTTAATATGGGTTAAGGTGGAATAAAATGAAAAGCACAATACAATCCGAAATAAGGAATGCTTTTTATGTGATGACAGCAAGTATGCAGGCAAGACTCCATATAAAAGGCTTCGGCTTTATCAAACCAAACTTATTCTGCCGTCGTTATGTTAGCATGCTAATTGTTGAGTTTAAATTCACGTTTAGACATGACCGGCAAGTGGGGTACGACGATAAAACCAAATTAGAGGTGTTTTCGATTGTAGACGAGTGTAAAGTAGATGTCCAACGTAATGAACACTTATTGGTATCAAGACAATTATAGAACAAACCGATTTATGAATAAAAAAGTAACGAAATGCGAGAGAACGGTGGAATGTTGGCAGGCAACAAATGTGATCATTGAGCAACATTTAACCAATTTGCAGCCAAACACCAGCGTCAACGTACTGTGCTCTAGGTTCCAAGCGAGGGAGAAGCTGGTCCAGAGGGAGATTTCGCTCGTCATCTTTCGGCGACGGTAACAAAACTATCCTAAAGCTGGCTTCCACGCGCCAGGCATCTTGATCCACACGGACACTGAGTAAATCTATCCGACGGCCACAGGAGACTGCCGCAAAGAAGGACCGAACAACCGCGAGGAAGCAGTTGGCTCGCGTCGGTCCCCTGGAAGGATACAAGGAACGATGACTTAGGTAGTATAAACAAATAGAAAGGGCATACAAGATAACGACTGATAATTAACGAAGGCTAATTCAGAAGATTTCCATCGCACACATAAAACATTTGGCTAGGGTGTGCTACCAATTCAGAATACTCTTTTGACGTAAGTTATAAGAAAAAATGCTGAGATTTGTCTACTCAACAGACATGTTAAGATAGAAGTAGGCAAACGTAGAAACTCGCCTGAAGAACATTGATTTCCCGTTCATCCTTTCAAATTCGAGGACAGTATTCGGTTGAAAGAAATCCAACGATGAAAAAAGATCCCGAAAGAATAAATAAGGCAGTTCTTTCTCAACCCAAGTCTGGATGTCCATAAGTTTATCTAAACGAATTTGTGCTTCTTTTCGGGATTTTAGTTCCTGAGGAGTTGAATATGGACCTTCTTCATCCGCGTAGTATGTAAAGAAAGGGAGACCGAAGTGAGGAGGAGTAAGTCTATCCAAGCATGGGTAAATGGGAGGGAAAGAGGCGATGGGAAAATGTGGCGGAGGGATAAGAACATTCCTTTGATATCCCTCTGGTTGATTAAAGCGAACGTATGCCCGGTAAAAGAATCCAGAACAGATGCCTGTGGTAATAACAGTGCGACATCGGTGATTCATAAGAAGACGCTTGTCTGAGAGGGGTAGCATTCGTAATACACGCAACATCTACAATGGAATGACAGATAAATAAACATCTTCAGTTTTCGGTATTGTTGGTTTGAAGTGTGTTTATAACGAAACATTCCTTAAGCGGACGGTATGCGGGTATGTTTGAAGTTCAAGGATCGAACCGGTCGGGCAATCACGTGAAAAAAAACAGGATTTAAGCTACGACAAAACCATATATCGGACCGTGGAGGAGAATAGATAAGCCGTTCCATCCACGGCTGAGAAAACTGGCTCATTTATCTCAATCTCTTCGAAACGCGCAAAAGGCAAGTCTTATCGTATCTTGTTAGAGATAAATAAAACGCAAGCAAACGATACTTTCTACGGTGGTGACAGCATCTAGCGAACCGTATGCATTACATAAAGTGGTCTATAACATGCAACATGACCCTAAATGGGTATTCTTTTTGTTTTATCGCTTACACTAATTTAACTCGGTTAAATGTTAGGATTTTCATGAACTTCATAGTGGAAAGTAGAGTTAAGGTCCTGTCAGATACCAAGATAAAAAAGAAAGCGAAATTTCTGGCAAGCTAGTAAGGGAGAAATACTTAATACCGAATAACCAACTTTTCCCCATGTGAGGTGGGAAGCACACGTGGGTTTCGCGATAAACCGCGGTCGTTTACGGATAAGCTATACGCCTGTTCATGATTGATTGCGATGGCACAACTGCAAAATAAATGTATTCACGTTTCTATGATTTTTTTGTTGGAAGTGTATTGATAACGAATGACACTTCATTCCTCTACCGGACAGTGTGTGGTTTGCTTGAGGTTCAACAATCAAATCGGCCGAGGGGAATCGTGTGAAGAAAACTGGATTCCGAGCCACGAAAAATATATATCGGACCGTGAGGGAGAATAGATAAGAATTTCTATCCGAGGCTGAGAAAACGCTGGCTCATTTATCTCCATTCTTTCGATACGTGCAAAAGATAAGTCTTATTATACCTTATTATCAATAAATATAAGGCAGGTTAACATGACTTTCTATAGGGTACTACAGTTCAAAGTAAACAGTTAATTATTCAGTTAACTGGTAAAATAACGAGTAAAACACGTGAGCAAGTTACCAATTACCTAAACAGCTCTGAGCGACCAAGTTAGAAGCCTCAGCCAATAAAATACAAGTTTCTTACACAAATATGATCGGTGGAGCAGTTAAACTAATGTAGATACTTTAAGACAGAAACGCATATATTTAAGAAATAACTATGCACAAAATCTACCGAAAATATGCAAGTTGCAATGGATTCATAAAATATACCTTTAACCAGAAAAAGACACAAACCATTTATCAAGACTTGTTCAGAATATTGAATGGCTTTGGTAAAACAATACAATTATAAATGCGCATGCACATGCCGGATGAAAAAATTACGATCATAGGAATTTGATTGAGGCTTTTTAATGCTTGTCTATAGAGTAATTAAGCATCGGGAATTCAACGCACTATTTGAGGACTCAAAGCATGTGAATTTATGCGACTTCCAAAAATTGTTGCTTAGATTGATTTCCGCAAAAAAAACACTGATATTTTCGTAAACACGATGTTTATTCATTCATTCAATACAAAACAACCTGTCTTTTTCGTCTAGTTTATGGGCATAATCGTCCGTGGAGTATCAACTCTGTGGGTGTTTCCAAAAAATGGTTATGATGGGGACTGCGAAATTATAAAAAGGTTTTTCATGCTTGATCGGTGATTTGGCGTCGTCTTCCATCCCAAGCGAAGTTCATAGTCGGACTTAATGGGCGAAAATCCGGGGTTTACTCACTCATTTATACTCCGCCCTACCGTAGCCATCATGTTAGAGTCGCAGGATATGGGGTTCACAGTGTCAAAAATTACTTGAATCCAGATTTTTTTGCAATTCTGGTTTCTAATATTATTTACCGATGTGACAAACTGTTAAACATCAACCACAACAAACACTTCCTTCTCACGTCCATAGTATAATTCACATGAATTCACTGATGACTGAAATGGTCAAAGTGTCTAATGCTAACATAATAATAATAATTGAAGTGGCTTTATTGAGGTCACGAGGACCAAAACTTTCAGCAGTTAAAATAGGCAATATGACAAGTATTAGATGTGAAAATTGTCTTTTAGTTCCTGTTTCACCTGCTCTGGTGATACTACAAATCGGGACAAATAGGGAATGTGTAACGAACGACATGACTGGATAAGAGGCGGCCATCTTGCTTTCTATCTTTCCATGGAACGAAGTTCAATCTGATGGTGTTTACAACCCTCTGGTTCACTCAAAGTGAGGCAACTCACTTTCTCCCGTCATACAGGATGCCTTTCGCTCTCCCAACTCTCCGCAACCGGCAACCGCAGCCGCTCAACCTCCTCCACACATCCTACACTGTAGGACCTACAGCGACATCCTCCCTTCTCCCAAACTATGGACCAGTTGGGTAGTTACCCGTTATAAGGACCCGTCCCATTTTCGCCCAAAGCTCCTATTGTGTTCCAACTTCTTCGTCTATCGCTTTCCTTATTATATCTTCTTTCGTAAGTGCACTTACACGATGCGTGTACCTTCTACCAATCTTCCTTACTAAGTAAAGGTCACTCGCCCATTAAAGTCGCCTTATTCATGGAGTTGACTGACGTTTGGGAAAACCCTCTGGCGGAATACAGGTTGCTATTAACTAATCCCATTTTCCTAGATATCATTCCCACTGGGACATTACAAATGACCGAATTGCAATGCGCGGTATAGTCTACGCATTGGTCGAAGAGATTTACATTTAGATAAACTGGGATTGAGGAAATGGGAGGGGTCACTTAAAATACGATCAGCGATTAGTGAACAATTATTGAAGTGGCGTTGAACGATGATTTCTTGAATAGAGAGAATAGGCAGACCACTAGAAAACGAGATTATTTTAAAAAGTCTATGAAGGGTTAAACAGTCAGAACATTTAAGGCCGGGGGAAATTATTGAAGAACAATATACAATATACAATAACATAATGCCTTCGTGCACACAATAAAGCCTCGAAGTGTAATCATCATTTAATGTTACTTTCAGCCTTCCGATTTAAATTCATTAAGGCATATTTAATTGTCACCAAAAGCAAATCGTAGAGTATCGTTTTGGACCGACTCCTTAGTGTTACATTAAATTTGATGGAAATTTTAAACCTTTGAATAAGTCTATAATATTTTTAGATAGATTTCAAGTGCATAACGATTTTTATAATCGCACCATAGAAAGTTAAATGTGGCAATACTGGTACGAAATATGGATTAAATTAACGAATTCACAAGGCAACTCTTTTCTCGCAGGCATAATCGAGTTTGGATTGCATAGGAGAGAGGAGATTGTTTAAGAAGATGTTAAAGACCGGTGTGAGCCAAAAATCTTGCTAGGTTTAGACGACCAAATACTCATTTTATAAAGAATTTACCAAAAAATATTAAAAATCCTACGATGTGATTTTCTGGATATATTTTTCTAATTTTTCTCTTATAGCTGAAGTGTACTACCATATGATGTAAATTACAGGTCGCTGTCGTCGTTTTAATTGGGAGCACAATTGGTGGATGACAAAATACGTTTACTGTATCCTACTGTATGCATTAATACCATGCAACCTAATTAGTATCTCATCAATGACCTTTGCAATATACCTGACGTAACTGTTAAGGCAAATATCACGCATTGATACCTAAACAAGTCCCATATCATATTTATCGTAGTAAGTTCTTTAGACGCTTCTTCTAACGGAAGCTGCGGAAATACGTCCTGCAATACGAATTTGGGTTAACATGCCTAGCCGTTTAGACCGTTCAACAGCTATTCGACATCGGGAGTTGTTGCAGAGACGTACACTAAGCATCGATTAACGGTGATTTCGATAGTCACCACGAAGACGAATTGGTCCCTCGGGGTAGAACAAGAGCCGTAGAAAACGTGTTCCAGGATTTCCTGAGATACGAACTAATACATCTCTTGCTTGACTGAGCCTCGGATGCCAAACGCAAGAAGTCGAGACCTCCATAATCCGTCGTCGGGGCTTCACTCAAATAAAAACTGGGGTAACATCAATCCTTCCCTCAAAAGGAAAGCATTCCGAAATGAGCTGACTTGTTTCAGATTAAATTGTGATGATATCCTCAGCATCTGCGCTCAATATATGGTTTTTTGGATTAACCGCATTCCAAGCAATCCTAACATACATGGCCGTGTTGGATAGGTAAAAATGTTACAGAAGTCAGCCGGTGATCACCAAGTTTAACGGAGACGGATATTTTACCCTTAAACAGCATTGTATAGCCGGTAACACCAGCAGCCGCGGTATTACTATGATATAAGTCATTTCAGCTGAGGGCCGACGCATTGAAGCGAACAGGGCTCATCGTATCCACGATGAAATAGCGGTTGTAAACATTAGGAAAATACCGCCGGCCGTAAATACGGTTGGAGTACCCAAAGTTGGTGATGCCAATACTTGGTGGTGCGAATTTGGATCAGAAGCGATAAACTTTACGAATCTCTTGTGGCAAACAGCCTTGACATAGGTCACCTTCCGCAGTTTTGTCACTTAACGTCCCGAAATGTGCAAGACGAGAGCCTGTGCATTTCCCCTTAGGTTACCGCTGTGGTCTGCTAGCTGACGGCTTGTTGTACGAAACCGTTTCATCTGGGCTAGAATCGCTCACACTCTCATGGACCTCAACGCATTCCTTAAATTTGTCGAAATTTTGGTCAGGCATCGAAAGGAACTGACGCTCAAGAATCGGAAGGTTAATACTTGCAAACAGCCTATCACTTAGTTGAGTTCTCAACAGGTCGCCGAAGCTATATTTCGTGGCCTGTTGCTGAACCCAACATGAAATTCTTTAGGCCGTCATTCTGAGCTTAAAAAATCTCGATAAATCAACCGTTTCAGAATTCCTCGGCTGGATGTGATAAACTAGTAAAATCAATATTCCCATCGATTGTCCTTGCCCCTGTGTTATCTACAAAAACGACTCCCTGAGAACATTAAGCGCTCATTTAGCCGCTAAAGAACACATATTTTTCGCATAGATTAATTCACGGATTGCATCCAAATAATATCTTGAAACGGCAGTGCAAGCTGTCTAGCCCATCGGGTTTGAAAATGCCTAATTGTTTAAGTGATCCCGGAATAGAAGTTAACATGATTTTAAAAAAAAAATCGTGAGGTTATGGTAGAAAAGATACACCTGCGTCGCGAGATTTCCCTACAATACATATGTAATAACGACAACCTACAGCTAAACTGTAATAAATATATTATGCACTCCTAGGGTATAATTATCATCAAAAACCACTGTAAATAGTAGTAGACAGGTCTAGACAAGACAATTGCATTCAACAGGAAGACGTACGCGACGAAGCAGTTGTGAACACCCATTCGAAGTTTGGGTTGATTAAAATAAATACAGTCAATAACCATAAAGGAGCGGGGTATGGATTTCTCGATTCAAAGTCTTCTAACCCTTTTATATTACCTACAGGATATTTATTGTAAAGGAAATAAACATGCTCATTTTAGTCGTGGCTGCTCCACAGGCCACAAACAACAAACCGCCGTCCCAAAAAATAACTTCGTCCGCATTCCCCATTCAAAACCCGCGGTCCTTAGCCACGTTTGAATCTGAAAGCTTTCGGCGGTCACAATTACAGTCTAATTCTAATGTACCTAATCACTTCTTATAAATCAAACCGCATGATAGATTTGAAGACATGCAACCACTAAACGCCTTTTCTTTTTTTGCTTACTTAGCCTGAATTCACATACTTTCACCTACAATCAAATCACCCTGAAGAAGTATGAGATATTTTCAACCCATTTTGCTGAAACAGTATGCTGCTGTGGTCTTCGGAATCTACTACACGCCTATTAAAACCAACAAAACACACAACTTTTGTTTTTTTGACTGAATCCAAGCGCCCGTATTTCTTGCAGGCCATTATTCATTCAAAAATACACCTGGATAATCTTAGTTTTCACCTGACAACGAATTCGACCTTCACGTGTCACCGACAAAGCAAAAATTAAACTACCGTATTTATCATAATTTGGTTTACACTGCCACATAGCATATGCGGAAAGTGCACGAAACAAAATTATAAGTAACCTTCACAACCTACCCCCTAAATCCCATGGATTCCATCCTGTTTGCTATTTAATTTTTCGGTTAAACGTTGGACTAGCGTGCTCCGTGTACACGAACCGGGTACCCCAGCGAAAAAAAACGATTTTGCGTACACCCTTAGTCTATTTACATCAAATAAACATAATGTGATCTGTTTTTCTAGAATTTTATTTGGATGAACAACAAGCAAAAGGGTAAAAAAGATGAGAAAATGTAAACCACTTGGATCTCAAGTCATCGTAGATAAAAGTCACCGGATTTCGATTCCACTGCGGCCGCGTTGGCGCACGTACGCGTTGCTCTGTAGAACCTCCTGGGTGCGGTTCTGCTGTTGCTCCTTCTCATTGGCTCCCGGGAAGGCGTAGAAGGCCGGGTAGAGTTGAAGGAGGCGGAGGCGGGGAAGGCCAATGGCAAGATGCAGAAGTCGATGACTCACCTCCACGGAGGGAGGGATGAAGTTCTGGATACAGAGGACACGCAGCGTACAGCGCGAGGAGCCATAGTCGGCATCTGAATCATCCGACACAATGGGGTAACTTTGGGCCGCCATGACCGCCGAGTCGACGGGGTTGGTGATATCCTTCAAAATAAAGCATCCATTAGAGATTGTGGTGATTTTACGAACAAAATGGAGAATAATTTAGTGTAAAACAGTTTGGCAACAGGTTGATTCCCTAAGAAAACTCTGTTAGTTGCATCAATTTCCTTCATTAAATACAGACAGACCACGCTCACGGCATACGGGCGTAAAAGGTGAAGCCGGGTCACCCACGCCTGGCCGACATTAACGCAAACACATTTTTCTATAGACCGATTGCACCCAATCGGCCCTAACCTTTGTATAACTACCAACTGAAACTCGTCTCTACTACGGTAAACATCATGTGTGGTTTACTGGACGATACAAGTCGCAACGTGAATCCATCAAATGTGCTCAACTATGGATAACAACGCCTCCCAATTCAGTTAAGGTCACCCTTAACCACGCATAGAGAAAGGATATGTTTGAAGGTTTTTTTCCGAAACATTCCGTGTTACTTAAACCAAATAACAGTTTAGGAGAATTAACGAATTTTTGTGTAAAATAGCCTACAAAACACTGAGAAGCACGCTCAAACTCGCATCTTACACGAGTCTTTATCTCCTTGTCAAGGAGGCGCAGAATCCAGACTAACCGATCGAACGGCAAGCACGTGTAGCCCAGCGAGAGACAGGTCATGTTGCCGATGTGGCTGAAGCATGTCCGCCAAAAAAGCTGAGCCAAAGTCGCCTCTGGGACCCTGGACAAATTATTCCTGGAAATATTCAACTCATAGAGCCCCGTCAGCGGTCGCCAGTTGAAGGCGAGGAATTCAATGTCCTCCACACACAGACAACAGTCCTACAAAGTCCACGAAGGGATTCGCTAGAGGGGATTACAATTTAAAGGTACTACGGACACTCGAAAGCGTGCACAATACCTGGATGTTGAGATACTCGAGAGGTTGACTCAATCCGCCCAGAAGAACATGAAGCTGTCCCTGTAGATAGCACCGAGCCAACCCAAGGCGTTGCAGGTGACGTAGCGAGATGAGAGAGCGATTGAGAAGCCGACAGGCAGCGGTGGTTGGCTTGAGGTTGAAGTTGGCGGACGGTGGGCCATTGGAGGATGCGAGGGAGGCTGCCGCGGCGCTAACTCGGGGAGGGGGTACGCAGGCGGGTAGAGAGCAAGCTCGCAGGTTCCGTAGGCTCACAATCCACCCCAGGGCGGAGGGTAGACCTCCCATGCAGCCGGCACCAAGCTCGGGATCCTCAAGCTCGAATTGGGTGATTGTCTGCCGTGGAAACAGAAAGTTGGGCAATTACTTCCTATATCTTCGCCACCATGCGTTATCGGTGTCTCCCTTAACAAGAAACGTTCAAAATAATATATCAAGAACAGAGATTGTGTAAGTTTAAGTCATTTGGTTTGGAAGAGAAACAGTGGTTGTGGCATTTTGTTATCTTCGAGAAAACCAGCAAAATGTTTCCGTTGTCTTTAGCATTGTCAGCTGACTCGCCTCACGTGTCCGACAGTCAGCAACCAATACACGCGCACACATAATGACCGTAGAACGACCCACGGGACACGAAGCTGTCTTCGGCGACGCCTAATGCACGTGGCCGTGATGTGGCCGAATTTGGGCATTTGAATAATTACGTTACTTGTTTACATCCTGCTACGAAAAAGAAAGAATGGCAGCGCAGCACAGAAGAAGCTAGCGCATAGCCGGCACAAAAATCGCAGGCCTGGGGCGGGATGATTGCAGTTGTTCATATCACGCGGCTGCCCGATCCTTTAGACTGCTAGAATTTTGGTGCGATCGGTCGAGAATTCGGAGTGTTTCACTTTAAAGGGGTTGCACAGCAGCGGTCAGCACATTGCCAAATATTCTCATTAAAGATAAATAATCCACGCACGTAGACGATGCACTTATTGTGGGAATTGAAAGAAGCCACCCCGTTACCTTCTTTGGATTTGCTTAGAAAACATTCACATTTACCTTCTTGGGCGTCCAAAGTGATGGGCGAAAATTCAAACTTTAACAGCTTATCAATTTAACGAAATATGCCGAACTTCCCAATTTGTCATAGAACAAATCTTTACTAAAGAAATTGAACCATTAATATAGCAAATTATTGTTGCCGGTTGTAAAGGCACAACTTTGGTCGAAACAGATAGAAACGAAATATTCTGTTTAGCGAATATAATATAATATTCCTCAAAAAGAATTATCATCAGCATGAATGACGTTTTGACAGGCAATTCTTCTTTAACCGCATAAACAGAAATCGTGTTTTTTTTGAAAAAATAAAACAAAATATTTAAACAAGTTATTAATTTTTAAATATTTTAAAAGACCTTTTCCCACTTTTATTTAAATAAACATCATACTGGGACAGTAAAAGGCGGATTCAACAAAAGAAACGTTGGTTATATTATCTTCGCCCCAACAGTGGTACGACTTATTAAAGTTGCATCTGGTGGGAGCTCGCTGGCCAATCTTAAATCTTTATTACTCTCTGGAAGCCATCAAGTTATAATAAACAAGCTAAAATCATAATCCATCGGCGGTGCTAGGCAGTGCACTTTGTCCGAAAGGTCCCCATACAAACTTTCACCCACCCGTCGCTTGTGTAGGGGTTCAAACATGTGAACTGCCCTGTGAAACTGGTGGGGAACCTGTTTATTCATATAGAACACGCTGATTGTTCAGGAAGGGAAGATATTACTATTTTAAGTTACCTATTTATATCTGACGTTCTCGAGATAACTCTGCCTCGTGATTTGTTATCTGCCGTCCATCAACTCTTCTAATTGGCACGTATTAATCGAAAATATCGAATCCTAGTTCTCTTATTCATCAACGCATTTAGTAATACAATCCAAGCACACAGATGATCGATTCTAACTGTTACCATTATTCGTATTCATTAACCTATCCGCCATTGTGTTGTCGCTCCCCCGTTTTCGCTCTGATCATATAACACAGCGTGTAGATACAATCTGAATCTTTATGACTCTTTGAAGGATTTAACCTCACATTTCGCCACTGTAAATCGTTGATAAACTGAGTAATTTCCCCAAATACTAATCCATCCAGTTGCTGTCGACTGTAATGCATTTTAATAATGATGAATTGTACTATTTTAATTGGTTTGACCGAGGTGTGCATCTCATTGATATAGACTCACATAACCTAACAGATTGTAACTTAGTGACAACGAAATAGTCATCGAAAAACCGACAAGAATTCGTTTTTTGCCACCCTTCAACCAAACCCGAACGACTATATGCTTAGGTTAGCTATTTGCTTCCCTATTCTTAATTCTTGAATAGGTTGTAATAACACCGAATATTGTCAAACGCGTGTTTTTCTTAAATCTGCGCTGGAAGAGGCTGCAGAGGTGATGTTAAGTCCAGTATTTTGATTATTCGACCAATCAAAAACCAATTGAGCCATTTAATGGTCGTCAAAACGAGTCGCAATAGAAACTGGCTTGTCGCAGAAAAAAGACATTTTTAAAACTCACGAGAGGGTCGAGGAGACGAATGAGATTGTACACTGGGAGACGTAGTTCTGGCAGGAGTCTCATCAGCAAGCGATTGCACGAGAATCGAAATGGGGTGAGATTTTGTAGAGCCAGACCAAAGGCAACCTCGTCTACGGACATGTTGCAGTCGAGGCAAATCGTCACGGGCTCTAAAATGCATACAACGATTGACTGTTTCGCGATGTCTTCCGGTCTGACTATCAAACGGAGACGCTTGCGCAGTTGCTATCACTGATCGCAGCAATCCATTTTAGTGGTGTGCCGTTGGAAACAAAAACATTTGTATAGGTGGACAAAAAGTTCAGACGAAAGATTAAATACTGGTAAAAGTTGATTTGCCCTAACGTCAAAGAAGTGTTGTTTTATTGATCACCCTTGGAAATATGTTTCGACGGATGAATCGTGCATTACTTCTAAACCTATTTTAAACTTTTTGAAATTGATTTTTACGTGGCTATCTCCTGCTAGAAGATTAGTGGGATTCATGGATGCTTGAATTAAAATTCTTGGGAATATTTTACAGATGGCGTCCCTGGTAAGGGATTCGTATTATTTCAAACAGCCAACGAACGGACGATTTTCTTTCACCAATTTCACCAAGACCGGCCAAATGTCTATCGCGGCAGATAGCTTTACTCATATTCACTCCACATCTCGGACTTTCATGAAAGGAGAAACCGTTATTTTCACTTAAGTTATTCATTTTATTTTCATTTCACAAATACTGCGAATGCACCTACCGAACGTCTCGTCGTGGCAAAAGTCTCCTTCATGCAGTGTGTAGATGGTAGAAATGCGATTGAAGTACCTCTCGAAGCGTTTATCCTGAATTGTGATCTGAAGACTTCCCCGAATTTGTTGTCTAACGTCGTCCGAGCTACGTTTCTCTGGGCTGATCCAGAGCAAGGGAATTCTGGAAAGTTCGATGCTTACGCGTCGATCTATAAGGTAAATATCCCGTTACAACGATATAAACTTTAAGACCCCAAATTGTCAGAGATTCTAATTTAGGGTTACGGATCTAATTCACAGAATATGTCAACTTGGGACTCTCAATAAGAGGCCAGCAATTTATTAATTCCTTTATGGTTTGCCAATTAATTGTTTTGCAGAACCACATGCTCTTAAAGTGTGCCGACACGTGCTTTTTATCATATGTACATCATGCTTTTGAATGTCATTGGGATTGAAAAGGTTAGTCTAAATATCTGACACTTGGGAAGTACAACCAGTCGGAAAAAACATAACTACGTAACTACCAGCCGGGAAATGGAGATGAGCTCTAAAACAACGCTTGTTGTCAACGAATTGAATAAAACAGCTTTTTTGGAAGCATAATTCATAATATGTCAACACCCATACAGCCGACTTATCCTCTCCGTACAAATTTTATTTGATTGAATTTATGCTTTTAGTGAGAGCCAACAGGCGCACGCGTCCAATTTCGGTCAGTCAGCAAAATTTTGAAGCGGCCAGTATAAGATAGGCCTATATGTCGGCATTTTCCGCATTAAAACATTCCCAAAACCGAACGAACAATGTCCTACCTTTCGGATCGGGAATATGAATAGAACTAGCTGGATAACGGCACCAGAAGCTTGTTTAAGAATGCCAAGGAAAACGAAGCAGAACACACCTTCTTCAAACCCGCTGAAATCGATTGCCTGCAGAGCGCAATCGCTCTGCCTCGAAAGAATTCCAATGATGAACGCATCGAGCAGAGTCGGGCCCACAGTCCCTCCAGTCGATGTGAGATAGGCTGATTCCGGATTCGATGTTACAAAGACAGGCTTCGTGAGGTACCTTCGAGGCAGTGGGAAATCCTCCTTTGGAAGTAATCGACGAACGTTCAAGTAGGTGCCCGGCCAATTGGCAATAAGACCAGAGATGGCAGCGCAGTCCCGCTGCACAATCGCTTCGGTGAGAAGGCTTTCAAACAAATTCATAGAGAGGTATCTGTAGTCGGGGCGGAAAGTTATAGGATCCTTGAAATTCGGAGACATTCGTTCGAGATGGGAGCTTTGGGTTGACTGTCCATGTGAGGGAAATGTACAGGGCCAGTCGCGGATAAGATAGGCGACGCATATTTCGGTTAGGGTTCTGTAAAGTAGAAAAAACCGTTTAATCTATTTTCAAAAAGGATATAAAAAGCTACATTTCGTAAATCAATCATGTCCTGCCAAAAAATAGACTGTCAAATGACACGTGTTTCATGAGATGATATGCATCAATTACTTTATTACGGTCAGACTAGCCAAATTATATAATACTATTAAGTATAAGAATATGCAGCCACAATGTGAAAAACGTGGAATAACAGCAGATAAGTCCTATTTAAATTGCACATTTGTTGCGCCCTAATTGTTTTTGAGAAATCGATCACCAATAATTACTAGAATTCGTATTCACCCCCAATTGTGCCTTGCATCATTGTCTGACTTCTCGAAGCTAGCCATAGAAATATCGTGAAAAAAAACCCAAGATGTATAATTATTCAAAAGCTCAACGCAATACAGATTCGCAAACATTTACCGCAGCTCTATGAAACAATATTATCGATCGATCTCACACATAAATTCCGGTGAAAGGTAGCCACCCATGTTCGTTCCTATCTCGCTCCATTACTTTCCTATCGTTTACCGTCAACTAAATTCTCAATGACTGTTCGATAGCACCCAACCGGATGGCGTATCACGTTCCGTTCGGGAAAGCGGCGGCTTTTAAGGTGGACAGCAACACAGTCACAGCAATTGCGAATATTTTTACCTGTTTCTCGGCAGAACACGAGGCGGACCAGCTGACTGGGTCACCGAAAGCCGAGTTTCAGATCAATCATAGGAAGCTCACACGACTTAAAGTGTTATTGCCCATTTATCGGCGTTTCTTGCGTTTCTCACATATTATTCTACAGTTCGCTGACGTATCGCAAATCTTGCTTTTTTTAGTTGTTGTTTCATCTCTTTAGGCTAAAATAAAAATCTGGAAAATGGGATTGACCGAATTTCTATATACGTTAAAGCGTTCGCATTGATCGAAGAAATTGACTTTGAGACAGTCCGGGGTAATCTTATATACGTCAGGCAAGAAGGTAAAAACCTTTAAAAAGTGTGACGAGATTATTTTAAAATGCTGCACGTTATGAGTCTCGTGGCCTTAATGAAACTAATACCATCATTATTTGTAGCAAATCGAACAGCCGGCATTTGGGTAGGTGAATGATAGCGCGAGTATGCGTGGTTCGGGAGATCGAATCAATTCATGGACGAATTAAATCTCGCAGAAATCACAAAAATCGGAAATAATTGGCCTGCTCGACTTTGTGCAGGTATTTTGCCCCAAAAATATGCGGCAAACGTTTACTCGATCTAAAAGACTATTTAACAAGAAAACAGTCATACTAGAATCAAACCCAAAATGACTGCTTGTATCCTTATTGCTGTCCTACTCGACGAATAGCCCTTTACAAAACAACAAAAAACTTGGCAGTTTAGACGACGTTTTCGCAAGCAGTAAATCCACAGCGTCTTTGACTGAATGCACTTCATTCCATTTATGAAACCCGTGTTTAAGAAAAGAACCGCTTGCCTTGGTTTGCAACACAGGTAATTTGTGTCTGAATTCCATAAAATAACGCCAGTGTCCGGATCCCTCTGTAGTCGGTATCGGCAGTGGATGAAGGGATACCAGACGGAGGCGAACTCGGGTCGATGCATCCGAACCCACGAGGCATAGGTCGGCGCCTGACGCGGCGGGTAAACGTCGGCGACGGTCATGGTACGTCTGACCCCGGGTTTACCCGCGGCACCGACCAATTCCTTCCCGCGCTTCCCACTCGACTCTCTCGACGCGGATGGCGATGCCGGGGATCTCCTGTGTCGTATTTCAGAGCCCGCCAGGGTGACAGCACGCCGGACGCGAATAGCGTTGCGCTCCAATCGACGTTTCATGTGACCACCACGATGCAGAGGTGAGGTGCACTCACTCTCGTCACTTTCTTTCCAAGTATAGTCTATTAGAGTAAGACAGCCGTGCATAGTCAAACGGTTTCTGCTAGTCAGGGACAAAGCCGATTCTGTGTGCTACATCAGCTGTGTATAATGCCGCGTCCAGTGGCACTGTTCACCAAATAGGATGCCGACTTCAACCAATGGGAAACCGAGGGTTTGCCAAGAGAAATCCGATTGGCAGTCACTCTTCAGGACACACGTGCGCATTATGACGCTTTGCCTTCAGGAAACTGGCATTGCGGCTTCGATGTTTTTTATCAGGTAAGCTTCCCAATAATTTTTTCCGGCCTTAAATTTTCTGTCTTGTTAACCCTTCGAAGGCTTTTCAAAATAATCTCGTTTTCTAGTGGCCTGCCTATTCTCACCATTCAAGAAATCATAGTTCAACTCCACTTCAATAGTTATTTACAAATTGCTGCTGGTATTTTAAGTGACCCCACCCTTCCCCTCTTTTCAAGTTTATCAAAGTGTAAATCTCTTCGATGAATGCGTTGGCTATACCGTTCAATACCCACAAGAACGGCGGCATATCGTAATTCGGTCATTCGTATTTGTCCGAATTTTTGGTTTCACCAGAGCAGGTGAAGCAGGAACTAAAAGACCATTTTTATTTGTAGTATTTGTTATACTGTCTTGTTTTATGCAGAAATATTTGGTCCTCGTGACCTCAATAAAGTCGCTTCAATTTTTATTATCATTGAATTGACGGTATCCATATATTATTTGTTGGTAACAGCTGATTATGATAACTGGTTTTTACCACACTTCTGTAACAGCGCGATTAATAACACGCAACATACCTCAAAATGTGTGGATAAGCTACCCAAATGCGTTTCATATAACGTCTAATTTTATTGGTTTTCGATGCTGTGTGCATGTGTGAGGCAGGCCGACCAATGGCATCAAGTCCCGTTTTCACTCAAACAAATGTTTTGCCTATGTTTTAAAATTGCGCATCCTTCCTTCACCGTGCCGCTTTAAACAAACACTTACAATGAACGTTGCTCTCGGTAAGTTAAGGGCAAGCCTTCCTTTTATGAAACCCGAAGAGACCGGATTCCTTCTCGACGAGAATGAGTTCACGACCTCATCCGAGTCATGTCCAACTGGCGAATCATCTCTGAATAAGTGGAATAAACTAATGGAAAAATTAACGCCTCCACCAAGCATGAATTTGTTCCGTTGGGCATCAATAAGACGCAAATATGACTCTATGAATGAGAGCTATGACAACGAGTTAACCACAGATCCATCTGGGCCAAACATTTCTAATCTCACTCATCTGGATTCCCCCGAGCCGACGAGTAACTGTCAAACAATTCAACAAAAGTCTTTCCCAACCAAAGTCTACTGGGATAGGTGGGTATAATTATTAAAAACTGTTTTTCCACTTTCGGGTTCTGTAAAAATTTCTTAGTGGTGGGTTCCTACTTCCTTTATATGGATTTTTTCCAAGCACCAGTCCTGAATAATTGCTAACGTATTGCTGTCGATGAAAGGTTTTACAAAATGACACCAGACTTGTTTCTCGTATGCTATTTAATGAAATGGGAGCAATGCAACAGTTGTCCATGTATTAATTACGCATGCAAATTGGAAACCGAATGAAACAACAGCTACGGCTACTAACCCTGGTGACTTCGGTAATGCCCGAAGCCCAACCAAACGTGAATACTTCCGATAAGATTATAGATATGTTTTGGTTTAACAGGCACTTGATAAATTGGTTTAACAGTTTTTTACTTTCGAAATAGCGCTCCCAAGCTAAAAAAACGTCTGAATCATAAATCCACGATGCTAAAAACAATAGCCGGCATTCAGCACATACGCGAGTCCTACAATTTTGCTACATACGGATTTGCTCGATTGGATGTTTTGACAGGTTTTTTCACTGACACAACTGAACCCAATGACCCCGTAACCCCACTCCAAAGAGCCTCCAAAGGACCTTGGTTGAATAAATCCGACACCACAAAATTATGTAACGAGTTTGTACGCAGATGTTTTATAAAGTTGTAAAGCGACAATGCTGCGTGCATTTAGGCATATGCTGGAGTAAGCGGGAATCGAAGAAAAAGAGAAATAGTTGTTTAACTTCTTTGTTAGTTAGACATTTTCAAAATAACAATGACAAAGTTCGAATAGCATTTTTTTAAATAATGACTTTTTAAGTGAATCAAAAGTACATATTTGAAATCGGAAAAAACATTGGGTGCCAGCGTCCAGTTGCCAAAGAAATAAGATCATAATTTATCAGCATATAATGTGTACACAACCAAATGCATAGTTATCAAAAATGTACTACAGTTTAGGACAGTTGAAAATTGGTCAATCACAACTAGCTGATGATGAATAATGAAATTTGGAATTAAGCGTCATCTTCCGTGATGTAAATATATCATCGAACACAAAATATATGCCGATATTTACTATAGAAATGATACTAAATAACATTAGATGCTATTAATGAGAGAATACTAATCAATATTTATTTTACCAGGATGAGATTTAAAAACGTGTCATTTCGCCAACACTCAAAGTCAGAAAAATCCACTGCTCATGGAATTGGCGATGCCGCGTTTACGCCCGATGCACCAGGTATTTGGAATTGCGGCCATCTGTCCGAATAATCGGTCACCTATCCCACAATACAATGCCATTAACCCTTTGTTTATATAACTTTTGTATTTGTGCACGTTTCAAGGAAATATGTTTCTGTGATTAAATTTTTATCCATTCGGTCGATTCCGTTTTTGATATAACAACATCGGATTGGCATGTGCCTCACAGATGCCATCAATTTATGTTTGAATCCTCGTGGAAAAATACAGGATGTAACGAGTCTCTTTTGGAGTAAAAAACACTTTATTACATACACGTTTTATGGAACTAGATAAAAAACGTCTTAAATCGCGAAACCTCTAAAACGTATCAACGCCTGACTAAAACAATTACCATAATTATAAACAAACATAAAAGCACGGCGTTTGATATTCTGCGTATTCGAAAGAGAAACAAAGCTCAGCAGTCTCAAATGAGAGGTATTTAATGCACCTCTATGCCCTAGAATTATAGACTAATCATGCAAATTTATTCAAAAAACCGCGGCGGACATGGAAAAGGTAACCATAAATTTCACCTTTTCGACAATCTTCAACTTACAGCCAAGCGCCATTATACACTATACTGGTCGAAGAGTTTGAAAACCGGTTTGTGGGTGAAAATGTGTTCGTCAATCAGAAACGACCTGTTAGGGAATGTGAGTCGATTTTAATAAGATGTGCACTTTATTCAATCGATTAGATGACGACAATTCATCATGATTAAAATACGATTAAGTCGAGTTAAAATAAATGACCAGTTTATTGTTGGAGGGTTAAATGACTCTTTTAAACAAGTTTAAATAATAATAAATCGGGAAATGTAAGAGAAAGTGATAATAATTATACAGAGCCATAAAGAATCAGGAAGAGTCTATAGTAGCCGTGCACATTAAAACCTCGTGATTCCAACTCTTCTGGTTGCAACGAGTATACTTCCCCAAATTTGCATAGTACTACGCAAACAAAACTCATACATATTCTGAATCTGTTTCGATTACATGCCGACCGAAAATCCTTTTAAATGAACAATCAATGCAACCTTCTTGATACATTCGATCAACGAAGGCAGCACACAACAGCCGCTGTTTTTTGAAACTCAATCATTCATGATCTTTCACCAATTAATTCACAACGTGGGCGCTGTGTCGTTACATTTTCGATATTAATGATGCAATTGGTGCTCACTGGAGCTGAGCAATTAAATCGATATTTTCTTACATTGAAAATGTATTAGCCGATGAAACCAGCATCCTGCATGCAGAAAACGTAAGACTCGTCGAATCATATGGGCTGTTTAATAATAATAATAATAATAACTGTTATCGTCTTATTTATTTGAAAAATTAAAATTCTACAATTATGCGTATGAAATATATTTCTGATTTCCCATTTCACCCGCGCTAGCCTTGATCGTCATTAAGGCATGGCATCGCAAATTTCATGCGAACCACACAATTTAGGGACCCCAGTTTACACGTGCAAGAATTGAACAATAAGGCAGAGAGCTCTGCGAATTGCATCACACCACATCTATTTGGCAAGGTAGACGTTTTTGGCACGCATTATGGATAGGGGCTTTCGATAACCGCCTTTATGCGTTTGCGAAACTTGATATACTTGCAAATTTACCCCCATGTTATTTCGTGTATTCGTGCTAACTTATTTTGTTGGTTTTAATTTTAATACTGAAAGTTTGAATCCTCGCGACCCTAATACAGCAAATACAATTAAAATTATAATTAAAAGTTGAGTTTCGCCTATGATGTGTAGATGGCGACGAGAGTACTGCTATGTGGTGTATAAACAAACAGGAGCCGGTCATCTGGATTTCGTGAATGCCACTGAAACCAGTTTATGGAGAAATTAGAGGAATACCCGGTAAACAACAAAAATAATTAAAATATAGCCAGTGGCTCAGTTTAATGAACGCGTCATCCACTTGAGGACTCCTTGTTTGCGCCATGGACGCGGTCTGCTCAAAGAAACCCCCTAAACACTGTGACGCTGGTCTGAACGGCTGAAGTGTCTTTTTGCACAATACGTGAACCATCATGCCAATGCAACAACATTTATTGGTATCTTAATAACGGAATATGTCAAGGATTTGGTCAAAGCACTGCTAGCATTTGAAAAATCGACAGTTTGCACACCAGCTTCCGGATTAATGGACTGGATTTCATGATTGGAATAAAAAAATGTTGGCTACTACTAGAGGATAAACCGGTTTGATGGGTGTTGCCGTCAATATCTTTTACCGGTGCGTCACCAACAGGTGCCACTCTTACTGCCATAACCCTAGAATCCAATCCAGGTTCCGTCAATCGAATTTAAGCGGATGAGGCGGACGTTCTAGTCTATGACCTGGTTCCCTGATACCTTGTAAGAACCACACGATTGTGCAAAGACCAGAAGGTCGGCGTTTCATAAGACCCATCATGCCAACGCCATTTAACGCGAAACAATCACATGCCTAAAAGAGACGCCTTCGCAAATCCGGATTGATTTGCAATGCACAAGACAAGCCTGGCTTAGTTCTCTGCCTGATCTCACAATTCTTTGCAGGAATCACTTCATCTAGAGAGCAGACTAAACGCTCCATCATCTACCATACATTAACTATAGGGATGCCGCCGATTCTCCCTAGACCCTCGTTACCGCTCACTCTAGATTCACGACTGTGTGCGATGATTCCGGTTCTTCCACAGCCGCGGTGAGCGAATCGATTAAAGTGCGATCCTGAATACCTACGCCTTGACTGAAAGCGTCTGCAATACTTTCAGCGTCTTCCTTCAGGCCGGCCAGTTGAGTACTGTTCTTATATAACGCTTGCCGTTTTAATGAAACAGATCATTTAGAGACGTTCCTCGAGACCCGCTCTTTCCATGCTTAACATTATTTCGTATGTTCTTAGGCTCTATTAAAAGTTTAAACCAATCACTCTGTGTATTGGTATCAACGTGAAGCTTTTGCTACTGATTATTATTGAAGTTAGCCCTATCGCTTCGGCATAATATCAATTGCGGATTCTTGGTCACGCTTTCTGTCCGTAGCCTCATTTATTGGACTTGTGCATCACCCTCGAGTGAAAACAACCCGGGCACCAATTTCAGTGAAAATAGTTTAATTTACTTACTAATGTACAAATGTTGTCTTATAAACGCTCTTATGCAAACTAGCAACCGGATGGCCTCCAGTTTGACACAGAATTTCTACTTTTTCTTTCGACCCAATTTGCTCTCCTTCTCGTCCTGTTTTTTCTTTAATTCTTTTTGATCTGGTGGTTGTGGGATCGCGAATTTAGGCACAAGAGGATCCATAGCCATCTCAAACACACGGGCAGGGTCAGGTATAATACCTTGTTCGGCCAACTCCAAGACCTTCTGGACCTTACTGCCGTTCGGGGCGAATTCTCTCGGGGTACAGAGGGACCAGCAGGCTTTGAACGCGATTGCTCCAGACAGCAGCAATAACTGAACGCATTTAAGCTGGTTATACTTTGCCGCCAGGTGTAGGGGCGTAATTCCGATGGCGTTATGTACATCCACAACAGCTCGGTTGCAAATTAGTATTTTGGCCACTTCAAAGTTCCCGAATCGGCAGGCGATATGCAGCGGCGAGAGACCGAACCCGTTCAGCCAGTTCGGATCTACTCGTTCCAGGAGGATTCGGCGAGTCTTGCTCAGATCATTATTCCGAGCGGCCTCGCAAAGCGTCTCCTCTAGGTAGAAGTGGCAGCGTGGATAGTAGATTTGGGGCTCGCTCTCGTCATCGCTCGCCATTAGTGGCGCAAAGCACACGCCGTTTTGTTAATCAATAAAACACGTGATTCGAATCCACAGCCACGTCATTTAAATTACCACCAACTCACAAAACGATTTGCACACAACCCAACCGACATTTAATATCGCCAAAACTTTGTATCTTATTGTCGTTAATCATTAAATCGCACATTTCATTGGTAAAACGTAAAACCATTCCTATTCGGAGTTTAATATTGTTCCATGATTGCAAACATTCCGTACAACAAATAATATGGAATTGCATAGAACAGGAGACAGACATTTCTAAACAGTAAAACGATTCCTGCGTTTATTCGGGAAAGTTAAATGAGTGCCAACGTAACTGTCGGGAAATATCCTGGTCTGTAAAATTTGTAATAGCCAGGCAGGCAAATAAAATCCATAATGTAGTTTCCAAACTCACAATGTTGCCCAGCGAAAGGTCATTACCACACTGACGATTTTCCAGCGGCAATATGACGATCAAAGAAGAGATAAACCTTCGCTGGGTGTTTTGTGCGGCATACCGCAGTAAGTGGATACGTCACAGGCAGCCATAACAAGAAGAATGCGCGTGGAATGGCAGAAATGTGTTTGTCTTTCGACGCACAGCCATACAACAATTAATGGTGCGGGGATTGCGATACGACAGATATTCTGGGTGCAAACAGGTCGGGGCTCTTATAAACGGTAAACTACAGGCTGGTCGGTGTGAGAGGAGAATGTTGCTCGAGTTATGAAGCCTGTGAAGGAAGGCCGCTGTGGGAGAGAGCAAGTATCCCCGTGCCACTGAGGCATTATTTACACAATTAATTAGTTTGAAGGCTTTAAACACTGCCAATACTCTGATGTGTTTCCTGATTGAATAAGGGATTTCTCAAAAGAGATGTGAATACATACCCGGTGCTAAATAAGAAAACAAAACGCTAGAAACACTTTTTAATATCGCATAGGGTTTCTGCGAAACGGTTTCACAATTAATATCGAGAACGCATTGCTCTCATTTGTATAATGAGGAAACCGTCTCTAAGGAGACTGAAACAATAAAATACAAAGATTGCCGCATCTCGAAAAGATCGTTTATTAATAAACGCGAACCTAGCATCAGATATTGCCATTATAATTAACAATTTCAAACGAAGGGTACAGGTTCAGAAGCGATATACCTGATAGGGATGGTTATGAATATCCACTATTACGCAGAATGAATTAATATTCTTCGAAGACGCCCCTTAAAGTGCCAAATGTCATGGCATCCCACCCCCTCAAAAGAATATTAGTAGGGCATTCTTACGACAATGCAAAGCAATTTAAAATCGCAGGTGGTAATTATAATCAGTTATGCTGCTTTAGTAAACAAGTTACATTTTTTTAAACCGAGGTTGCAGTTGAACGCTGCTCTTGCAACAGACTTGGAATATGTTGTCCACGCCAAGAATCCCCACTAATTTGGACAAAAATACGTCCACACAATAAAATATTATTCAAACAAACGGACAGCATAACCCAGATTTAAACGATTAGCCATTACATCATGGTATTCAGCATATAGAGTATTAACAATGGCATCATAATGGTCATGGACGCTGGTGGGACAGTTGACAGGTAATAGGGGAACTCCATGGGAACCAACACAAGAGATGACGTCACGTGTGATTCATTGCGGAGTTACTAAGGGACGTCGAGAGATAGCAGGAGTGGGTTGTTAGGGCGATTCGATGCCATTGGTCTTATCGACATTGTCACCAGCACCCCTGTCCACATAGACAAGGCAGTAGGCGCTGCGGGTCTGAAGAAGAAGAAGGCAACGTTAGTAGCAGACCGGCGTGGGTTGCAGAGGATCGACAGTGATCGACAATGCCGTTGTTGGGTGCTAGAGGATGATTCGGTTTCAAGGATATGGAAGCAGCGCAGGACTGTAATCCAACTACTTGAAGACCCGTAGCCGACATCGCTATCCAAATCTGGGTGTGGCTGGTGACGTCAGGCATACCTTAGCCCCCCAAGACTCCTCATTCAAATATGATTAACTACCGTTTTTGTTGCGGTATCTTCTGCCATATCGATGATTCCATGAAGGCAGAAAGCCCCGGCTTGGTTTGGTGGTCCAACCAGAGCGAGGAGAGTGACGGCTACACCATCCGCCCACTAATGGACCAATTGTAATCCGTCGCCTTTAAAGTTTAAAAAACTACCCGCGAACCCAGGATATGCAATTTATAAGGGTCGGTTAGCGGTTGGCAATTGTTCAGTGTCGAAACCTTACCACGACATCGCCGCGGAGTGGAGAAACATGGCTATCGTCACAGCCGTACCACTTGCCGGCGTTTTTAACATGAGCCGTGTAGTGGCCGCCACCGACGCCACCCATGTGGTTACTGACGGCGACGAGGTCGTAGATGTGCCTCTCTCCTTCGGCGTTAAACAGCTCGAGACCACTAAACGAAAAAGAGTTGGGGAGAGGGGTGTTGCGTCACATTGGAACTACTAACAAAGTGTAGACGAACTGGAAACGCAAACCTCAGTTGAATTGTGGCGAACGCGCGTATCGCATGAAATCAGCGCGCGAAATGAGGACAAAAGTGGCGACAAGTAAATTCACCCTGCATTTCGCCGTATAATGGATCCAAGACATCTATTTAGTAAATTCATGGCTTACCATTAGGCGTTTGCCAAACCTTTTTTCGCCCCATTATTTCTATTCGTTGTACACATTTATGACGAAGGGTCAAGAAAACAAAGTATCGGTGTTCAAGTAACCAGAATTGCACGCGCACCACTCATCATCGAGATGAATCACGTGTTTTCGTCAACTCTGCGCACACATGTCACGTAATGCGCAACTGACGAACAATTGGGCGTGCCAAATTGATATGTCCCTTGAAGTCCGTCGTCAGGCATTCCCACGCATACAACACTAGATTGCTAGCACACATAAGACTACTAACTAGTGTCTGCATCCCGAGCGACGCTGGGAAAATTCCTAGTTCCACCGATTCTTAATGAATCCCCGAGACTGGCTCGCGCAAACTACCAACTACATGACGAGGGTGGTGCAAATAAAGATTGCAGGAAACATTTTTACAGGTGGCGTCCCCACCGCACTACCCAAAGGAGGGAGGCTTCGCACGACTACTCAATCGGGTCATCCGAAACACAAAACACCTACTTCTCAGGATAGCAGACAAACGCCTCATTTTTTCGAAGCCCGAATATATTGCTATAACGCTTCAACTGGATGATGAGAACTCGTGGAAGGATCCAGATGTCAAACTTTTTAAAGGCCTGTCGGTGGACTTTGCATTTTCGGCAGTACCACGGATCACGTTCGCTGAGCTGTTCAGTGGCCAGGAAGAGATCCAGGCAGTCAATGAGATGAAGCGAATGTTTTTCCACGTCAGAACTGGACCATTTCAGATTTCCCGACGGCATGTTGATGACGATGGGATCCTCCGCTGCGTATGCGAAAAAACGACGACCAATCATGAGGTAAACATTGATAGGAAAAATAGAAACCGAATTCGTGGAAACTGTTTTGCGGATCGTCAAGATACCGTCATAAAAAAAGCACAGAACCAGGTAATTGGGTCTAGCTGTTGTAGCTTTGATTCCAACGTGAACTTCACATAAACGTATCACATTCAGATTTACAAAACGAAAAATCTAACATGTGTGGCCATCTCCTACTGGAGGATAAACCGGCTCCATGGGTGTTGCCATGAAGATTCTCGGGAATATTTTTTAAAGTGGCGTCCCAGTGTCACCCGACGTGGCCTGACACGGGAATTGAACCGAGGTCCCGAAATCCACAAAGGTTAGAAGAGAAACCAGCCACAGACTTACGAGTTACGGAAAAAACCGTATCGTCTGGGTTGAACGTCAGGAGGTCTTGTTCGTAAAATGTCATAAATTCGTTGGCGAATTCGGTTGAGATTTTGGCGATTTGCTCTTCGACGCCTTTTACGATATCCTCTCGAGACGTCAGAGGACTGTGTGTACCGAGACTAATGAGGAATGGCGGCGTGACGGGGTTTCTGGAACGAGAAAACGTGGCGGAAGAAAATTAGGACGCGCAGTGTCCTCCTATGTCTACAGAATTCTACAGAACACTGATCGTCAATTTACCCATCCAATTTAAGGTGCACTGGTATGACGGAGCCCACAGGAAGATCGAAGATATAGAGATTGGATCGCCGTAGGTCCTCCGAGGAGGCATGGGGAATTACGACCAACTGAACACCGTGGACTTTCGCCACAACATACTATGAGAAGGGAGGAATGGTGTTATAATAAATTAACATTGACGGTGCTTCTTTGTCAATACAAAACATGTGCATTGAGATCGCCCCTATCAGAGCCATGAGATAATAGGAGTGATGAGTAGACAAGGCAAACTTAAACCTACCTCATGTCCATGTTGTAGCGGCCGCACTCGCTTAAGGGACGAGATCACATCGATTGCCCGACAGCTTTGGAGAACATGAAGACTGTGTCTTTGTTCTGGCCACACTTTCACTTCGATCGACAGAGATGTCAATGGGAGACTTAATGACGCGAATGGGTCAAAGGTTATCGACACATAGTTACACGTGGGGCAGGTAACAGCGGATTTGAGTAAACCATAAAACATATCCACAATTACGGAGTCGTTGCGTTTTTTGTAATTTGACCATGCCTCAGAGGCAACAGCCTGCATAAAAAAAACATTATAAAAATGAAAACCTGTTCGATCATTTTATTGAAATGTCCGGAGCAACTTACATCATCAGACCTTCCGTCAGCGTCCTTGACTTCAATATAAGGTTTATTTTTTATTTTGTTCAAGTCTTCATTAAGTATATCCAGAAGAACATTCATTAACTCCTGCGCATCGTGTTGTTGGAAACCAGCGAATTGGGGCGACTTTCTGGCAATTTGAAACTTGGGAGGGGCAATGGAAATCGTTAAAAATTTGAACAAGAAATGGAGCAAACAATTGTTCTAAATTAACCAACCTTTAAGTCACGGGGAACACACGAACCTCCTTGGTTACCTTCTGCCCACATTTGACGAACAAGTTTAGCAAAAGCCTCTGCGAGATGGCCTCCTGAACCCAGTTTATTATCTACATTGATATCCTCCTTAAATTGATCCGAGAGGAAGTAGTCCCGTAGAGGTGGGACGTTTAACATGCACTGAAGGGCACTGTTCATAAAACACGTATTCCCAAGGTTATTGAGACCACAGACCCCAATCGGAAGACTGGACCTGTGAAACATCGATGCATTCGAAGGTCCATCACCATTGGACAAACTGAATGAAGAGTTGTTAACAACATTAATGAAAATAAAGAGACCGGTAGAGTGCTGATAAAACTAAAAAAACGCAATCTCACCCGAAACCCCCTAATCTGATATCGTAAAGTAAGTCCTGGAGGAATAGAGAAAAGTAAATTAATTGCAAACGGCAAATAAGTGACACATAGACAAGAACTAACGTTTTGACCATCGAGACTGCATTCTCCTAAAGTTGCGGTATCCTCGTCGGATATTTTGTCTTTGTTTTTGGCATCATAAAGGATTATATTTCCATTTGTCGCAGATGGGTTCTGTTTTTTAATCAACTGTTTCACGTCACCTAACGAATGAACCTAACTCAAATATAATAACCTACCAATGGTATCTTTAGAATTAAATTGATGAATTATTTCTTTCATGCCATTCATGTTGGAAATTAAGCGTAACGTGGGAGGATACAAATCAAGAGAAGGATTTTTGTCACTGCCCAAATAAACAGTCCGTATTGGAATCGTATCTTGAGGGCCGTTTACTCCGAACCATTCAATAAATTTATCCAATAACATTTCTGGGATCAAAATGACATCAGTATTTACAAGAAGGCCAGGCTTTAGCTCATCCTTATCTATCAGTGTAAAAATAGTATTGATAATCCGAAAGAAGAATTACAAGTGATGGATGACACGTCAATTGGACCGGGGGGTTTTTCGTGGGAACCAAAATCAGAGATATGACCATTTTCAGGACTATAACTATGTATATACTGTCTCCAATTTTCGAACCATGCCCGACCAATGACATACCTAGAACATTTTTAGACGTAACAAAATCAAACCATTTATGTCCAACTTCTAACGCGGTTTTAATGTGTTGGTCATCGTAAACAAACTCGTTAAATATCTTTTGTTGCTCGGAAAATTCTACTTTCACAATGCCCATTTTAAAAGAATTTAAAATCCTGCTTCAAGTATCGACGCATTAAAACTAAAACATATACATATTTTCACAACAAGTTGTGAACTCGCCCGTTAAGATTATCTATGTAAGTAATACGCATTTAACCATCGAGTTCGCTTAATCAAAGGAGAATTTTTCCGCAAACTTGATGATAAATCAACTTAGTTCGATCAATATAAATAGTTCGACAAATGTTTTTCTAACAAACCTGATCAATGGACCTCACGAACTTTATCATATTTCATTATTTTTCAATGATGCGTTTTCGTTCGTTACTTGGCTAAAATGATTTTATGTGGTTTTCTGGAAAATGGGAGCTGTCCAACGTCTACGTTTTTCTGACCTTTTGTTTTAAACTGGTCCGCGTTTCTTTAGTGAAAACTGTTGTTTTCTTAAATGGGGTATCGGATGCTGCTTTCATCGTCAGAGATAATCTCATGATAAACTGAGCATTAATTATTTGAATTGCCATTATCGAACTGGATTTTTTTCTGATTTTGAAGTCGCGCAAGACCTAAAGGTTTATGGAAACAGAAATTTGTCTACGTTTTGGCCGAGCGTAGTGGCGTGCGCTTGTAATCTAGCAATCTGGAGGCCGGGTGGCGGAAACTGTCTCGCGCGCGTTATGGACAAGGCCTTCTATGGCCGCCATTACCTCGTTGTTATTTCCTCCATTCCTGTTAAACATTAAAATGCTGAAAGTTCTGGTCTTTGTGACCTTAATAAAAGCGTAAAAATTATTATTATTATTAGCTGTGCAGGGAACCGCTGTACTCGAAAGAAAATTAGATCAGTAAGACAGCACTATAGTCAACCCTCTGCACGGCTTTTCCAACATCACCGACGGTATGGAGGTCTTTTCTGTTTGAAATGACCACAATACAGGCCTATGCTAACTCGCAGAAAAAAATGAAATCACAAATAACACCGCAGAATTTGGAAGAGTCTTCCGTCTTTGTTTCGCATTTGGCACGCTTCAGCCCCAAGAATAACTTCTTCAGGAAACAGTGGGACAGTAGATGGAAATGAAGCAAAATCGATGGGGTAAAACAAGTTTAATATCGCAATGCCGGTCGAACAACCTAGGCGCGATACAGAAACCAAGTAGTCGACAGTCCCACGAGGATTATTGTATCTCATTCATAGTTTTGCAGCAATGCTAGCGGGTCCTCGACCATCCTATCAACATAAATCTTTGCTTAATAATTGGGAAGCGATACATTTAGAAGCTGCTGAAGTACATTTATCTTGCTCCCGTTTCCCGAAGATGACGTAAAGAACGTGTGTACGAAGTTTAGAAGCATCGGTCTAATTGACACAACCCTAAAGCCGTCTCTGCAATCGACTCAAATCGTCTCATCCCGAAAAGAAGTTCCCTCTTATGTCCCAAACAATGAGGGCGGGTCGCTGATGCTTTGATTAGATTTTATCAATCCTCGTATATCGGAACATCGCTACAGATTTCAACATTTAATGCTCGCATGTGTCTTTCATGTTCGTCCGTAATCGAAGCCGCATAATAGAGAACAAAATATAGCAGATGGCATGCCCAGCAGACCTTTGAATATTTTGAGGGTGTTTTATTCATATAGACGACCAAGAGTTCGTGTTTATGGTGGCCAATCGGAAGAATATTCTTCAGGCACTCGTGTCAGTCTATATTTTCAAATTTATTCTGCGACGTAAGAGCCAATCTACGTCGAATATGAATCATTCGAGCATGCCCCAGCTTCGAAATATTCGGTATTAATACTTCAACACGATCAACCAAAAGATGAAGTCAAAACAACGACTATAGGAGTGCTTACCATCAGTTACTGTTTGCAGACACTGTGAAATGAGCCTCAGGACAAAGGTGAGTGTCTTTCGGGTTTCAATCCGTCCTAATGTAACGCGCGGATCCGAAACGCTGCCGTTACGCGTCGAAGATACCAGAAAGGTGGAAGTATTCAACCACTCTAAAGGCATGATAAACTCTCCAACGATTAAATAATGCGTCGCCGAGAATATTTGCTTTCCAGCCATTCATAATCTGTCCGGGCTTATGAGTAAATACTATATGGACTGCAATTAATCGATTAAATGGATACAAAACACGATGATTAAAACCCAGTTCAGTCAACTTCAAAGGAATGCGCCATTAATTACAGGGGCAAAGGACCAATTTAAACAACAAGAATAAAATGGAAAAATGCAAAAGAAAAATAACAAGTATTATCAATTACAAAAGATTCCGAAGGAAACTACAATAATTGTGTGATATCACAACAATCGTTTGAACCACACAGTGTTATTGTGCATGCGGACCACCTCCAAGACCACACAAATGCAAGAGTCGTGCACTATTACAACAGGTGAAATGGGCATAAAAAAAGACAACCCCATTGTTTTACTTCACAGATTCAAACATATTTATGAAACTGTTGGCTGGCTGCGATCGAATCACTCTTACTAATTTCGCGAGCGCAAATTTCCCAAATTTGAAAGGGATCAACACATCGCAACTGAATGATAATCATATGCTTACTGAATGCACAATTCACACGTATGTTTCTGCGATAGCAAGTATTTTTGGTGGTACTTGTGATCTATCCTTCGATCGCCGGGTACGTTAGAAATAATTTCGTCAAAGTGTAGTAATATAAGTAGAACACTTTATAGAAAATAGTAGAACGAAAAAGAAAAATGGGCAGTCACGGGGCGGAGATTCAAGTTACTCACGAATTTAATTATGGATGAATAGTAATTAAAATTGTTCAAATTATTTGACGTGCGTTATGGATTGGACCGCCTATCAATGGCCGCCAATTCGCGTTTGCCGAAGTTTATTTACTTATATAATATAATATATATATAATATTTATTTACTTCGAGGGTTTACGTTGCCTTTCTTGTAAATTTACCTAGTTGTTATGCAGCATCGTCTAGGTAAAATCGACACTTCTTGTATCATTTTTGTTTGTTGGAAATTTTAATGCAAAACGTTTTGGGCCTCGTGGACTTAATAAAGCGAATTGCAGTCTGTGGAACTGAGGTAGTAAAATTTCAGACTTTAAGTATTAGTTTTTGTGTTGGTCTCGGGCGTTTTAAGGTTTACAATGCATGATCACCGTTTCGAGCCATCATTCAGCCTTAGGCCGTCTATCTGGAGACGACAAACAACTGGCGGCTCATAACCGTTATTGACCTTAAACGACTGGTCTATTCAAGTCACGAACATGAAATCCATTCAATAAGCAATGGGCATGCGAATGGAACGCATCTTTACTCGTGTTTTGCGAACTTCTGTATTTTCTACAGATACCTCGACGAGCAATACTTATATCGAGCCGTGAGTGAGGATAGGTAAGACGTTCTAACAGCTGTTTAGAATACTCCGGATCATTCTCTCCATTCCTTTGACACGTTTTATCGAACCTTGTTATGGGCAAATGAAACGCAAGCAATCGCTACTTTTTACAGTGTCATTCTGATTTGATTGTCACGAAGATGAGAGCAACCCTACAAACCAGTATGCCTCGACGGAAATCACTAGGCAATCAATTAGTTTTACCAGGAAGAAAAATAATCAATCGACGATGTGTATTTATTCTATTGGGAATAAAAAAAAGGCTTTTTTAGAATTAGCATGTTGAAAATAACACAATTCTACTGGAATTCACATATCGGCATGAAGAACGCATATTCCTAAAATGATAAAAAAATGGTTTCACTAAATGAAATGGTTTCGAATGGCCATGGGAGAAGGAAAGACACGTTAGCCTCTTCCTAAATGATTGCTGAGCATAAAGGCCATTGCCACCGGCATTGAATGAGCGTTTTCGAAAGGCAATACGCGGAACGCGCACGATAAAGTGGTTAAAACCAAATCTAGATGTGTCTAATTTTTAAACAAAAGAAGAATTTCCCTTACAAAGAGGAAGGTAGCAGCGAGGATGAGGGCTTTGACTTTGATATGAAGGTCAACGGGAAAAGTTGCCGAAACCACATCTAGGTGTCCAAAGGTTGAGACATCCGTACCCTTATAGATTTTCTGGATACTCCCAATTTGAATATCATCATCCTTGGCCGTTATCTGAAAAATATTATCGTAAAGGTGCTTCCTTACATCAAAATAACCTCGAATTATAAAGATCGCCTACATGTTATGTTGACGCAATAACAATCAAACAAATCGATTGTAAGCTTTGCACCGCTAGGATTAATACTTTTTATTCTTAACCAGAGAAACCCAAAATTTCAAAATAATGCATGCTTCAATTAAGAATGCGTCTTGGGATAGTTTGGAATAGAGATGCCAAATAGCTGAATCGTTTGTATTAATGATGCAAAAACCCAACAATGGACCATATTAATAAGAGTGAAAATGACATACGATGAATTTTGATCCTTGCCTCGTGTTCACACAGGCTAAGCATCCCCCGCTTATTCGTAGAACAAATGACTCTGATTCATCAAGCAATACGAATGACGCTTTGCCAAATTTCATCTCCTGGTGGACATAGCCGATTGTTGACCCGTTTGGCGACAGCACTTGAATAGGTCGAATGCAATCTTTAAGAAATCTGAAGAAAATAATACAACTTAATGATGGCTACCCTCGAATTGATTGGACAAGGCATTAAAGGCGCATTCTGCGTTTGAAACCAACAAAATAATCTAATATCCTACTAGAAGATAGATACGTTTCATGGTGTTGCAAAGAAGATTCTCGGTTATATCTGTACAGGCCGTTCCATCCGTGATGGCCTCAGGGAGTTGAAAGCAGGTCTCTCACCAGCAGAGCGAGGGTGCTAGCCGCTACACCATGGGGCCATCTTTGGGAACCAGAACAGGGTTAGTCACACGATGAATGGACATACAGACAGCATTCACCACAATAGGAGAGCAAAGAGAATTGGCGTTCCAATCTCAGGACCTCGCCTCCTGAGTAGTCAGTGAGTTTCAGCATAAATCCCCGATAAGGTCCGCAAAATAGACGCTCGAAGCCGTTTGAATCTAGACAAAAATCGTATTGATTGATTGATCATACTGCCGTCGTAAGAAATTACACGTTTTATTAACATAATTTCCGGCATAAGGCCATAGTTGGATTCCATTATGTTGTTCTCCCTTTTCATGATATGAACATATTTGTGTAGATGACGACCACATGTAGACCAAGGCAACTCAACCAAATTAGTTCTGTCGACACCGGATGTACCCAACTACCTCTTTTTCCGAAATCCTTACACTGAATCGAGGGGTTGATAATCATGATTTGGTCAAGACAAATAAAGGCAAATCCAAATCTCTAGTGATTAATACAATTTTGATATATGAGTACAGCATACATTCATTTGTTAGATAGATCTGTTTCCCAGATGAATTGTAGACAGTGAACTTCTGTGGACTGCCGAATTTCGAAAAACCTAAAGTAACAGCAGATGTTAGGTTTTCAACACCAAAATAAGTCGGATTAGAGGGTTGGAAAGGGCGCTAAAGTGCGATAAATACGGCCATTTTTAAAAGAAAAATGAAACGCAATCAAGACAATCAGCAGACCGTACATATAAAATATGTGCAAGAAACGTATGCACTATTCGCAAACAAACGCCGAAACATGAATGCAGCGACCTCAAAATCCGTGGCTTGCATGAAAACCTAAAATACGCTTTTAAAGAAAAACTACACTACACATTTGCCTAAATCAATAGAAATCTCATGATTGTTAACTATTTGAATTCTCAAATTGGTAAGTCAAGAAGTGTACTCCCATCTAGTTGCTTACTTCGTCTGACGATTATCCTGTCGAGAACGGTTAGAAATTGCAATCCGTCAATCCAGCTCGATCCAACTTGCGGCTTATCCATCCACATAACTAAAAAAGAAAGAAAATGGCGTCAATCTACATTTATTGCTGCACCCCAACTGCAAAATCCAGACGAAGGACATATAAATCAGCTGTTGGAAAGTATCAGAACGTATTTGATATAATGCGAATTTCGCCAGAAAAAGCAAACGTGGGTCGGCGTTAAGCATTTGGGTAGACGTAGATTCAGCAAAGATTGAAGAAAGGATTCCACTTCTAATGGGTGGCGAAATTCCCCAAGGTTATCCAATTTCCCGGTGTAAGATAAATTCCCAGGCGAAAGACGGCGCAAAGGACCGATTCGTGTGTCCGTTTACGTTGCCGAACATCTACCTTACAAAACGATAAATTCCTCACACCCGAGGACGGAGAGATTTCTCCGGGACACAAGTCTCCGATTCTTTTTGCATTTGTGTTGAAGTGTCGAACTAAAATGACTAAGTTAACAGTTCGACGGTTCTGGATGACTGTGGTTTTGTTTTGTTCATTGAACCGAAGACGAAAGATGGGCCATTCGCTAACTGCCCCATGTGATTGGTTGAGTAAGCATACGAAGAAGTCAGGGGAGGTGTTCAATCAGGATGAACAAAGACAATATTTATCCGAAGGTGACAAAAACTATATTCCATAGACGACTGGAAAGACTGGTTCAGAGATCAGTTAAAATACCTCGATTACAAGTAGATAACGAGGTAGAAAATCCGCATTTCTTATCTTTTACAGCAATTCTATTTATGGATGATATCGGAACCATAGTGGTCGAATTAAATGCAGTATAAACACAAGATTACATACAAGATTAATAACGGTATAAGGTTAATTAAATTCACGAGGACAAATGCGTTAAGCATTAAAATTTACAACCAATATACGCATAATTAAACCCTCGTTTGGGAAACGAATAAATGAAGCAATTAAACGGCCCTATCAATAACTCTTTGTAATTTTAGAAGAATTTAACCAAAAATGCTAAATAAACGTCCGTAGTTTTCTGCACTTCTTAATTGGAATGCTGGTTTATTCATTTACGGGACCATGTGTTAGCTTGTTTGAGATTTTTGAAAACTGGCCCTGTCATTGAAGAACCAGGGATTTGAACCGCGATCAACGGTGGAAAAAGTATATAATGAATAAAAAGGATATTAACCTATGTCGGTCTCCTATTCTCCTTATTTCGATATTTTACATATTTTCCCTAATCTACGTTTTTTGAGAGAACGCTCATAATTTCCCATATTAATGGCGAGAGCAATGAGCATGGTGATCGTCACTCGTATGATTTGCTCACGAATTGACTTTATTTCCTCCGAATTGTTCATGAGTCACCAATAATCAATTACTGGTTGAAATATTGACTAAGATTACAACAGGCTCTTCGAATCATAAACCACGTTACTCACTCCAATCTTATCCGTTGGTTTCGTGCAATTTTTAAATTGGACCAGAACTATGTAAATAAACACTCGTCAATCAAAACAGGGGAACTGAAACTCACCGGAGACAACGCCAGTATTGTCACGCACTAAAAAATAAACCAATTTAAATAAACTTGTAATGATGTATGAAGAAAATAAATAAATTACCAGTAGGTTCTTTTGTTATTGATCCATTAATTTCCTATGAAGACAAAATAAGTTATCACAAAAATCCCATTTTAAAATATAAAAGTTTGCATATTTATTTACAAACATGCCGCGCATCGCAGCAAAATATTATTTTGTATGAAGGTCATTCTTTTACCTAGTGGAACAGTTTTGTAGTTAAACAATATTTCGAACAGTAATAAAATCATAAGGATTAAATTATTTACGAATACAGGGAATTGGTTTTGATCTGTATGTGATTTGCTGTTTTAAAAGAAACACTGATTGAAATTTGAAAGTTTCTTGAACATGCATACGCTAATTCTTACCGTAGAGTTTATATCGTATCGCCTTTCTTCTATTCATTTTCAAATCATCTATCTTTTTATACAGCTTATTTTAATTTCCAACTGATGATTGCTTATTTCGCTTACCCTTAAAAAGCGGCGCGGTTACATTACTACCAATCCAACGAAGTGCCAGCTATAAAGCTGCCTTTTACAGGGTTTACAAAGGGTACATTTGGCGGTTTTCTTTGCTTAAATAGGAAACCACTGAAAACTCAAATCTGATAACCGAACTACCAAAATTGACACAGCCATGCAAAAAATGCAAATTGTTCGTAAAAACCCGCAATTGACTGTCTCCACCAAGTTTATCAAATAGCGCTCAAACTAATTTTTATGTGTGTTGTACCAATTCAATATTGGGATATTCCACTGGAAGACACGTCTAGCTACAATTGTTATATAGCTTGGATAATTTTCTAAGTATTATCAGACTCTAGGGAAGGTAGCGAGCGACAGATTTCATAGTAGCTGTCGTGACCAAGATAAACCTAACCGGGACAAACCCACCCGAATCAACAGTCGACGAAATCCTTGAGATAATACTATTCACTCCCATTGTAACCATTGTGCAATCAAAAGTTTTTAAGGTTTCTCACACACGTATTTCCGTGCAATTGATCGAAAACATGGCGATTTGAGTTTATAAAAATGGTTAAGAGCACCCATTATTATGTTATTCGCTGGTTGGAAAATGTATGTAAGGTTAGGTTAAATTCTTCCATGCGGCATTACACATTATAGCACAAGGCATAACACTGGTTCCTATGACGGTTTCTGCGTTTTTTTACGTGACACCGTACTGACTCAACGATTATATCAGGCAAAATTAGTTTGTGCAAGATCTGGCGCCCTGGCGTGTTGCGGCAAATTATTTTTACAGACCAGTCTTTTAAACAGTAACTGCTAAACCTTTTATTATAGCTACAGTTATTCGAACTGAATGAAAAAAATCACTGTTTATTGTAGGAGTTTTAAATCTTTATTCGATAAATAATCCATCAACAAGTTTGTCAAATGGTCGTTTCTGGAAACCCTCAAATACGAATTACCAACAATGTAGTTTTGTCTATACTTGATTCAGAAGCTTGAATTACAGATAGTTTAAGGTTGGCAATTACTTCATCCTAACGATACGATGACTCGTGCTGCCGACAAGTAGCTTTAATCGTCCACCCAGTTATAGTTACAAAAGGGCTATGTGCGTGCTTCTGAGCCGTCATTGAAGGATGAAGATTTCATGCAACACGCCCCCACACTCCTACCTTAAAAAAGCGAAACAATATATGACACAACGCGTTTGTAGAGATGATTTACAGATTATGTAAATGGGTGGGAGTAGACGACAATGCCGAGACGATCAATTTATTTATAAAACAATATATCTATTAATTTACACCTGAGCACAAGCGTTATTTTAAAGGGAACTCGAAATCCGATATATAACAAAGGTACAAAGAGTGCATAGTAATTTCCACATTCCCTTGTTAGAACAAGCAGTTGAAAGAACACCCATTTCCAGGCGAATGATCGTGAAACAAGCATTTCTGAAACAACAAGAATATATATATATATATGTGCGTGTGTGTTGGAACCAATATTTAAGACCTACAATTATAAATGCGGCGGCGAGAATAAGAGCCTTTTCTTTCAAAGACACATCGACGGGAAATACTATGGACACATTGTTTTCATTTAGTAGGTTTTCCTCAGTTTGGGTTTTTCGGTGAACGACAATTTCCCCAACCAGACTTTCGGAATCAATGCAATAAATCTAAAAGAACAAAATTGGTCATACTTGTAAATTTATATACATTGTGCAATAAAATGAGTTACATGAATTCCTAGCCTACATGTAAATTCTGTCAATTTCAATTTAACATAATGCAATATTATTTTATTTCTCAATTATGGGATTATGAAATTCATCCACATATTAATTAGGTAAACCAGTTGTTGGAAATGAAACCATGTTGGTCAATTTTGTTAATATGATTGCTGGAACATAATAGTTGATTGAGGGGACAATTGATTGAAAATTTCTTTTAGAAAAATGGATTGCCGCAAAGAGTAATTCGAAACTTTAAGACGGCCTCCAGCAATTTCTCTTCATAAATCAGACAGCCCTTGATAGGCCTGATTATAAACGCGTTCATAAAACTATTTTAATTGCATTCATATCTAGGCAATCTACCCAATGAAGAATAAGTAACGAAGGAGGTCTGTCTAGTTGGTATAATAGTAATGACGAAAAAAAAAATTTCTTAGGTGCGTTCCATTGTAACCTTGGATACGTTTTTAACTTGCTTTGATCCATTGTAGATTTAGAGGTCCTCGAATAACTTCAACGACAATCATATCTCACGCATAATAATAAATGATTGCTACTAATCAGGCGTGATGCGGAGACATCATGTATAATAAATAGCACGTGGTTATGTTATAAAATATCGACTTCTGACTACTCCAATCAATAGTGATCAAATTCTAATGAAAATCAGGAAAATTACAAACGAAAAAAACGATGGCATGGTTATTCTATGTAATCAAAAACGGCTCGCAATAAAGAAAAATATCCACATTGAGATAGACACAATAAAAACATGTAGGAACCTTGCAACTCGTAACTATAACTTATTTTACTTATTTCGCTATCGGTACATATTCCTTACTTATTTCGAGTTTTCGAGAGAACACTCTTATATTTCTTTTAATATTAATTGTAAGCGCATCATTGAGGTCACGAGGACCAAAACTGCCGGCATAAAGAAACTGAAAAACAATGCTATATACAAACATTATCCTTTATTTCCAACTTCATCTGCTTTGGTGAAACTTAAAATGGGGAAAAATTAGGAATGAACGAAATGCTATATGCCACCGTTCTTGTAGGCATCGACAGGTGAAAGAAATTTGCACTTGGATAAACTTGAAAAGAGGGAACGCGAGCAGGTATTCGTGTACAACTAGGGAAATGGCGGTGAACGATAATCTCTTGGATGGAGAGCATAGGAAGCCCACTAGAAAACGAGATTATTTTAAAAAGCCTACGAAGGTTTAAAAACAGTTGAGGCAAGGGCAAATCACAGGGGAACAATACACAAAAATGGGAAGAATACAGGCGTGCTGATGGTGAATGGAACTCATCTTATTTGCTTATGTCTCATGAACTTCCGTGCGACATAAAAATTTATGCCACTACCCTATACAGTAAATTGACTTATTCGACTTCAAGAGATAAATACACGACGCACACACTAAAGGGCATCTAGAGTTTACTCTTAAAGGCAGTCGATTGCGTCGCACCCACACGCCTTTAGAGGCAAAACTGTCACCCCGGGCGATTGTTAGGTCGAGCGATACGGCGTTGCGTTCAACCCGAATAGCACTTAGTCTCGAGAGACTTTAGAGACAGTCGATCGCGTCGCACCCACACGCCTTTAGAGGCAAAACTGTCACCCCGGGCGATTGATAGGTCAGGCGCTAGTGTGTTGCGTTTAACCGAAATAGCACTTACTCCATAACAGACGTCCATTTTAGAGCAGTGGCACCTTATCTTCTTCGAGTTTGTTTGGATGGTAAATAAGGGACTGCCACATTCATCGGAAATTGCAAATGAGGCTCCGCTGAACACCTGTTGTACAATCAATCCCATTGGAAATCCATTTGGACACTTAACCTCCGAAGATTTGGTAAAGAACTTGGATATTCTAAAGAGAATATAAACATTCGTGCCTTCGGATATATGATTGTCGGATAGTAGCTCTTGCGCGGCAATGGTGTAAGTAATTCTCCTCCATACACTAAACCGGTATTTACTTGTGCCTGGATCGGCATTGCAGTAATTCACATGCAAATTATAATAGCCTGAATACATCCCAACCGTCTCATGTGCATTGCCAGGGCCACCAGTAACGAAATAAATGACACGCTAATGATATCATGAAGGTTAAAATTTTCAATTTACTTATTTCCATCTATTTTTCATTATTGCGAGCGATATAATTCTTCTCGTGAAAAATTGTCATTCGTTTATGAAAACACGTTGATGTCTACTCCATAATAGGGGTTAAAATTGAAAAGTTTAGCTCACAGAGAACAGTCAGTAATTGTGGATTGGCAATGAACAGGTTTTTGAATCTTCAACGTCGGCGAACCAGAAACGTCGTAAAACGTGATATAATCATTAGCAGAAGAATTATGAGACGACGTGTTTCCTATAAAAAAAAACATTCTGCAGAGCCTATCATGCCTGGGTTGACAATCATATATCCCAATTACTGCCTGCACTGTCCATTATGTAATCCCCAGGGTACTGGCAAATCTAGAGACAACTCCATTTTATCATGAGTCTTTTTCAGTTCAAGTTGCTTGGATACGCGAGTCCATCAAAACATGGTATTTTCATAATTATGGATACCATAAGCCTACTGATATAAAGTTACTCTGATTCAATAGCACCTCATCATTTGTTGCGAAGATAATGATTTACCTTTGATTGCAACGAAAATCTTCTCTCCGTCTGCATTAAAGAACATATATGTGTTTGATTTCATTTCTAAAATAAAAAACCGATCCAACTTCAATCTTAAAACAATATAATAAACATAATAAAGCAGAAGTAATGCTTTGAATGAGATTCAATAAGTGAGTAAATGAGTTAGAAGGCTACCCGTAGACTGGTTGTGGCACTTTCGGATTGTTATTTGATTCAAAGGCGTTAAGAAACGAAGACCATCGGGTCGAGTGAAATTCACCGTGGGTTCTTGCATCCATCCTTCGATATAAATATGTTTTTTTTTAAATAGACAGCCGCGATGACATCGCAGAATATTTACTCCTACTACATACCAGACGATAGTGGAAACGTGCATCTTTCTGAAAACAAATAACGTTGAAAGGCATGGGACGTACATTAACCTTTTTTTTATTAAAAGAGAAAATACTTATGCGGGTGGATACCCGTTCGACTGATGCTATTTTACTAGTATCGCTACCAATAATGTTTTTTCCTGTTTTATTGTGCCATATAAATCGGAGTATTAACGTACCAAGGGGTTGTTTCGTTACTGGATCTTGCATGACTTCTCCTAAAATAACCAAACACATAAAGAAGTAAGACACAATATATGGAAGTTGACGTGTTTTTATAGTATAGTGGGCATTCATTTTAGCTGCATTGTGTGCAAGAATATCTCTCCTCGAAGTAGCAAATTTCCCAAACCGAGCCACCTTAAACTTACGATGTTTCCGACAACGAACAAAAAAACCTAACAAGCAATACCTACTTCTAATAGGAAATCCATGAACGAGGTTCTGTCGGATGCATTGCCTAACACCCATCTCACATGTCGTGTTGTTCGTGATTGACTTGGACCTCTAATTTCACACAATATTTACCACCGGTCTCGAGTGGTTTCAGACGTTTGATAGTATTTTGGGGATTGGCCTTCTTATATCTTATTTGAAGATATTGGTGGACAGTGGAAAACATTATCATTCACGATTTCGCGGTCATTACGTGCAGCCATTCGCTGAAATAGCTTTCATGTCTTCGGAATCCTGTCGAAAACCACATTAAAGGAACCTGCAGTTGAAAAAAATAACTTTTGTTTTCAATTTTGGTGTATTTCTTGAATATTATCTTTATTTTATTTTAGTTAGAACTAAAAAAATCACAGGCGTGGGGTTTCGTTTCAGGAACGAGGTAATTATACCGTAGCTTGTTAACAATAGGACTGAATTAACCTGATTGTTATAAGATGTTTAAATTGAAGAAACAACCGAGAGGTTTGCTGTTTCCTTTATCCCCCTTTGTTTTTATAATACGAAACTCGTTTTCGCTCGGTTGGCAGGCAATCATAATAATAATAATAATAATAGCCTAATACATATACAATCAAGAATCGCTGTTAAAATCTGGTTTATTTCAACGTATAATAATTGTAAACGCGTATGTCTGCAATGATAAAGGCGTCAATATAATTTACAGGGTCCGTTAACTCGAAAACTACTCGGCTTACGAGAAGATGTGCCCGAAAGTTCAGGCGTCATAGTCTACGTAGAAGCGATAGCCGAAGAATAGTCTTTTGCCGAGGTGACCGCGGAATTTACAATTCCCGTCAAGCAAGGCCGATTTTTACCATGCCGGCTACAGAAGCAAATTTAGTTTTCCGATCAGTTTTAACATCTTAACACCAGTAACGACGACCATTTTGCGAACTGTTTAAGAAGAGGAAACTGGCTTATATTTTAGCTTGTTGTCACAATACGACGTTGGACCACACCTGAAGATACTCAAGTAATTTATATAAAATATGCACCCGAACATACCATATGGCCTGCCAATTAACTATAGCTGATCAAACAACAAAGATCTGAACAACTACAAAAATGCAGTGCGCTGAAAACCATAAAGTAGAGGGTTTAAAAAGCAAGATTTGAGACATTATAGGTAACCTATTGATAAAATGTACTTTCGTAATTTAAAGTTTCCCAAAAAACCCATTAATATGGCTATTTAATAAAAACGGGATACCTGGAACGCCGTGAAATTTTCAGCCAATTTGAATGCGGTATATATTAAATAAACATAAATGAACATTAAAAAATAAACATTATTATATAATAATAAATAGTGAACGAAAATTAATTCAACAGATACAGGTATTTAAGACATCGGATACATACCAGAGTATTGCTAAGTTAAATATTCGCCGAGTTTAAAGTGACATTAACATTTGCCCAGTATAACAAGCAAGTTGTTAATAAACCGACGAAGATGTTTAAACATTTAATACGTGTATCAGTATTAATAACTGTAGAACTGATAAGGTACTCTTGCAAAAAAACAATCAAAGTTATAATTTAACTATTTTCTGGGCATACATAAAACAATGATACTTATAATGGCATTCGCTTTATTAGGGTCGAAGATCATAACGGTTGATCTTGCAGTAGCGGGTCTATAAAGTCATGCAAGCTATTTTTCAGTGGCTGAAAATACGAAATTTCTTTTTATTCGATGTACTCATTCATATTTAGTTTCAATTTGATTCAATTAATTTCTAAATTTGTTAGCTACTCAAACTACGCATACGCTTAAGCTGATGCAGAGGTAGTTATCCAAGGGCTCTTTACACCACGCTTACAATTTATACCCAACAATTCGCAAGGAGAGTATGTACCGGCCTTCACGTATCTGGTGTCTACAATCCTGTTGCAAGGTTCTTGTTTGCGAAACTGTGGGTTAAATTCGTCTTTCTTGCAAATTTACCTGTTTGTTATTTTTTCATTCTTAACGTATTCTCAATTTTCTACGTATAATAGCAACATTCCGTTACATTTTTGTTTACTGTTAACTTTAGTGCTTAACGTTTTTGTCCTTGTAACTTGAATAAAGAATGAAGGCGTTTTACCTGGATGCGTAGAACCATGTCTGGTGACATCAGAGCTTGCCTTCTCACAAACGTTTTAGTGTATTGAGCTGTAATCTTTCACCTTCTTAAGCAATGGTTGCGAAAGCTGGCCAACGCTCCTTGAAGATACAGTGGGAATTATTCAAAGACTGGTGTTTACAATGAATCTCAAATCTGATTGCCGTGAACCGCTCACCAATAAACAAATTCAGGCGTCACTATGCAGACAAGGTGAAGCGACCAACCTTCCGGTCATGTTATACAACCTGTGCTATCAAACCTCTTTCTTTGGCCTCCATCATGCCAGGTTGCGGTTACCGGAGCGGCTGACAACTGAAAACACGGAATTTTACGTTAAAAGCGCACGGACAGGGCTTGTGTCCGATATCTATCTAGGGCGTCAATGAAACCGGAAATCTTCTCCTGGCTTCTTATCGTCGTGCGTGCCCCGTATATGTGTGTGACCTCAAACTCTAAGACAACCCACGAATAATTTGTAAGAAATCACCAGTCAAATAGGGAGTCTGCTTGCAAAGATTCAGCCAAAGATGTTCCTTGCGTACCCTTAATTATGGTTACACGTTCAAGGTTATTACAGATGCGTAATAACCGTAACAGTTCGCGTTTTCTTCTAAAATTCCGGATTCAATAGACGTGTTATTATTAATATCACCATTAAGGCCTAGCGAAAGCGTTCTAAAATTCAACGGCACCGTGTAAATTTTCACGAATAAATCATTCATCTTTTTTCTACTTCATAATCAAAAGTGAGTAGTATTATCTATATTGAATTTATTATCACATGATAGCATAAAACAATTTTCACAAATCCAAACCGGAGGAATACATCGTAACGTTCAATCGAATTTATCGATTTTTCTTTTGTTTTGTCTCAAACAAGACGAAGTCCTGCAAGCAAATAATGTGATTGCTCGGGTGGGAAGGATGCGAAATTAGTGTGTAACTTACAATCAAGAATGTGGCTCCCAGCAATAGAGCTTTTACAGAGACCGGAAGACCAACAGGAAAGGTCGCCTCGAAAGTGTCTGCATCGGTAAACGATTCTTGGAGGAAACCTGTCCAGCGCTTGGAAAGCTTTCCGATTTCCGCACCGTCGTTGACAGAGAAGACCTGAGGAAAAGGTTATCCTTTAGTCGACAGGCCTCGTGCCAGCATTCAGGAGTGCGTTGTTGCATATGAAATGGGATATATGTTTCGGCTCTGATTGTGCAGTTAACGGTTGATTGTTGAAATCTCTAATCTGAGATTTGTCGTATAGTTTATAAGTAATTATTTTAAAAAATACACGTAATTTGGTTTTGCAATTACAAAAATTTAATCTTTATATCCCCATTCTTGCGATTTTCATGTTGCGTTAATGGTTACTTACTTTAAATTCGATATCGGTTCCCATAAATCGAATGCGGCACGCCATAGAAGGACCCTCAATTCGGAGGATGGGGTTTTCAGAAGCATCAACCAATAAAAACTCTCCTCTGCAGAAACGGTTTTGTTGCCTCACATAACCCAACACCGATCCATCTTTGCCAGTCACGGTTAATACGCTCGCGGTTCCAGAGCAGCACCTTCAATATTGTGAACAGAAAATGCCATGACTTACGGGAACAACAGGCCACAATGCCCGAACAGGTTCATTGGACGAGAAACTGTTAGACAATCGTGACCTTCGGAATTTTTCATTAGAATTGCGAAGGCTCTTCCCGGACCACCTATCAGCCTTTGGACAGTGGAAGATTCTTGTAGGATATGAATAATAACGGATTAAGTGATATTCCAAGCAGGAACTACATATGCTACGTAATGCAGTAATGCAATGCGTCATGAATAGTGCAAAACGTAGAACTAATATGAAATTCAGCGTTACCAGACCCGATGTTCTAAATAACAGGCTTCGTGCGATAGTTGGACTTAGGAGTTAATTGACCGCATTTACCTTCTTGGGCAAAATATATCTGCTGGCCAGCGTCATTCAAAACGTTGTATTTGTTTTTGGTCTCAAATCCAGTAACAACTAAACGGGAAAGTGAGGTTAAATGTGTGCTAATTGTGCGGTTAATGGCTGAACATCACTCACGTTCAATTATTTCCTTTTTCTGCTTAACAATGAACTTATCTAGAACAACTAGATACTGCAGACCATCGAGGCACGGCTCAGGCACCTGGGGCTTTGCCATCCATGCATCTGTGGAAGGGAAAACATCCGACGTTATATTTACAGGCAAATGTGAACGGCGAAATGATTTTCCGGACACGTGTAAGCAATGCAACACAGTAACATACGTTGCGCCATTATCGGTAAACTGTCTACAATAATAAAATGAACACATTATATCGGACACGAGGAGAAGGTTTGGATCTTTTACAAAATATTATTCATTTCGTTACAGACTATTACCTTGCAGTGTTTCTGGGGACTGTTGTGCCAAGACGGTGAAAAACGACGATGTCACAAACTAGTAATGGTTAATGCAAAGGAAACAGGTGGCTTTTATTTTGGTCTGTATTTTATACACTATTTTGAGCACAAAATATGCCTGCATAAGGAACTGGGGGTGTCTGCAGGCACCCAGATGATTTTTAAAATAATAAATTTGTCTTTTTAGATGGGTAAACATAATACTGAGATTAATCCGTAACATTTTCGATGAAAAAGATCTGCAAGATTCGAAGTAAGTGTGAATCTTTAGCGATAAGGAAAATATGTTTTTCTGTTCTGCAAATTACATACTTTGAAACACCGTTTTCCGGTGGCCCAGCGGTATATCGGTCAGACCTTACGACAGGTGCATGGATGCATTGTGATAATGTCGTGACTGTTGATTTTGCAAGGCGAAACTTTTGAATAGATCGGTAATGTAATGCCGGTATTGATCTTATAAGGATTAAAAATTAGCCCTTCGAACAGAGAGAAGCACCGAAAAAACGGCTTATCATCTTGCAGGAGAAGAAGGAAAAATAATTGTGATTCCCTGGTTTACATTTAATGGCCCTCGTGGAATAATTTATAATATAATAAAAATCGGCCGGATGTATGATTGTTTTAAAATTTATTCTTCAATTGCTTGCTATGGGGGGCGAATGTTTAGTCAGCGTTGTGAAATCAAATATTTCGAATAACAATTTCGAAAAAATGTCGGTTTTGTGCGTTTCAATTGAGCTCATTTTCACAACTAGTCAAATTGAAATCAGAACTGCAAAATCCAATGACATAAACAGTAAATGGTATGGAGCCCCGGTTAATTGATAATTAAGCGGAGCTTGCGTAGAAGTTCTAATAGTAAATAATAATTGTAAACGCTTTATTGAGAACAAAAACTTTCAGCATGAAACAAGACCGATTAACATGTATGTGGTGATTGCTATCTTTAATTATTAATTGTGTTTTACTATACTGACGTATATTGTACGTCACACTTACGAATGCAGTTTCTCCTTGCTGCACGTGTCTTATTAGTTAAAGGTCTCGGTCGGCTATTTGGGGTATACCGATATTGCAGACAATTCGTCTATTATACATTCAGGGTTAATTCAACCCTCCATACAATACTATCACAATGTACTAGAAATGAACATGTTCTTTTACTTCCAGCTTCACCTGCTCTGGTGAAACATAAAATCGGGACAAATAAGGAATGACAGAATAGCGGCATGCCGCCGTTCTTGTGGGGTATTGAACGGTATAGCCTACGCATAGGTCGAAGAGATTTACACTTGGATAAACTTGAAAAGAGGGGATAGGAGGGATCAGTTTAAATACTAGCAGCGATTAGTGTACAATTAATGAAGTGGCGTTGAACGATGATCTCTTGGATGGGAGCCTCAATGTTAATTAAATTAAAGTTTAACATTCACCCAAAATTAACAAAGCATACGCCATTTACGATCTCTCTTTTTTTAATGTTACCTCACACTACTCTAAGATTGTGGTAATAGACACTAAGCGCTTTCTCATTTAATCGGTATATTTAAATATTTATATTTTTTTGTACATCGAAATTAACGGAAAACATCGATTTGAGTTTGTATATTTAGATTAATGTGATTCTGTTTAAAGGCAAGAAGTGATTGAAAATTACTGTTGACGTAGAGAACGATAACTGGAAGATTAATGTCTTCAATTATCTTGTTAGTTTGAAGTGTGTTTAAAAACGAATGGTGCTCTATGTGTTAATCGGAAAGGTCCGGATAAATCGAGTGGAGAAAACACAAGGTATTTGAGCCAAAAAACGATACATATCGGACCGTGGGGCGGGGGGGAATAAATAGACTTTCTATCCACGACTGAGAATACTCCGGCTTATATATCCCCATTCCTTCGCCATGTGCTAAAGGTAATTCTTATCTTCCCCTTTTAAATTACCTTTTAAAATGACCATCCGCATTTTAAATAAGCAATTATTTATACATTATTTTGCACGATAAAAACTACCACCGTATGTTCAATTGATAACTGTTTTTAATTTTTAGTGTTTGAAATCTTTGTAAAAAATCCCTGTATATAGAAAAATCGATCGATTGTCTTAAAAAGTAGAACTTGCATTTTAAATACGCTGTCAACGCCAGTTCCACCCGTCTGCATTAAATTGTAGACTGGTTATACGGGTGCGAGGACATCAGGCGTCCTTGTCGACGTCCTGTGATTGGCCGAGAAGTAGCCTATCACAGGTCGGAGTTTACTTAGGTAGGCGCGCTTCATCTTGCCCCAATAATGCATTGCCTGCTTTAGGGGAGAGTAAATATCCAGGTTGGCTTTTAATTCGTTAATAACAGCTTCCGTAAGTACTATTTGGTCGTAACGTATTTCCCATTACAGTTGGCCTTTTGAGAACACCTAACAATTTTGGCATATCATATGACATTTATTTGACGTTATACGTTTGCTTTTTTTTATATATTATCCAATTTGAGGAAATATTTTGACCTTCTTTCAAAAGGTGTGTTGAATGGAAGGCATTGATTTACGTCCAGGTGGTTTAAGAAACTAATGCAAGGCCCCTTGAATGGTACAAGATTTTATTTAAACGCATCTCCAGAATGCATTAATATGTGAAATATAGTGTCGCATACGATTATGCTGTCGTAAAAACGAAACATGTTTGCATGAGTTGTGAATTTAGATGTTGACTGAACCTTCTGCACACTAATGTTGAAATATGTACGTATTTGAGTCCAAAGTTAATAAAACGGCTGCGCCTTCTATTTCGTGCAAATTTATATTTTCCCGACATTAATTTCCCGTTTGTCTGATTTCATATCTTATCGAAAACTACAGAAAATGGATCCACCGACCTCCATGAAAAAGCATATCCTCACCCAAACGCCATTTCGCGAACACATCGTGAAAGCCGTAGGTCAAGGCTAGACATGCCGCAAAATGCATATCAATTAATAATTATTATTAATTAAATATCATGTTTTGATTGCTTTAGATAGGCTGCCATCGGTCGAATTTGCGCAGCTTTCTAATTGACCAGGAACTACAAGAAGACAGCGAGTACAGTCGACGAGAAACTCGCCTTCTCCTCCTGGGTAATTCTATAGTCGATTCTGAAATACCCGCTTCAGAACATTGTTTGATAATTGTGATTGCACATCAAACTAAATTATTTAAACATCATGCGTTCAAGTTTTAAACGCAATAACCGCGGAAGCGCTATACAGCAATCAATATTTGAGTGGTTTCAACAAAAATAAACGCAGTTAATGAGATAAAAATAAAACTTAAGCGAACGTGAATCAAAGTATGATATCGGATTCTTTCAAGTGAATAAGATTTCATACATGAAAGTGCGAAATTTTAAAATGATTGCAAATCGTTTAGGCAACAAAGGAAGTGGACGCAGCACAATGGTTAAACAACTACGAATCCATTTCGGTGATGGATTTCCCGCTTCTGTTCGGAAATCTCTCATTCCCTTTATAACAGCAAATCTATCGGATGCAGTTGTAAGCGTCCTTTGTTTGCTCGAAACAGCTTCTGTAGAAATAAAGGACGTCTATGTGAAGGTAAAATTTTCAACGAATAGTTATTAAAAAGATTGAGAGTTATATTTTTAACTCTTTACTAGTTGATGATACAAATTAATGCTGTAATTATTTTATTTTGCTTGTCATATTGATTTTAAGTTATTATTTATTTGTGTTAATAAGGATACATTAGAAAGGATGTATTGCAATGCGCCTTACAAGTGTCATCAGCGGTTGTGAGATTGTAGACCAATATTATCAGGCCTGAAAATCGACGTTTCCTTCTGTAGACGGTAGCGATTGGTTGCCTTCTGCTTAGCTATAACAATGCACTATAATGCTGACACGTGGTACGCCAAATGGATTGGGCTATACGAGCCGCTGTATTCTCAGGTGTGAAAAAACGTCTTTTCTATTACCCCTGCCAGTCCGATGTATTGCAATGCGCTAACAAGTGTCATCAGCGGTTGTGAGATTGTAGACCAATATTATCAGGCCTGAAAATCGACGTTTCCTTCTGTAGACGGTAGTGATTGGTTGCCTTCTGCTTAGCTATAACAATGCACTATAATGCTGACATGTGGCACGCCAAATGGATTGGGCTATACGAGCCGCTGTATTCTCAGGTGTGAAAAAAACGTCTGATCCATTATGCCTGCCAGTCCGATACGCATACATATTGACTTGTCGTGTCTCGACTTTCTGGCCCGTTTAACGAATGGACTCTCTTTAAATATTATCAGCATTCTCAAACAAACAGCAGACTTAAAGAAAAGTGAAGACGCTAAATAAGCAGTTTTCTTATAGAAAGAACATTTCTAATTCCTTTTGCAGAAGTTGGCAGCCCGACTAATCAAAAGCCAGCCCTCGGATGGCTACACTGGAGCTGTTGCGTTTGCCTACTACACTGACAATAAGACACCTGAATCACTTGGTGACGATAATGCGGATGGAAGCTGCGGCAATCACGATGAAATACGGCGAATAAATGGCAGTCTAGAGCGAATTAATGAGTATCGGCAGGTAGAAGACCAATATACGTCAGCTTCGTCAAAATTTTCCAATCCGCTCGGAAATGGTGAAAACGAGATTCCGCCAGTTAAGTCATCCACCAAACATTGTCCAATTCTGCAACAGCCCGCAAACTTATTGCAAAGTCTAGAAATTCAGGAGATTGTGGGCCTATTGGCCTCTCAACACCCGGAAGTTGACTGGAAAGATATTCTTCAAAGTGAAGTTTATGCAAAAAGGAGTATGGGCGTAGAACAAGAAGAAGCCCTGGCGATGTGGTTTGAGAACGCCTTTAAGAAGGGTAAATTGGACGCTGGCAAGGTTATGGCGGCAGCTCACGAACGGGCCCAGAATCCCCACCTACGGCGGTTGCCGCCTGAAATCGCAGCCGTTCTTCCTCCACCCAATCAGACCCCACCGACACCTCCGTCGAAGTCTGCGGTGGACTTGGACGGCAACATTTCGACGGACACAGATGAATGGTCATCCACCACGTCCCTTGGTTCCAATGACCGGGCCTCACTGTTGGAGGAAGTGATTAGTTTGCACTTGGACCATCTAAATGAGGACACATCTGTTTCGGTTAAAGGCGTTGAAACATGCAAGAACTCCTCTGGTAAAAATGGCTATCAGGAGGTTTCACAATCGACCGTGCCAGATGGTTTTACTATAAATCCGCTTTCCATTGATGGGAAAATTCTAAAAGTGATCATCGATCGTCAAGAATTTCAGAACGTCCTTCAACAGAGCTCCGAATCGAGGAGTTGTCTTTCTAAGTCTGCTTTATAGTAAGAATTAGTGAATATATAAATATATTAAGTGTGTGATTGCACCAATAATCAGCGTAAATGCATCATCATTGATTTCGAAACCAGATTCCAGGGATGCTTCGTATAAATATAGAATATAAATATAGAATCACGACCAGTCGCCAGCAGAAAATGCTGCAACCGCCGTAAACTCCGTTTCTTAATTTTTGAAAAATAATCAAGCGAAACATTAAAAATGCACGAGCGTAAAATTCGCCATATTTCACCATAGGTAAAAGTGAAATTCTTGTTGTTTATTTCAAGCTTGTCGATTTCAAATGGGCGTAATTTTAACTCAAATTAAGGGGCAATACGTATAGCCTTCGTTATTTTTCGAAAACGTATGGAACTCGTAATTAAACAGAATCTTACATTTGATGCTAAATTTGGTTCTCTTGAAGTAGCATTGAATGTTAACAAGAATATGAGCATTGGCAATAAGCAACATTGAACCTTTATTTTTGGATTATTGGTTACTTTAGTCCCAAATTTCTGCTCATTTAAAATCAAATTATTGGATACACCACACCCCAAATAACAGAAAAATACAGTTTGACGAAAACGTTTATAGCAAAACCTGCAAAACACATTTTATTTAGCCCAATGTATGTCAAAACAAGCTTAATATCTATTTCTGGAGCTGGATACCAACGGTATCTAGTAACAGCTTGTGCAAACACACCTGAGTTGCATTTGGGAAAGCCCGCAGAATTCCCACGGGATGTGGAGGATGTGCTCAACATGTTAAAATTCAACACGCTAAAAGCTACTTCTCAACAGCAACACGCGAACTTGTTTATTTTAACTTTACCTGCTAACCAAAGCGCGCATTTGGGAATAGCGCCAAGTTGTCCCATCCGCGCACTAAGATAGCTCGAAAGAAATTACGAAAAACAAGTAAAATCGGAAATTAATTTGCGTCAATGCAATTCTGACGTTCCGTTTTACTTGTCTCTGATCTTGGGTGGCCGGCCCTTTATTTATTTGTTAATTTTATTTTAGTTTTATACGTAATGTGGATCGGTTTATACAGAGTGACTACGTTCCGGCGCTTCGAGACATCCTCCTAGTTCGGATGCCGTTCACGGCCACAAGAGAATCAATTTTCCAAGTTGGTCAAACCTCCTTACGGTTGGTTACAGTTAGCACATTTTCAACTTATAAATGGCATGAACATCGTCTGTACCACCCGACAAGCAGCCCCCCTTTCGAATTATAAAGATATAGTTGCTGCAAGTTCTAGACAACGTATGTTAATTGTTTCGTGTAATTTGAGAATGTATCCATTGATTATGAATAACATGACCACGATGCCTAATCATCAACTACATTTCGAAAACAGTAGCACAATCTTTGACGCAAAATTGGGTAAATCTACTAAATAAAGAGTTTTTAACTAATTTTGCACGCATTAATAGAAATAAATGCATTATTTTAAGGCTGCGAAGTTGGTAGCAGTTTTATCATTGCTGAAGAATCACCATTATTTTGTCACTCGTCAGATCGCCGTTTTAAGCTACCAAAAACATGAACGTCTGCATACAGAAACTCGGTGATGGTCTTACTTTCAGTAGCACTACGTACATTCTATCATGAACGCACTATTTATCTTTCACCACAGACTCAAGATAAAGTCAATTTAAGAGCACTGAACTAGGGACAGCCTTGGGTATTCGAGGATTCTGCTGCCCAACCAAACGAACGATTTAATTTGCAGCTGTGTGTTTTAGCTGGCCTGGTCAATTGGGTTTCAACTTAACGTAAACAATGCATCTTCTATTGAGGGAGCTGAATCGAGGGAGTTTAAATTAGAAAAAAACAATTGTCTCTTGTCCTGACAAATTATTCATGACTGGCGAAATCGCAACAATCCGGATTAAGCAATCAACATCCCCCCCAAGATTGCTTGACTTTATTTTCTCCGTGGTTTTTTTTCACACGGTTGATGAAGCCAAAAAATCATGGCACACCGAATTCCGGTCCGACGCGTTCGAAAGCCAATGAAGAGGCAGCTTCATTAAGTAATGAGCGCCTCCCCATTTGGGCCAGCCGACCAGTTTCACTTAATTGGATGCAAACCGATTTTAATAAAATTTATCCCCGATCATGTGTTTGAAAAAGAAAGATATATTTTGAGGTGGTAGTAGTTTTGCAGGCCATGTTTTCTTTTTATAGGCTCATTAATGTTGGTGATCAGCGTGGCGATCGACGAAAATGGATTCACGTTTTTGAATCCGTACACAGCGTCTTATTCTTTGCAGCGTTGACTGACTACTCTGAGTCAAGTGCGCATCCAGCGTGCCGGGTTCGTTCGGAATTTGAACATTTGCGGTTTTTTTTAAATTTTTATCTCAAATACTAATTATTGCACTTTAAGACGCGATTAGATGAAAGTCTCGCATATTTCCGATTTCTGCTGGATGCACCTCCGATTTTAAAGAAGGACATCATCGTTTTTCTAACGAAGAAAGATCTTCTACCAGAGCTTTTGGCCTCCAAACCATCGGTTTTACCGGAAAACCCTGAAAGCGATGGTATGCTCGTTATGCCATATTCGGTTTTATAATCAGCCAACGAATCTGTTGGTATTTATGGTTATCACGGGCATAGGGCGTGGAGACAGAGTTCTTTGAAGATGTTAAGATAAAAATCGAATGCTGTGTTAAAATGTGTTTCATTTCCGATTTTAGGCTCTGAGATGTGCGCCAACTTAATTAATTATCAGAGGGAACTTTTCCTCTCCCAATGCCAAGAACACGGGCAGAAATCCAGGCGCATCTTTATCCACAGTGCTTGTCTTCTGGACATTGATGAAATGAAAGAGCTCTGTCGGGTCGTGATCAAGGAGGTGTTGGAGACAAACCTCCGGAAATATGCATTTTTCTGACATAACTTTCATTTTTTCTATGGGCAGGTTGTGCCTTGCAAACATAGAAGGAAATATACTCTTAACCTTCTTCGTACACTTCGTAATCATTTCAAAGCTTAAGTTGCATATTTCTTTTGTCGTCCATGGAGTGGGATTAACCGAATTACTATAATTGGCGCCATCTTCAGCCGAATAAGCGCGGATTATAAAAAACCAATCATTTTGAAAAGGCTACAAAGCTGAAATCCGAAAATATTTAAAATACTAACAACCGCGGTATAGCGGCTCCTTAAAATCTCGATTACTTTCTTCTGCATTTCGTCGCCAAGCAATTCGTCGTCTTCGCTGCGTTTAAGTTATCGCAAATTGCTGCCTCAAAGTCGAATGCGTACGGAACCTATAGTTTACCCGATTCCTCGGAAATGAAACCACCCACCAAACGTTTATTCTGACAGCCGGCTGTAATTTCGCCTTATTTCGGGATAAAAATTCTTCAATTTCGGCTCAATTGAAGAGCGCTATTAACCACGTCTAGACGGGTTTGACGATAGACCTTTGAAACTGATGCCAGAACAGCCAATGCGTCATATTTACGCCACGATGAAAGCAGTCTTTTAATTAATATTCCCGATCATTTTTCTATCGGCAAAGGTTAAATCATCAATGTTTGCGTGAATGAGCACTTTTTAAAAGATTTAGGAATCTCGGCATAATTGTTATGTAAACACAAAGACGTTTCGATTACACAGGCTGATCTGTCGAACATTAAGACAACATATCCATAATAATTAAAAAGGAATGGAGATAGCGCTGCGCCTTGTCGCACACCTCAGTTATTGGGCAAAGAGGAGAAGGCTTCATTTCCGACTCGGTTAGAGAAATAATTTTGAAGCCAATCAATCAACCATCCTTCAACGCCATCTTCAAGCAGTTTTTTGTTTATAAGAAAAAGTATAGGATTCCACAGAAACAGTGCAATCAGAGTTGCTAAACCTAAGTTGTGGTATAGATAAACTTAATTTGGTTGGATTTGTTTTGCCAATGAAAGCTGCACTTTAAATGTGAACTAGAAAGATTCATTGAGGAAGTGCAGGTTGTCGTATCAATGGTGATAATGCATTGTGTTGCTTAAATTTTCTTTATATACAAGAACCGGGGTTTAAAATGCATTTGCTTCTTGTTGTAGAATTGGCGTTCATCAAAAAACAACCTTTTTGCCATCTAGGTTTGGATCGTTTTCTTAATTGGCATTAATTGTTGAAATCTTCTTCTTTTAAATTAATAAATTCCCCCTTTTCTTGTAGGCAGCTAGAAGATCAATATACAGGTTTACTCAATGTGCGCAATTATGAATCACCAACCCTATCTACCGCTTTTTCATTCATGGAAGTTGAGCATTCGTGTTTCCGGTGATCGAGTAAGACTCATAGAATTGAGATTTGCGTGAGCTGCCTGTAAAGTAGTTCAATGAGCTCAAGTCACTACTACCATAGTGCATATTGAAATGTATGTGCCATGGAGAACTGTAATTAAGACCGAATTTAAACATCGAAAACTCTTGAAAAAGATGCAACGATTTTAGATAGCGCGAGAGAAGGTTGTTTAGGCCGTTGTGACAATTAATTCACTCAATATTTGCATGTGAACAGTCGTTATCAGTACAGACTGCTGCATTCCCATTCCTGCGCGCCCAGACAGTCGTTTGTCTGACTCCAAAGACCCCTGAAAAGGTTTGCAATGACGACAACTGACCATTCGGTCAAATAACGATGGTCCAATCACATAAGACGAGAATTGAGAATATGAATGTACAACAAACAGGGTGTTGACAGTAAAATATATCTCCGCCAAATGCCTTGCTACCGCGAACGTGCCACGTCGAAACACAGGTTATTATCAAGCCCGTTCGGGCCGGATTAATGCAGGCATTACTGGTTACCGGTGGGGAATATCTGGTGTTGCTTGAATCTCCTGTGTGTCGCTGGGAACGCCATCTGAACACTATTCCAAAGTTTATTCATGAAGCCTGCCCATCCGATGGTTAGAGCAAAACATTAATCTTCTTGGTTCAGTTTCGTCGCTTCATCTAATACTCCGGAGACAGGCGCCAGTCTCGTGTCGATGCGGACAAACTTCATGTCAGAGATGTAAGTTGCAGTGTTTTTTCCGTGTCCGGTCAAGTCATGAAGCAGCAGCAGGCTTTGTAAATATATTATTGTTGCGCATTAAAAAAATCACGGTTATCGAGTAATATAAATGTTTATTTATAATATTACGTTTGCATCATTATCTTGTTTTCCTGTTTCAATATCCCGATTATTTGAATTTATTTTAATAGAAATTTCATCCAAAAAATATTCAAATATATATTTATTTTTTAAATAGGATGCCGTTTAATTTGAATGCGTGAATTTGTATATCATTTGTGTATATTGGGCAAAACCGTGTTTAGCAGCCTAAAAGATGCATTATTCATCTTTAAATATACAAAACAATTTAGCTGGAAGCCTCATTCATTTTATCAAAACGTTTTCAAACTACTTAATAATCTTATTTTTTAGTGTTCATTCAGCTATATTCATAATTTAATTTTGTTTAAAACCATTATGCGCCCTTGGCGCCAGTCTATGAATTATTGCAATCGACATGGCCTGCAGTTGTGTGAATTTTGGTTTCTTTTATTTCGAGAAACCGTCAGAAAGGCGTCGGCAGTAGACTTGATAATTATTTCAGAAATCCCTCTGGCAAATTTAATGGTTTTAACACTTTGCTGCTAGGGAACAGCAAAAATAAATGCATAAGTGCTATTTCTCGACTTTAATGGATTTTCCATCTGCCACTGAAGATAAGAATATTATTGCTTAGGTTTGCAGTCGCTAAATAATGTTTAAAACACCCTGCCAGGAAGGTGGGGGGCGAGGGTTTCCGGTTTGAAGCCGTCGAGCTCTACTACCTATCGCGTGTTTCACCTATGTTTGAGTCACTCCGCAGACTCTCTGGGTAGTAGACCCTGAGTTCGACTCCCAAGCCAGGCTACCAAAAGAAGGCAGTCACAGCGTCGGGCACTTGTAATCCAACAAATTGATGCTTTAGTCGGAGCATCATCAATAATATCGCCAGCATGCGTTCCACACGTTGGCCACGAACACACCTTCTGGTTGAACTTGGGCTGCCACCCATAAATTATTCCAAAGAAGCGTCACAGAAACGTTTATGTCTTAAAGAGCCCAATCTATTTATGCAGATAGATATTTTGGTGTAGATTTAGACGTGCAAGCTCGTTAATAGTATTTTATGCTAACTACTGAGCGAATTAATTCCTGTTTGCTTATCAATTTACGTTGTCTACTGAACCGATTTAAGTAGAGTTTTTTTTATTACCATGACTATCAGTTTCTTGTGCGTGTCAATGCTCAACTTCTTTTCACCGTGATTGGCGATGTCACCAGGAAATCTGCAATGTGTTTGAAATCACAGTTTCACCTCATAAATGTTGAAACTGGCACGACTCTTTACCAGCCCATTATTTAATTGATAACGTTTACGCCAAATCACCAGGACCCTTTAAACATTTTGTTGTGACTTACCAACCAGAATAAAAGGACAGGTTCTCGAAAAGAATTTCTGAAATGTACATTTTCAATCAAATCTCGTGATTCCATCCATGTCTGTCGTTTGCATCGATGTTTGTATATTTACTTCAATATCGGTGCCTATAAGTAGTCTCTTTGCGGATGTCTCTTTACCAGAGCGCTTCCTGTCGTCAATTGTAAGCAGCAGCCACTTATCGTTCATTAAACTCTTAAATTATTTATCGATTTCATTGAATATAGCGTGAAAATTATCCTAGTTATTATTGTTATTATATGATAGCGAAAATTATGTCTCAAGGATTTGATTCTGGCGTGCTGCATAACCAGCATCGTCGAATTCAGTTGACAGCGTTTCCCCTTCCTGCTTTCAAGCGCTTACGTGTTTAATGGCCCTCATCTAAATGAAGCCGGTGACGCGATTACCAGCGGAATTTGTACACACGTCGATTCGATGGATTTTAGGCCTTCGCATATCCGAGGTGAGCGTCCTCAAGGAGGTAATAAAACGTGGTTGTAGAAGTGCTGGTCTGCACCGTTATTAGAATGCATTTTAAACTAACTAACCCGATTTGCCACAGAATACCGCGCGGCTAAATCGCCTTAGAAATCCTTATGCGGAGTTTGCTGCCATTTTTCTTTCTTGAATCGATTTTCTACCATCCACGAAAGCAACGCTCAATGGCTGGGGTAGAATATTCAGGCTTTACTTCGGGAGGCATTAATATTCATATCCGCATTTTGTTTACTGTGTTGTTCACTGTCTTCGTAAAAAAAACCGTATGTGTCGCTTGGCTACAACATCGAAACTATCCATATTAACGAAGAGGTACCACTGTCAAGGGCTGCAATTGCATGCGCCGTGTTCATTTCTGAAGGACCATGGGGTGTGTTGTACGATAAATGAAGAGAAATCCATGAGATAACTGCTCTAAAGAGTTACATTGAGGCCAGATATATCAATGCATTGAGCATTAAAATATGATCTCTGTCGCTGATTGTATCAACATTATTCCTTAAGAACTAAAATTGGGACAGATTGTGAATTACCAAATGGGAAATAAACGGTATAGCCTTCGTATAGGTCGATGTTTTCAACATTGAGACACTGCACCCATTCCTCACCGCGACGTTTGATCAGCTGGACAGAGTTCCCGTTGTAAGGAGCCGTCCCAATTGGGCCGTCCGTTCATCTCGTCTTTGTCATTATATCACCCACTTTCCTAAGTCCACTTCTACCGGGATTTGGAATTTCGACGCCCATTCCCCCACAGGAATTTATAATCCGCTAACCAATAGTATCACTGCATCGTTGCTCTTCCTTTTTGTTCCGTTAATTTCACGCTGTTGCCCCCACTAACAGAAAACGGAAACCGTTTGCTGTTATAACCCTAGTAACCGTAGTCCCGTCAATTGGAAGACGGAAGGAGATAAGATACGACGCAGCAGGAGTTTTAGAGAGTTTACCCGATCAGCCTCGTTTATTAAGTGGCATGATGCAGTATTAAAACAGCGGTGGGGGCAGTAAAACAAGGGTTGTAACTAGGCCGGCAATTCCTTACATGTTCCTACATTACTACTCAAAGGCCTCACAAATTCAGTAGTTTCGCCTGCAAAACCCTTTGTCAATTGTTTTCCAAATCCATACAATGTAACAGTCAGAAGCCGCATGATATAATGATGGGAATTTGAATAAAATCCTCAAACAATCGCTCGTGGAGCTAGTTCATAAAAAGCAATTGCCCGAAAGCATAAGGAGTATTTCCACTAAACAACATTCGAATGCACTTTTACCCGATTCAGAGTGACGACCTCAACACGGTAAGTTGCGTCATAAGTTTCTCCGTAGTCGCGTCTCCAAAATCAATTCTAACATCGTCAATCACTTTTCGGTTTGTGGGTCGTTAAAACGTTTGAATAATTAATTTCAAGTTGTGAAACAAACTGCAAGAAAACCAGCGTTCGTCTTTTTCGATACCTTTGGTATTGTGGAATCAAGCCGCTGTTTGGGTTTTGTGTCCGTGTAAGCCGGACTGCTATAGATAAAATTTAAAAAACCGCGGTACTAAGACCACACATCGACGGACGACAGCGAACTAACGTCAATACGCTGTCCAGTATGTTTTCTCTGGACCCCGACATTCCGTGCACCTTTTAAAATCTCGTTTTCTATTAAATTACAATCGCCATTTCACTCGTTGTTCTTTCCTGTGTAAGGCGACCCCGTTCTACTCATCCATTGGAGTCTGTCACAATGTTATATTTTCCACCAATGTGTTCGCTGTACCGTTAGTTTTGCAAGAACGGCTACATGCCACCGTTCGGTCGGGTAAGCAACGAGATATCTTGGATGTCAATCAAACGCAGACACCATTCTCAGGCAAACAAAAAAACGTGGATATCACAAGTCATTTGAAGCATGAATGCTTTTATTTTGGAACCATTTTATGAATGTGTACTTCCGAGCATTAATTCAGGGGTGTTCTACAAAACCCCAGGAAATAGATGCATTGTATCAACACATAAATGTTTAAAGGTAAACCTTTTGAGCTTCTGAGTGTTGTATAAATTAGTTTTTTTCGAATAATCAGTAGCTATGTGCGAAGGCGGACAGAACTACCTGCTTATAGAACCGCATTCTAGACATTCAAGACGTTTACAACCTATTTAGTGAAAAGTCAGAATACACGATCATTGCTCAACGCGTTGGGTTTTGCATCAATCACTTAAGTACTTCTATGAGCACTGAATAAACAATGCCACAACAAACATTCTAGCTTTTAAATATTGAAAAACCAAAGGTTATAATTCGTAATGATATGCTCTCGAAATTAACCATTCAACTACACCTGTCAATATAACAACACACGGCAATCGTAAATAAAAACAGATAACTTTATACAATCCTGTAGGGGTGCGTTAAACGAATCTGTATAAACCAATAGACAAGTATAATCTCCAATTATGGATTTTAATTGGTCGTATCACCCCACTACTCACTTAATTTGCAGACACCATGGTTCACTTTACACATGTTTTTCCACAAAAACATACCAACAGTAATAAGAAAGGTGTCTCTATAGGAGAGTGCAGGTTTTGCATTGTGAGAGGCAGAGATGCATTTTCGGAATGAGTGAAGACAGAAAACACATTATCACAGAGAGGAGGGGGGAGGCTGGAGACGCGGTTGTTTTGGGCGTTCAGAAGGCAGACGGTGGGAGGCTGGAATTGGGATCCCCATTTCCACTACTGCCAAAAACGGTCTCAAAGTTGCTAAGAGACGAAGCCCGGGAATGCGATGTCAACGGCGTCGCCGCTCCACTCAGAATGTGTATCGGGTTTTTGATGAGCGCGACACCAATAAGACGCTCCCATTGGTTCAACAAAACGCTGGCCTAAAAATGACACCATTAGGTACAGAATACACACAACGGGTTGCAAGAAATTCGCCCGGAGAAAGCATAGGTCGTGGCAAAATAAAACTTGATGCATCTGCTTCTCGGAGATGCTTTGCTACAACCACACCAGTTTACCGGGCAGGTATAGAGTTTTTCTAGTTAGATTTATTTTTACAAATTAAAATTAAACATCCACACTGAATGGAAACTCATTATCCGTTCATTTTTATATATAGTGGAGGGTCTACAATTTATTAATCCTAAATGATACATTTCAAATGTCTCCCGTGAGCAAAACGGAATGACTACAGATTTATTGTAGACGCTCTGCTATATATATCAATAACCAAATTATGATTAGCCCTTCAAAATCGATGTTTAATTTGAATTCAAAAATGTAACTCGAACTTGAAAGACGCTGTATAAGAAACGACTGGGAACACCTGAAAGTGCGTCAGAAGGGGGTTGATTGATTAATGCGATTTTTATAGGTTGGTCCAATATGCACGGCCGAATTATCCCTAATGGCCCATAGATAATATGTCCCAAACCTACCATATCTGTCTTGAAGTTCCACGAGATGTCATCATTGTTTAAACCTCAAGAAAAAAAAGAAAAACTGAGAGCCGTTGCCACTATGGATACGCTTAATATCGTAAAACATACCCGCGACGACAAACGAAAACGTGTCTTCGCCAGAAACCAGACAGCTTTTTATTTGCTCGAAATGTATCATCTTCTATTTGGTTCGAAAAGAAGAACACGGGGTTATTGATTGCATTTCTTATATGTTTATTTATTTATTCATCGACGCTTACGCTTTCGCTGCCAAAAGTGAGGTTGAAACCATCGGGACTGATTTCTAGTGTTCCCTGTTCCGACGAATCGGCGTCCGTCACGTCAACGCGACCACCCAGTTTCTCGACTAAATAAGGAAACGATCGATGGGGTCGATTTCTGATGCGGTAAAATGCGGTAGGCGGGAAAATCCTTACAAATCCGAACCTGCTTGCGCTTGGAACGTGCCCGACTAATCGCCAACGCAATTGAGCTAAACATCTGTTGAGTCTATAAGGGGACACAAGAGTGATGAGTATTTTTGGCATAAAAGGACGTGGCGATTTACAAAAAATGCTTAACTTACACTGTTTCCAGTGAACATAAACCGATCGCGTCGTTTGGCTATTAATGTCTGCACGCAGATTATGTTAGTCTGAGGCGAATGTGTTATGTTGACGATGTTGTCGAACCACCAGCGTATCTGAATTCTGCCTGTCATTCTTCTGAGAATAAAGCATTCTTCAAAAATCTGCAATTAAACCCGAAAAGTTTGCATAGTCAGGGTCTCATCGAAAATTATTATCCAGTTGGGCACATTTTTGACAAGTGATGTGGTTGGCTGTTTCGAATAGAATCTCGCTTATTACATCTCAAAGAGGGAAAGATGTCGGACGCTCATCAGTTACATAAATGGCGTGCGACAGCTTGGAAATAAGTTATGAGCATTCATCCACTTTACTGATGCCCATCTTGCTCTCACGCAGCAGCTACATTGAGAAATCCCGATCAATACACTTCAACCAGCATGTCTCCCGGTTAAAAAGGGTAAACGGTGATAAAATGGTGTTCTCTGTAGAAATAAAGAGATATATTTCTAAAGTACTTTAAACAACTCGATCCTCTAAGATGAGAACGAGGTCGGCGTGTTTCGAATCCGGAAAATCTCCAAAGGAAACCGGTCTGTTTTATGTGAAAACAAATGTGAATGTAAAATGGTATTTATTTATCACGCTATCTGTCGGAACAATCTATTGCGCTCTTACGCTAATTACGCAATCCTGTCAAACGAAGACTAGAACTCTATTTTGTAGAACCCGTTTAAACTTATCACACTATATAATGCGCCAATGTAGAAACACGATTCAAAAATCGCAATTCGTAGGTTTTCAAACTCACTACTGACAACACCAGGCCAAAAACAAAAAAATGGTTGATCAGGTTCGCCGTTTATCAACAAGAAACTGGGGAGGGCAATTGAAGTTGCCATGCAAATCTGCCATACTTTAAAATCTTCCATTGCCATGTCTGCTGGCAGAAGATAGGAAGTAAAATTGGGGATGAAAAAGAAGAATTATTACAAAAAAGAGAAACTTACCTCCATCGTAAACATTTCCAAGTCGCCCTCACCCCATACAAGAAATACCGGGAAAGGCTCCGCTAGTCGATGTTGGATCGCAAACGGCAGAAGGTCGATATCGTTTCCACGCTAAAACACGACAGCGTAGACAAATTAAGGTTAGTTCGTTTTGATCACGCGATATTCAGGAGTATGAATTTAAGACTGCGGCGTGTAACAGAAGGCTACGTGATTTGCTTTGGGTGACGGATGTCGCGGATACCAGTTTCTCACGCAAAGCGCTCGGGGGGAACCACCATGAAGCCAACTTATCTTCTAGCATGAGATTTCATTGACAGTTTCTCGGTTTTTCGACTGTGCGTCTTCTTTCACCAGTGGAGAGTGCTTTGCGCCGATTTACTCGTCAATAATTGTCATCAGATGACCCTTGCCAATCTCAGACCATCAGGGAGCACTGTGGCTGGTCGTGGGGTCGGTTATGTCAATTGTGAGGCAATTGCCGGTAGCTGGGTGGATGTAGAAGCGGCTACACCCCTCCGGTTAACTGCTTGCCATGCTGGCTAAAACAAGTGTGCGAGCCCAGCCAATGGCCACTTCTACAACCTGGATTCGAACTGCCTTGCAGGACGCATTTGATGGCGCATTGCGGACGTCAACCGCACTTCATCTCATTGTCTAGTGGAGTAACTAAGATCTCCATCCAAGAGACCACCATTCAACGCCTTTCTGCGGGTTTACGGGGTGACCCCTACAACTTAGTCTGACCCAATGTAAGGTAATAGCGTGAAATTCCGACAAGAATGGCCCGATTTGTAGTTTTACTCTTATAGGTGAAGTGTCGTTAGTCGTGACCTTAATAAAGAGATTACCAGCATTATTATTAGTATTATTAAGCCTCTATAAGTTAATTTCGTTAATCGCGACATCCACGAAGCCGATTCATCCGCTCGAAGGAGATATTGACAAGGAGGACGGCGAATATCAGGTTGGTGTCCACGTTACGGCACTTTTCAAAAAATTGACACAAAGTGAAAATAAAAAAATGAAACCGAGTTCACGATAAAGGAACTTATGATAACGACGATTCCGTCAGTGCTTCTGCAGCCATCAAATAGTCCCAGAGAACTAGTGAGGTGGGGGGGGGGTCTGGGTAGGTGAATCAGACATGAATACGCACCAGCCAGTCGAGGCAATCGAGGAGTTTGGTGACCTTCTGGGTGTAGTGGAGACCTGTGTGGCTCTTGGCGAGTAGGCGGCGTACCTTGAGTCGGATCTGATCGACCGGCACCTTGGCCATCACCATGAAGGCCACCAGGTTGTGCATCACGCCAGAGAGCAGGGCATCCTCGGAGAGCTCCAGCCTCTTTTTGTCCAGCGCACCAACCTCGATGTAGTGCTGCACCAGACCGCTGGGGTCGAAATCCATGCCTCAAATATAATCGAAATAACCGTTCGGCTTCAATCTCGTAAATCAGACCGCAATTGGTCTGTACTAGACGGGCATGCGTGAATTATAACCAATTTCTCCGGTTTCCACTTGAAAGCTTAACAATGATGGTCGAAACCGTGAAAATGAAAAGTATTACCTACTGTAAGTTCCGAATGAGGGTTTACATGTTGTCGAAGTAGGCTTCTTCTTGGTCGGGTAGCCAAACTGACAATATCAAATTTCTCTACTGCTGGTGCTTGGCATCTATCTGATTGTCACTGCAATCCCTCCTACTAACCAACACATAAGATACCAATGCTCCTCAACCCAAATCGTTTTTTAGTGCCAGGGTTCAACTTCTCTAACCAGAGCAAAATGCCTGAATCCTTTAGGCAATTTAAAAAATGATAAACAGTAGAAAATTAAATTGGACATCGAATATTGTCAGCCCCATCTGAAAGAGACATCCATAAAGCTTGTTTGAATAAACCATTTATTCTCTTAATTAGAAATGGACCAATGAGACTGCGATTTCGCCACGAGTTTTCTTACCCTACCGTGCATTAAGCCCACATAGCCCAACCTGTTGGACAACACTACCCTTAGCCCACGGAACACATAGTCGCACGGCGTCCACTATAAACGCCTGCACTTGCCTAGTGACGCGTGATTTAAGGGCAATTAGCCTACCCAACGTTGCCCTCTCCTGGGCAATAGTATCCAGGAAGAGGTCCTCCCAAAATTGCATATTCGTCCAAAGCTTCGATTCGGTTGCTGTAACCAGGGCCTCCTCAAACAGGTAATTGTGGCGGACCGCCGAACGTGTATTCGTGGATTTCGCGTCAGACACCGGTGAGAGGATGTCGGAGGCCGTCTTCTGAGGATCTCCACCGTCTCCACAACCGCTGCTTTGGGCCCTTTGGTCTGAAATGTTGCACCGCAACGCAGGAACGGAGATGGAGGGTGGCTGGGGCCCCGAAACGGTCGAGGCCGTCTGGAATAGTCTTCCATGGCGGTACCTAAATCGACAATGCGAGGTGATCAGTTTGGTAAATACCGACAGGGTTGAAAAGAGGAGAGGTTGTGGTCGTCGCGCGATGTCGTGCAGCAACCGACAGGCTCAAGGCATCTGACCAAAAATTAGCCTCTCTCAGAGTTATCAAATGGTGGTGTTCAATTTAACAACCCCTGTCCTGGGGCACTGTTCTGCCCTGAATTTGGGGCCATGTGGGGCATTAAACTTGGTTGCCTGAGTTTATGGATGGGGAAGAGTTAATGTCGTGTATGGGCAAAACAAGGTCAACGAGGTGATCAAATAAATTGGAGTGCTTAATTCGGATCGGCAGAGGAACGACAGCACTAGATGCAACCCCCGTAACTATGATAATTACAATGGTCTTATGATAATAATAATAATAATAATGGTATTCGCTTAATAAAATCGCGAAGACTACAACTTCCAGACAGGAGATGTCCACACGCGGTAATGTCCCTATGTTTCTTAATTAGGCTATGAATCCCTTCGTGGATGCCGGAATCATTGACGTAACAAAGTTACCCCGTCGTCGTAAAACGTCTCCGATGTTCTGGCTTTTCTAGTGGATCATCGACTCACCCATCAATCCAATACCCCCATTTTTATAGCTTCGGCCAAAAACTGGGCATTGAACAAAGAAGCGCGTTCGGGAAATTAAATAGGACGCAGAAACGCATCCGGAAGTAATAATGAGCAAGCAGTCAACCAACCTAAACATTATGTTCTTGAAAGACTTTCGGATATATAAGTGGGCGATGAGATATTTACCCCAGTCAGTCACAACAACTTCATGTGTTGTCAGTCTAGATACGGTGATTTTAACTGTTACAACCCGCGTGTAACCTTGGCTCCAACAACAGGGAGACAGGAAGAGTAAAATACCGGAGGAGTTCCAGAAAGTCTACCTGAAGAGGCTCGTTTATTAATAAACGTGATTTGATATTTATAAAGCGGTTGGAGACAGTAAGACCAGTCGGCCAACTAGTGAGTCTGAGTCTATATCGGCTAGATTAGGACACGATAGAATTTTGACAAAAAGGGGGAAGGAATCGACGGTTTGACCTTTTAACCCGACGTGGATGTCTTAAACTTTAAGGCAACTAATAGAATAAGAGTTACTTGGGGAACCGTTTTGGTTCCCCAACATTTACACAAGACGTTATCGTCATTTCCTTCCAATATTTACACAAGACGTTATCGTCATTTCCCTCCAACTGGTACCGGTTGAAGAATACTTTCTTACGCATAATACTGGATGCTTTGGTCGTCCGAAGTATTTTTATAGGAGAAATAAACAATGTCTGCCTGGTTGATTGTCACCTCGCGTAAGGAAAACAAAAAACAGATACCACCAAGATTATATCACGACGGCGAAGTCAAATACTCAAATGCAAACATATGGCGTTGCAAACTTATATATAAACGCATTTATCTCTTAATTCGTCTACTATTTACTGGTAGAGGTTCTTTGTCGGCAGACACAGTGTTTCATCGAGATTATTTGGCTAATTACTGGGCTTTTGCATCTCCTTATTGTCTTCCTGTGTTTTAGTAGTACATCAGTACTAAAACTAATGGAATTTATGTCCCCCGGGAACGGAAAGTATGCAGTCGCGCGGATTTTTTATTCTTGTCACTTCTCAAGAGGAAAACGTTTCCCATCGGCATATTTCGTATGACCTCAGATAAAGTACGGAGAATGCCGAATAAGCCGTTGATATCGATAGTCAATATGTATATAGAGAATCAGAATAACACTTCCTTCGCAATCTCATGTATTTTTTGTGCTCGCAAAAAATACGTAATACTGCCCCCATCAAATGATTCGTGTTTGGTATGCATCAGTGATAAAAGTGGTGAACAACGCGACCTTAGCAAAGCCATTCAAAATTCAATAAAATGAAATTCGTGCGGCAATCTCCTTCTAGAGTATTAACCAGGTGTTTTCCGTAATGACCTGACCTGGGAGTCGAAACGACGTATCTCAAAAAAGAGGGAAGATTCCGACCACTACACGATCGGGCCACCTAATAAAGTCATTACTAAAAGCTATTTCGACAAATATCGATTAGGTGCATGATGTACTAAAATTAAATAGATTTCACTCGAAACCCGTTTGAAATTAATCACCAAATAATCCAATTACAATAGATCATTTATCATTAATTAATTGTAGACCCTCAACTTTATCGATCAATAAACAGATGATGACCTGACTTTAAAATGGATGTTTAATTCGCATTTGAAAAGGACACTCCAACTTGAAATGCCCTTACTCGAAACCGAGCAAGAATTAAAACAACTGAACCGGATAGCGCGGATACACACCAAGAAGATATGCAGCACACTAGAGAAGAGAGCTACGTAGGAGCGTTTAAGGTTTTTAGTGTCTTTGAACGTTTGAAGTCCCGCTATTAATCACGTTAATCGCGTCCTCGTCTCTCTGTCTAATTTACTATTCATGGACAGAAACCGGCCAATTGTTCCATAATGTATTGATAATATTCGTCCATTCAGATTACACCATTCATTATATCAGTTTTTATGGTATTGCGCATTTTATTAATATCCATTAGGGGGCTGAGCAGACCAACAGGTTTCGAGAAGAGAATAAAAATGTTTCTTTTATTGTACAATTCGAATACTTCGTCAATCAATTCGGAATAAATTTGTAATTCAAAAATTTAAATTTATCAGCTTCAGGTAAAGAAATATCGGTTTGTATCAAGAGATTCAATTTCTAATGAGACTGAGGGCGAAAAAAACTGAAAAAAACCGGCCACATCGCAATTCACTGTAAATCTAAAAAATTTCTTAGCTATTAAGCAATTGGAAACGAAGAAAGTATCCCACTAATGCATTCCAATGAATGACTCCATTGACGCATCCAGAAAAGGTTAACTGCAATCCGGAAATGCCGAAAATAGCACGTTATAACGTGAAATAAATAACTCATTTTTCTAAGTCTACTGGACAAGGCTCGATCTCTCGAAATTCCTATTCCAAGACAAAACACATTTCAGCAATACATACATTATCCAGTTCTCCTGATTACTGCTCCTAATTCACAGAAGTGGTGTTGCGTCAACTAATACCTATACTTCTCGAAGTCCTATATTAGTTCCGATTCTACCCATTAATTTATCTAAGTATAAGACCTTTATTGAGGCCACGAGGACCCAAACCTTCAGAATAAAGAATATTATAACAATGCTATATGCGAAAACGGTCTTTTAGTTCCTGCTTCATCGGGAAAACAATGAATCGCCGAAGTGCGATTTTCCGCCGTTCTCGTAGGTATTGAACGGTATTGCCTACGCATTGGTCGAATTTATTTACATTTCGATAAACTTGAATGTATGGGATGGGAGGGGTAATCTAATTTACGAGCGCCGATAAGTGTATCACCAGTGAAGTAGCGCTAAACCATGTAATCACAAATGAACCAATTCATTCACCTACTCAATCGACATCTTTTATCCCTCCGCCGTTTCTATCGACTCGAGAAAACGGATCCGAACGCTATTTGAGCTTGTTTGACAACAGGCAACTCAATGGATACGGCGATAATACCTTGACAGATATCGGAATAAAAAATCCACGGATATTATCGCGTCAACTACATGTCTGTCAAAACTATGCAAGCGTCGTGTGAAGAAGAAGGCCCAGTCAAACCAACGCTTTAGGGGTTATTTTAGAGAATGTATACATAATATTCATCTGTATATATGGATATATTACACCATTCGTTGCATTAGTAAGTTAGTTATAGCCAGAAACATGGTGAATGAGTACAAATGAACACATACCGGAAGCCGAGCGATTCAACACTTTTGAATGGAGCCAAAAGAACCACATCCTCAACGAGGTCCATGGACATTGCATCGGAGGAAGAATTGGCTTCCTCGTTTCCATGGCCACGTAATGCCAAGTTGTTCGGGGTTCCAGAATTTTCTTGCAAGGATCCGGAAAACATGGTCGGAGGGTCAGTATTCTGAGGGTTTATCACATTAAAGGTGGTTCCCGAGTCGCGCAGCACTAAAATAATATAGCAAGAACTGTGACGAGTGAAAAATGGTAGCGTGCCCCAACTTTAATTTGACAAAAAAACGAGAAATAAGACGACAACGAAAGACGACGACGACACGACATGCCAATTACGTTGACTTTGTCGCAAAGAAGACCTCGATCGAGCAGAGACACACACGCGGATGGACGAAACACTTCCGCAATTGGAAAGAAGACACTCTCGACTGTCGCTTAGGCGACATGTGCTCGCAGGCCTCGAATCATCGTGTGCCGACGGCATTTCATTATCGTAGTCGATGGTGTGCGAGGCCTGCATTTGGAAGCGCCGACGTCGTGTTCTTGATCTTGTTGGGAGTTGGGGTAAAGCCGACTGGGTGGAACATATCCGTTCGGATAGTCGCAGGGCGGCATCTCGCGACAGGTAGGCCTTCGGCAGATGATTGGGTTGTTGGTGATCAGGGTTGCCTCGAGGTGACATAATGGGCGAATTTTTGAAGGCTTCCGTCAGTCGAGCCTGCAACTTCTGCGACAACTCAACGAGGTCGGGAAGGTCACGGGGGTGAAATCGCAGCGGGCTAAGGTGGCCCAAACCATCGGATTTCGAGTCTTGAAAGGTGATTACTATTTCATGGAAAAGTAGACAGCAAAAGATAAACTACCACCACCACCAGATATGAAGCCATGCTTTCGTGACAAGACAAGAAGCACCGGGTTTATCGACATTTGAAGGCGAGAATGATCAATAGCCTGACTGACTAGAGATCCTTTTTTAAACCATCCAAGGTTGCGTACAAAATTTCCATTTGCACATTTAACGATCCTAGATTATCATAATCTAAATAACGAAGATAAAGCCAGACCGCCCATTGTAATTGGGTCATCCTCAACCTCTCCGAAATTCTATTAATCCATAACTAGTACAACATATATTGGTGAATACGTCGCCTCACAATGTTATTTAGCCACTTCGCATGCGCACAATCTTTCTTGTGCATATTAATACAGAAGAGTGTGACCTTGAGAAAACCAATCCAATTATAATTCAGCCCACGCAGAAACATGGGAGGTAATCATGCTGCATATGCTGTCTAACACAATTATGCTATTCCTGATCACTCGTATTGTCTAGTTGAACACGAGGAGCGATCCTAACGTAAAGAACTTTATAAAATAATATTTTGTTTTTAATCAACTTGTTTTTGGGAAGTAGAAAGCCCCCAGGCAAGTGTCAGATGGAGATAAAACTAATTGAAACACTCACTCTCATCGTGGTGTGCAATTTGGTGGGTTGTCGGTATTTGAATGCCCTAAAATACGAAATAAACGTGCATTTTAATTTGCCCGGTTGTCACAAATAAACTTCGACAACGCCCATCGTTACCTATCCCCAGAATCCTATTCCAAAGTCACATTTAAGAGGTAGATGTAAACATAATTATGAGAATCACGGGACTCTCTAACGGAGTTGCAAACAAAAAAAACAATAAACACAAACATGCGAAAACCCTTTTGGGAGGTTGGTAAATTTTGTTCAATTGGCTAATATTTAAGAACGACAACATCCGTTCATTAGACTTAAAAGACGTTGGGAAACGTATGACAATGATACATTTAAGTTTGAAAACGATGGTTAGTCAATTTAAGTGCTGCCAAGCCAGGATTAAGCGAAAATCTATCTTACGCGGCTAGGAATGTGAGGGTGCAGAGAGCCGCTGGTCCCAGTTATTTCGGCATCTTTCGTCCCCACCTGGTACTAAGTCCGAGTGGTGACTCGCTTGACAGGTGGGTTAACCAGATTCGGGCAGAAGCTGGGAATTTAAACTCTCGACAGAACCCATGCGATTGCACGGCCGCAAACGCAGATCTGGATCTTTGACGCGCTTGATTTTGCAAAGGTCGCAGGTGCCACCTTTGACGACAAACCAGGCGGCTCTGGGGACGTCCCCTGTACTCCATCAACAATATTCCTCATGGAAATTATATAAATGAAGTCGGCGCATTCGCCTGCAAGAGGAGGCCTTGCGAAGAAGGGGGGGAAACTTACAAAAAGGGGCGTAACGTTGTGCGACTCACCAGCTGAGAAACATCGTTCCGGTTGACAGAACTACCGCCGCTGGTCGACCTTCTCTCGGCCTTCGGGGTTGAGGGCAGGGAGGCCGCCTGAGAGGGCTTTTTGGCCGGTGGCTGGACGCGCTTTTTGGGCAACACGTAGAGGTGGGTGTGTGCCATCTCGAGGAGACGAAAGGCGCTGCAGACGCCTCCGCGGGAGACTCGCTCCTTTTCGGCCTGCGACGTAAAGAGGTCCCTGAGGGTGGTGGCGAGACTGCTGGGTGAAATGATGTCTCCCCGGGAGTCCATGAAGGTGGTTGTGACCATCGGGCGGATGCTCTGACGAACGCCGAGGCCAATTTGGGTGAAAAGCCACACGTAGGCCTTGTAGTGGTCCCAGGATTCGAGAAACTTGTCAAAAACAAAGGGCCATCAAACACCGAAACAGAAGGTCTCAATAAAAGAATACGGTAACGAGATTGTTGCTTATCTGGTACTGTTAAGCAAACATACACGCACGACACCCCACCTGCCTTTGTGAGGTACTAAAGATCCTGGATTCACGCAAAATTTAAACTTAACTCAACCCGCAGTCTAACAGACAGGGTTCTGAAACAACAAGTCTATAATCCACGACCCAAAATCATAGTGAGATTAACTTAAACACCATTGAATTCGTCGAATCGAGATCCTTCAAATAGATATAATGAATCATTTCCAGCATTCCGTGAATATTAATGAGACAAAAGGTGGTTATTTGGTTGAAAGACACCGAAATGACCGAAGCTCTGCCAATGCCCAATATCTCCGTCCTCTTTGAAGAACGTAACCGTAACGTTTCTCTGGGTAAGAGAAAACCATTTCTACGGGTCATGGTCCAAATATAATTGTTAATTGGCACATTCATGCTAAATTTAGGGCACCGTTGAATTTGACAGAAGCATCTAAATCGCATGATCGGGAAATTTGACGTACCACGTCAGGAATGTGGTTCTGTCCAATTGGGATGCGGTGGCCAACATTTTCATTGGCGAGTGCAAGAGCAAAGTTCCGATAGATTTCTTCCTCCATCAACTTCTGAAAACGACGGCGAGAGAAAACCCCCGGAAAATTGCCCTTCCGGATGGCGGAGACGCATTCCATTATGAAACGCTGATTCTCTGAACTGCATAAACAGAAAAAAAATACACTCGATCGGGCGAGAACGTAAACGTGGGTCAATGAACGTTATTGATAACGACATTGAACTACGGGAGACACATTTCACAATGTGCTGTGTAATATGCAGCTTCATTTGCGCTCAAAAACACTTTATGTATCGATAATCATTTTTTGAACAAAGTGAGCGTCGACATTCACCGGCAAGAGCATCGCTTTTCAAAGCTACCACGGTTAATGCTGCTTAGAAGCCAACTACCTATGGGAAATCTGTGATTATTCGCTGATTCTGCGTTTGCTTAGAACCTCCGACTATGTATTTCCGTAGGAATTTACCACAAATGAAGCAACCGTCTCTAGACACCACGACTCTTCGTAGACACGCGGATTACATGGCCCCATGGCAACCAGTCAAACCGTGCGATGATCCCCAGCAACTTGACCGGGATATCACTGCGGTTGGCGAGCGATCTTGGTGAGACCACCTTTCTCCCGAACACGCCAGAATGCGTCTCCATTACGTCACCGACACACCAGCAATAGCGTGGCGCGGAACATTTTCTTTTTGGTGTGTATCCTGAAACGGTGGCTGTCTTGGTGTCATCATGCGGATGTGGCCTTCTTGAAATGGCCCCATGACCCCTGACACCCCTCTGTTGGGGTTTGTCTCAACGTTGATCACTTCGGCCAATTTGAAGTCAGTGTCGCTAAATTCCCACAAGAAGAGATGCCTTTCAGTCGTCCCAATCTGCATAACGCAGTAAAACAAGTGGGGCGATATTTTACTAACATGCCACCATCAGGTTCATTGCCAAATATCAGATGTTATTACAGGAAAATATCTCCTACCAGAGGATGATTACATGAATAATCCTGTCCAGTAACATCACAGGAGGTGGAAGTGGCCGGTGCCTCACCCAACACAGCGACTCGCGGAACCCTGATTGGCTACATTCCGGATGATGCCGTCGCCTACCAGTCTCCAAGTGGACTCATTACAGGCGCGCTTGCCGCTACACCAATAAACCCCCAAACCAGCATTGTACATTGGCAGAAAACGACGAGGGTAAATACTTACATCTCCGCGTCAGCTCGCTGTTTATGGGAGGTGGTGTCAGAGGTGCTGTCGGGAGGTTTCGCGGCTGGAAGAGGGTGCAAGAGTTGATTAAATAGAGATCCCTCCGATATCCTACCATTTGTTGCTACCAATCAAAGGTTCTACTTCGTAAGCACTCGCTAGTGAATTTACGAAAACGCGCGGTGCAACCGAATTGGCCAATGGCTACGCGGTTTTCTAGGAGCGAATAATTAATCAAATTCATATTTGGGCGCTGCAATCGCATGACACAAAATATCTACGGCAGGGGAGGTTCGAGTGAGCGCAAGTGGTTGATTATCAAGGCCAGGGGAGCTAAGAGTCTCAATTGGGGGGGGTCGTTTAGGGGACACATGGGTGGAGAAAGAGTGGCGGCAGTTGGATCGAAACGCAAATCAAAATGACCCAGGGAATTTCACAATCGAAGGACGCGAGGCAAGCCTACGGGCGAGAGACACGTTCAAACTCCTAGCACTCACGAGCTGGCAAGACAACACGTCTCCTTAAGAGATTTTTTCTAACGGTCGGGTGAAAGGAAAACCTTCTCGCAGCTGCAATGCAAATGGAAGTGGCACATCGTTCGAACAAAGGGCCGCCAGAATGGCAAACAGACGTACAATCCACAAACCAACTGTTCACAATTGAGCCCAGCGTTGACGTTTTGGGTGGCGGCTGTCGGTTCACGGGACTCTAAACAAAATCCAAAAGCTGGGTGAGCACATTTAAATGTTATGGGACCCCGCTGTTTTGCTTCTGGGGTTGACTGTGTCAGTCAATGTAAACAAGTTCAAGTTTCGTTGTAAAATTCAGATCAAATACCTTTTTTGAATGGAAAATCATCATCCGTTTGTAGAGGGTCTACAATTTATGAATGATGAATAATGCATAGCCAATGCCCTCCCACCCATGTACGCTTACATATTTGGAGTCTATTGTGAGAAAAACGGATCATGGAACATTTCACAAAAAGACTCCAAATCTGTAAGCGTACACGTTATGGGGACATTTGTCATGTATTATTTATCATTCATAAATTGTAGACCTTACAAACAGATGGATATATATCAATAAACAGAGTTTCCATTCAAAGTGAGTGTTTAATTTAAATTTGTACAAATAACCCTATACCTTTTCTTAGGAAAATGTTAACAAAAATGAATACAGGTCGAATTCAGCTAACGATGTTCCGTATCTAAATAAATTCATAGCCTTCTTACGGATGGTCTCTTTGGTTTCTAGGATTGGAGGACACTAATGCGAATTCTACATACCGCCCTAGTGACGTGTTCGGCGTCTCGTGAGTAAATATAAACAATTCTCCGTGATGACTACACTGTAGACTCTGCATCCTAATTCGTAAAACCAGTTCGGTCCCATGTAATAATGTTTTACGGCCCGCAAAAACGTTACATACTGCCAAGCCTGAGTAAATAGCAACATATTAACCGCACCAGGTCGCGGTAAACGTTTCGCCCGCACGAGGTTGCTGATGATCAAACGCATGTACTTCTTTGAGTGGCAATACGCGTTTCCAATTCCGGAGAGATACACGAGCCAACATAGGGCCACTGAAATGCTGATTGGTTTATTTGAATTGGTTACCGTAAGCCACTGTCGCAAACCTACCCCTGAAGCCGAAGAACTATCGGGACTGAGGCTGCTAGTGACCACCATGTCCTGGGGCGGAGATGTGGCCGCGGCTGATGAGAAGCGCTGTGGTGACTTGAAGGTCGCGGGCATGGGAGGCAGTTGTTTGGACCCGTAGAGGATCGCCGAGGCTGCTGAGAGAGTGCGATCCGCCACATTGTTCTGTAGACGTTGTGATAGGTCCCTCAGAAGTCGACTATAAGGACAGATGTAATGAATTGTACAAAGACGTTTCTTGAAAGCACAAATTAACTTTCGGGCGTGGGGACTTACCCGGCAGACGATGAATCCTACAAACAAAAAAATGGCTTCTTTGTTTGATAGTGAGTAGTCAAATATACTCTTGAACAGGATTAAGCGGGTAGACGGGGTTTCAGGAGTAGGGACAGGTGAGTTCAATGCATGAATAGTTAATTGCCGTTCTTGTGGTCATCGTTAAAATCCTTCTATCACCGATTGTTGGAACCAACGGAGGAATGCAAAGTAAAACTGAAAAGCCTATTCATTCTCACCGGAAAACATGACGCCAGAGGATCCGGCGTGGATACGGCCGTTTAACACTTAGATTACTGCATAAGTAGTTCTTATATTTCTCAATTTCAGATCAAATTACTTTTGATTAAGTATCGCGATTTTCTATATTAAAAAGATCTACTCCAGCCAGGAGAATTTAAACTGGCCAGGAATGGTGGACCTGTGGCAACCGTGATTCAAATTAGATAAGCATGTTTCAAATTAAGTCTGCCTATGGACATTAGCACAGAGATAAGCAAGTTCACTAGCTTCGTGACAAAAATAATTATTCCACTGTTCAGTAATTCTCATTTTGCTTACCTAGGTGGCATTCAAACCGATTGAACGGCCATCAGCTATTAATTTACCCCGAAAACCTTCCTCAAACCGACAGTAAAAAGCGCGGGGCACGAGATTTTGCAAGCAACGGCGGCAAATACTCGGGACCACCTCAATAACGGCTTCACTAAAAACACCTCGGGGAACCTACGGAAGAGAACACAGGAGCGGTGGGTACGGCAGTACGAGAGGGCGGCCCCGCGGAGTCCGGTATCACCAGACTCATCGGAGGGGCGTAATAGGCGCGGAGGTGTGACGGCAGCGGTTTTCCCGTGATCATAGAATCCACGCCTTCAGTTGGGGCACTCAGCGACGCCTGTGGGCTCCGCCAATCCTGTGGGGAGGGAGAGCTCTTGGGTTTGGTGACCCTGCTGCCCAGGTATCCGAGGTGCTCTTCGCCTAGGTCAGGGAGGTTGGTGGAGATTATTTTCGGTGACTTAAATACTATCATGAAGTGAGTTAATGAGCTCGCAAACGCCTCTTAAAATACATGCCTTGGTCTCGAAGAGAACTGCAAAAGCATGACGCATTAGTTAGAGCACGGCAGTGGACAGGGGTACCCGAGGTGCTCTTCGCCTAGGTCAGGGAGGTTGGCGGAGATTATTTTCGGTGACTTAAATACTATCATGAAGTGAGTTAATGAGCTCGCAAACGCCTCTTAAAATACATGCCTTGGTCTCGAAGAGAACTGCAAAAGCATGACGCATTAGTTAGAGCACGGCAGTGGACAGGGGTACCCGAGGTGCTCTTCGCCTAGGTCAGGGAGGTTGGCGGAGATTATTTTCGGTGACTTAAATACTATCATGAAGTGAGTTAATGAGCTCGCAAACGCCTCTTAAAATACATGCCTTGGTCTCGAAGAGAACTGCAAAAGCATGACGCATTAGTTAGAGCACGGCAGTGGACAGGGGTACCCGAGGTGCTCTTCGCCTAGGTCAGGGAGGTTGGCGGAGATTATTTTCGGTGACTTAAATACTGCCATGAAGTGAGTTAATGAGCTCGCCAACGCCTCTTAAAATACATGCTTTGGTCTCGAAGAGAACTGCAAAAGCATAACGCATTAGTTAGAGCACGGCAGTGGACAGGGGTACAAATGGCTTGGAATATTGGAGAACAATGCGTACTTCCATCCCTAAATAGCACGGAGGAAGAAGCAGCTAAAATATGTCGGTGGGCCAAATCCAGATACAGAGACTAAATCATCCAATGAGAGTCGTTTTATGTGATGCTATAGGATTAATCACCAAAACCGATTTCGTGAAAGATATGGTTATACACATTAGATTTTGCAAAAGCATTGACAATTTAAAAAAAAACGCAAAGGTTGTGAACAATGTGGGCGTAACAAAAATACTATTCCAGCCAATGAAAAATAGCAATGACGGATTTGGTAATTACCCGTGACCGAGTATTTTGCTAAAATTGCATGCAAAACAATGGTTAAACACTCAAACTGGGTAATTGTCATTTTTGCAAGTCGAATGCGGTTAGGAAAAATAAATTTGCGAATGCAGAAGTATGTGGTTGTGCCTAAATGGATTTCGAATGGTAGGGAATCCCTTAAAAGTATAATGACCGGGCCGATACTGCTGACGTTGTAGTAGACCGCTCCTTGCGTGGACTAGTGCCACAAACCTTGAGCGCAAAATGGCAACAACATTTCAGGCCCGCTGACATCGAGACCTAGGGCGATACCGCGTTAAACATATTGGAAGCTAACCATGCGATATAGATCCGCGATTTAATTTGAAAAAACCGAGGATGACGTAAATGGCTTTTGCGGATATTCCGCTACAATATAAATCTTAAACACCTTTGAACATAGACAACATATGTGCTACATTAAAGAGCACTTATGACGGGGTCTTTTGTAAACGAATTGTGAACCCAACACTAGGGACAATAAAGTGAAGAAAGACATTCGAGAAGCCCAAGTGACAAATATAAATGCACGCTGTTGGGAGAACAGAAAACCAAAGAACAGAAATCAAAGCATAAAGGCCTTAATCATGTTGATGTTGTCCAGAAAGGTATGCTGGTTAGTGCGTCAATCACCCAGGGTAAACGATAATTCCTTAATTGTACCTTCAAAAAGGTAAGCAAATATATTTGCAATCGAGACTCTGGGGGGTTTCCCTGAAACACAATTGAAAACACAAAGTTAAACGCCGCAATAATCTGAAGGTTAGCCCGTTGTCCGCTGGATGAAAAGAACCCGCTTGAAAGAATGAGACCACACACTCGTAAATCCAAAAGTATAAATGGCTTATAAACACCTCACTGAGAAGGTACAGTTGTTAATAGGCAATGCTTTCGTCGTTTTATCAAAGTCACCTTAAAAACAGCCCAGACAGGTCCATCTCCAAGACGGCGAAAAGAGTTGAAATCAGTTCTTTACATGGAAGGCCAAACATGCACGGACAATCCGAGAGAGCTGTGCGGTGTGAACTCGGGCCACCTCTTAACATATATATCCTCTAGGAGGAGATAGCCGCTAAATGTTGGTTTTGGGGGGGTGGGGGGTAAGCCAGCTCTATGGATTTGCCAGGGTCAACCGTTGAATTCAGACAGATTAAATTCAGGATGTTGCAGTCTCCGAGTGGCTAGGCACCAAACCCAGAGTCTCAATGAACAGTGGGAGGATGCCGGCCACTATACCATCGAGCCACGATCCGAAGACAAGGTAAAACAAATCTAATTATAGAATTTCCGACAGTTATTACAACAACATACCGTCTGCTATAATTATCACCCCAACGTGTTTGTTTACTGCAAAAAACTCTAATTGATGAGGGTATCACAAGAAACGGATGAATGTAAGACGTGAATGACGTTTAACCCTCAACATCTCCTTATTTCGAATGTAACTGTGGGATAGCGTTAATCGCACTCTCACTGCCACAATTGGTGTTATAGTGGATGAACAGTGCCAAACGCTTCATAATTTTCACTAGAAATACCTGAACCGTGAAAAACACCAAAATTGCCCATCCCCTTCCACCTTGCTAATCAATCCTCATTGGCCAATGTAAACGCCCACGCAATCCCCTATTGGCCGATTGTTCCCAATCAGCCCTCAAACCTTTATAAACACCAAACAAGACAACGTCACCGGAAGTGAAATTCTAATTTTTGCTTCTGTATAATTATCTCTGAAGGAGCTTATAAACCCGTTAAAAAGAGGAATTTTCGCCCAACAAAGCTATTAAATTAATCGTCCACATTTTGTAAAAATGAAACCGATTCCCTACAGGAGAATTCAGAGCTCTGGTAGAGATATAAGGTCGCTGGGATTCGAAAATAAACTCAACCTCTGCAATAGGCAAGACGAATGTACAATGATAACATCATGCATGACTCGTCAATGTGAACGATAAAGGTTCAAGCAAACTATCCAATGAACGATCTGCATACTTTTAGGCATAACTAGGTGTCTATAAGTAAGGGATAGCGGTTTGTGATTAAAATTATGTTTTCTTTGTTTCACTGTATGGCATAATAACTTACAAGAGTTTGCGTCGCTAGGTGTTGCGGTATCCAAGTTCGATTGACTGTCGCCGTAACTTGGGCTGACGTCTAAAAAACGAGTGTATATTGTTGTATCCTCGGTTAATACTATTAATAATAACATTACCCAAGGGAAATTGTATGCAATTAGTTTTTGATTGTAACTGCTGCCAAGCAACCATGACTATTTTCTTATTATCATCATCTAATTATAAACCGCTAAAGAAGTAGATTTACAAATGTGGTCATTTTAAATTAAGATAGGACCATTTATTTACCTCCACAAAAGAAAGGAATTAGGTCTAGTTGATGAATCTTTACTTGGAAGGTAGCGTTGATTGCAATAAATTGATAGATTTCCAACAACCGTATCCCGCAGAGCAAAATGGCGGTCACTACTACGTAAAACAAACTGATGCACTCGATACAGCCACGTCGTTGAGGCTGGCAGATTTAAATGATGAGGGCTATATTTGCGTTTTGTGAGTCAGCCAAATGATCTATGTAATATTTGAGATAAACGACAACTGAGAGAAGACACAAGATTCCAATCATCCAACTGCACGCATTGTCTTATTATTATTATTATACTCGCACCCACCGGACAAACTCACCAGTGGCCGTTTCAGAATCACTCAGCCCATCTATTCCGGGGATTCCAGAAGTCGAAGAAAACGTTGTGGCATCGGGAGAGTTGAGGACAGATGAGAGAATATTTCTGCTGGAAGAAAATGACCTTCCGTTGCGGGGTGTAACCGCGGCCATCTGGTCCACAACTGCGCGAAGTAGACCCTTTTCAAACCTCTCGGTCCATAACTGGAAGGGAACCGTTGTCAGGTTGTCGCTGAACCAATGCTCCTTGTCGCCGATGTCACGAGGATTCGGGTCGGTGTTGCCAATGCGCAAATAAGCCACGTTGGTCGGGAGTAAGAACCATTCGGCGAGGTATTCAACCGACTGAAAAAGTAGCAACGTCGAATAAGACATCAGTCACAGTCAACACCGTTATGATGGTTGCAGAGCAGCTGTCGGGTATCATTTTGGGGATTTCGTTTCTTCCCATCTTCATTTAGCAAAGAAACGCGTTCGACAATTACTGTGCTTTATTCGAAACCGTTATAGGATGAATAATAGGAAAGCATATGGCAAACCTAAACGTGTGGTGGGTTTTCGGGTCTGGTCGAGTGGTAGTCGTTTTGAAGATGAAAATCGGTTGATCAGTCAGTCATAACCTTTCAGAGCGTGTAGGTTGATATCAACGAGATGTCCAACTCAGTTAATCAATTAAATGAGTAGAATGATTAAATGCTACACAGTAAATTGCAATTGAATGAGGTGAAATACCTTAAGGTTAAAGTAAGAAACTGTAAGGGAAATTAACCATCCGTATAAGAGCCATAAAGATTCAGATAGAATCTGCCGAGGGTATTTTCCCTTTATTCCCAGTGTTTTAACAACTTTGAAAAAAACGAATTTATTTAATTGTGTTCCGTAGCAGGGCAGTGCGAGATAAAACAGATTGGGAAACTTCATGATGGCCTACATTGAACAAACGGAAGACCCGTGGAGCTCAAGGAATAACCGGTCATCTGGTGTAATCGGATGCTGAGAGCATTGGATAAGATTGCCCGAATACGCAACGATGTGTAAAATTGGTTAATTCCAAAGTGCCGGGGTTTTCACTCATTCCAGCACAACCCCAGACTGGTGCAGCGACTCAATCGAGCATCGACTGAACTGAACCGAGCTTACCTGAGTCTTTGCCAGAACAATCGTGAAAGGAGAGGGGTCGGGTCGAGATTTCATGAATTTCTCGTACTGGAAGGCGACAATGGGACGGGGATAGATGCGGATCGTTCGGGTGTGCTCGGAGAATCCTCCTAGGATGTTGGGTGACTTGAAGAACCGAACCTACAAGGTCAATATACACGTTTGTACTTCTCTTTGGCTAGCATGTGATCACGTATCCTGTTTGAGTCTGGGTTCAGAAAAATAAAAGCCACAATGAGTGAATATAAGCAGAGGCTCCAAGTTTTAATCAGAAAATATATAAAAAGCTAAGTTGAGCGTTGACGGGAATGAAGTAACCTTTTCGTAAACCTATTACTCTCGGTCTCATGTGTGTGAAAATCATAGGCTTCACAAGTTCTTGAACTTAGGCAAGCGAAATCAGGTGAAATGTGTGTTTCAAGGGTTGATTAATACTAGATTGCCGTCGAGCTCAATTTGATTAGTTTACCTCTTGACAGGAGACATTTCAACTAAATATGTTGGCTGGACGCTCCCAACACCACCAAATTAGGAGACCAGTTTCTTCTACCACGTCAGGCCACCTGTAAAAGTATTCCCGGCAGTCTTCAAGATAACAACTCGTTTATCCTCTGGCAGGAGATTGGAGCAAAAACCGGAATGATTGACCGATTTTAACTCCACCAGATTTCCACACAGCGACGTACCATAGCGACGCGCAGCGCGACATTTATTGAATCTTCGTCTATTTCGACGACGGACAATCCCGTGGTTGAAGATGGCGATGACGTGGTGGACATCTTTGGCCTTCCGTTGTGAATCGGAATGCCTTTTCGACCTCCCAAGCGGCCGAGGCCCTAAAAACACCCACATTCAAATCAGGGGTTTACCAGATGCGTGTGATGTAGCCGGAAAATCGGATTAGCAAAACATAAATAGTTTGGGAACACCCCTTTGCTTGGCGACTATTGAAAGACGCAAACATATTACTCATTTGGGAAACCGTAAATTGCCTCGGCGTTCAGAATAATATAGAGGTTAAGCCACCAGGGACGTTTAAACCCCAAAAGATACACCTTTAATATAAGCACGTGTTAAACTGGCAGTACATAGTTGGTCTCCGCAAAAAAAGGGAACGTCAAACATGTGTGTGTTACAAAATCAAGAGGTGGTTAGTAGCGCATTTAGCTGATTGGGATAATCCAAAAACGAACTCACCGCCGACAATCTCTCAATCTACGACGGTGAGAAGAAGGAGAATGTATATTTAATTTTAAAATTAACCAGCGTGCGAAAATTCGCCGAACGAACGAACGCGCCAGAAAACGCTTGACAGAAAACAACACCGCTCTCGTCGCCCAAACGATCACCACAGTGGGCAAGAAGGCGCGACGCCAGGGTGAATTTCGGGGAAACAGAAAATTTGACGACCAGGAGTCCCCGTTGGTATTTATTTGCTCCACACCGATTGGTTCCCTCTGGTGGACAGAACACCTTAGGGAGCTCATACTTCGGTGGTCGATAAAAATGATACTACCAGGTGGTCCCATGGGATCAGCGGAAACACGTAAGTGTGAAGCAAACGTCTACAATCTTTTTTTTTAAATTCCGTCGCCTAATTGAGAATTTATGGAAAATGGATGTAGATATTTTTATATTTTTACAACCGCTCCAAATATAAATGGCTGTGCGTTGTCTGAAATGCTTTTACATTTCAATGAATTTTTAATGATTCGGGGGAAAACAAATTAATAAAATGTAACTGAGCATTATTCCCAGGTTACAAAAAACATTCTATGTCCAATTAATTGCATGAATTGCCAATTTGTTCAGTTTTGATTGCACAAATGGATGCACACTTTCTATTCTACTATTTATTGAACCAGCATCAATTTTCGTCAAAATTTCATCACAATACGATGCAGACACACCGACGCGATAATAAGGCGATGTTGGGGTCAAAAAGGTGGGTAATTAACAATATAAATACCTCCGTTAATTGTGAATGAAGCTGCTTTTCTTCAATTGGCGGCAACTTGGGCACGGGGTCATGGGCTGTCTGGCCATAAAGCTGAAAAAACCACCAAATTTGGTTAGGCAACATTTGTCGATGTCGCATAGAAACGCGCATATAGATTAATGCAATCGAGAATGAATGTGTGCAGCGATCTGCCGTTAAAGGATGAACCGGCCTCGAAGATCTTTTCCTTGAGATTCTTGGGAATACTGTACAGGTAGCGTCCCAGCTCCGCTGAAAATGTCACCAACTCCAGCCATTCTAAGCCGATCACCATCCGTGCATGTACAGGATCTTAACATTTCGAGTTTCAGTTTTTCAAATTCACATTAGACAACAATTTTGAATGGAAATGTAGCGCCAGTTCATTGAAATATTTAGTAGAGAGTCTGAGATTTGTGAATGATCAATGATAAATTGCAACAAGACAGTGGGAAATGCCACAAGACCAACGAAATTCTGGGAAGAATAATTTCACGAATATCTGAAGATATTTGACCGCTAAGATCGTCGGATTTAACGCCTTTGGGCTATTTCCCGTGTGTCCAACTCAAAGAAAGGCTCTATGCAAACAAACACCTAAACAATTGAAGCCAATTTAAGTTAGCATTCGGTGCGACATTTCCGAGATAGAACCCCAATTAAGGCGAAATGACATGCACAGTTTCACCCAAAGAATCAACATCTCTAAGTGTGTACGCGAGGGGCATGTTTAATGCATCATTTGGCGTTCATAAATTGTAGACCCTCTACTTTATATGTCAATGCGCGGAATGCATTCAAAATAGGAGGGTTGATTTGAATTTGAAAAATAAACTCGATTTTGAAAGATGCTGTACTTACTCGGTCCAAAGAAGCTCAACTTCGGTAATCCGACGATAACCGGCGTTTCCATGCCTCATGGTTCCTAGCACCTACTAACCCATACAACGGCAGGGCATATTAACTACGTGATAGGAGTACGCCAGGTTGGAAAAAACACCAGGCACAACGCTGTCAACACATCCACCAAAGCCATACCTCCTGCGTATCCAAATCAACCAGGAGGACCAAAACACCAGGCACAACGCTGTCAACACATCCACCAAAGCCATACCTCCTGCGTATCCAAATCAACCAGGAGGACCTCTTTGGGAAGGTGAAACGAGGGTCGAGAATCTCGAAAACTCCTCGGCAAACCGATTATATAGGGCGAAGGCGCGTGCAAAATCTAAAATAAAACAGACAACCTTAATGATTTGATTATTTCACACACACACACACACACACACACAATCGGTCTGTGTCTTGGCTGAACAATGGTGGCACGCATGCGTCGTTCTTAGTCAGATTAGCAGGCTAATCTCAACCAAAAAACCGCAGTCTCTCGTACTTAACTAAGGCACGTTGTCATTTCCGGTAGATGCGCGCGTTGGCATCACATGAAACGAAATCCCGACGTAATCATATGCAGAGGGGCAGGACGCACTTACCATTGCATGGTAAATTACTCCACAGAAAGGTTTTTCTTTTGCTTGGGTTTAAACAATAAATAATGGAAACTGTCATCGATTTCTCATAAGGTCGAGTTAAAGACAAGGGAACCACCATAACCGATTGATTGTACAGATTGTACCAGAAAGGCAGGCTACTGACAGGTTTTAGGCCTGCATGAAATCCTGAAAGTCACGTACCCTTTCGGTTGGATATCATCAGGCACGTATTTGGTTTGCGTATTATGAAGACGATGCTAGATAAAGTAATTTCCTGCATTCAGTGATGCCTTATAACAAAGTGCACTTGTGGTGATCGGGTAGCAGTCTGTCAGTCCATCAATCAGATTTGTGCAACTATCTCCTAGTAGAGTATTTATTGCTCCAAATTAGTCCAACTTAGAAGCACTGTGACAAAGCAGGTCACTCATCAACAGAGCGATGATGCTGACTGCCACATCATTGGACCACATTTGTCAGTCAATGTACTCGATGCGTACCTAGTTTCTAAACCTGCTGAAGGTTTTGGTCCTCGTGACCTCAATAAAGCCACTACAATTATTATTATTATTATTATCACTCACTAATCAAGGGATACTTCGGGATTAAAGAGGCTGGTAAATAGCATTGAAGATTAGTGATTATGGGGCGAATCTGTAACGTAGTGCGTTTGGGGATAAATCATTGGTGCGCATCTAAATGCAATTAATTAGTGAACGCCAGAGTGAGCGGAAAGGCTTGTGATTAAAAGACGTAGGAAGAGGCAATTTAGTAGAACCAGTAGTAGTAATGGTAGTAGAAGTGGCAGTATTAGAACACCTTATCGATTACAAATGGGACGACAATATCGACCGAGGTGTCTCATTCGAAAGTGAAGTATATTGGGGGGAGGAGTCAATCAATTCAACGCACAAATCGACAAGTGATCGAAATAACCGCTAAGGCCGTTGATGTCGTGTACGCTGTGAGGTCAACAAGGAAGAAACGTCCACCTTCGGAAATTCGCATCCGTGCTTCAGGCTTGACTCACACCACACACATCGCACCGTGATGCATATTGGGAGGCTGACAACACACGACTGACGCAGGTAACTTAATATGCTTCGGCGGATGAATTACCTGTGTGGGTCATGTTTTAAAGAATGAAACACACAAAGATCAAAGTTGCTTCAATGGCTCCCTCGGTTGCAAGACCCGTTCAATTTACTACGGCCATGGCGATAAGTCAGAAAGTCGGCTCTTTAAAGCCCGACTCCAAAAAAATGCATTATGCGTCCCAGTGATGTTCTGCAGGCGTTCGATAGAAGACGCGATCTTGAGTCAACCGCCATTTCACGGGGTGGCTGTCTTATATGATGGCAAAGACTGTTATCTGGCTCATCTAACGTGGAGCAACACACATTCCCCCTGTATGTTTGCGCGCGTTTTGGATAGGGCCTTTCAATGGCCGCCATTTCCCGTTTGCCAAACTTTATATACTTCGTGGGTTAAATTGGCCTTTCTTGCAAATTTACCTCGATGTTACTTCTTTTATTCTTCTTAACCTATTCTGCATTTTCTACGTATAATCGTGACGAAAGTTTTGGTCCTCGTGACTTTAATAAAGCGAATATTATTATTATTATTATTAATAAGATGTTGACTTGCAACCATGGACGACACTTCTCCACTTCGCTATCATAGTCTGGGTGTCAACTAGCACTTATTCGTGTTTTAATTGGTGTTTGTCGCGATTACGTCGGTAAACGGGAAAATTGGATGAATGAAAAACTCAAAAGATTACTAGTTGATAACAATAGAATCCATGTTTTCTTCGGCGCCACATGGCATGTTGTATGAATGGGATGGTCTCTCTCGAGACAGTTGGCAAGCTACATTGTTTGTTTGATTGGCCTTCCTGCCATTTTTATTATTGTTCGAAATGTATTCACCTTAGAAACGTTTTTGAGCAAATAAGTAATCGTTTTTATACGTAAAGATGCTAAATGTGGGTTAACGGAAGTTTTTTTTTAATTCTGCATAACAAAAGAGCAGCAATGTAAATGGCACTCGGGTCAAAGGCTATATATCTTAGCACCAAACTGTTTAAAATTTTATATTCGAGAGCTCAAATAACACTCGCTAATTTTATATCGCCGTAATAGGTATACTTGTTGTAATCCCTCAAAAATCTCCTACTATAGAATAAACCGGAATCTTGTGGGTTGGTCATTAAGATTCTGGCGATTAATTTTCTAGGTGACTTCTCCAGGTGTCACCCGAGGTGGCCTGACCTGGGGATCGAACCCGGGTCCCTCATCAACAGCGCGACGATGCAGAGCTCTACACCATCGGGCCATCTTTCTGACTTCAGACGCTACCGCCATGAAGAATTCCACACTGCAGGCAATACCAGTCAACTGTTAGAAATGACTGATTTCAACGTATGTTATTCAGTCAAAGAACTATATTTAAACGCTGTCAATTAACCTTAAAGTAATCCTCGTAAATCGCTCTACCGACCCCGAAATGTCAAAACAAATTTAGGGTCTCTAGAAGGTGGATAAACTCCCTATGTCAAAGTCCATAAAACGAGGAGTATCTACTGTATACACACTCACACAGAGATTGCACCATTTTTTATTTGAAGACGATCCGATGAGAATGCAGTCTTAGTCTTTATCAACAATAACTGCAGACTATGACTCCCACCATGTTATCAGGGACCATAGGTGTAACCATACAAATCGTGGGCCCGCACGAAAATCAGGGTTAATTTAGGAAGACAAATTGGCGATTTTCTCTTAAAGATAACCCTCGATTGCTCAATTAAATAGCAGTATTATCAATAAATAGTTGATGGCTTAATATATGAGAATTTAAAAGATGGTTAGACAGAGAGGCGGGCACAATTATCTGACACATTTGTATGTGTAATGAAGGTAAAATAGAATAAGAAATAGAAACAAGCGTTTTAATTTTCTAAACTTAAATACGATGCCATTTCGATATTATTTCATTTCAGATTACCCATATGGATTGGACAGACCAGCATGACGCTTTCATAGGAGAAACCTTTATCAAGAACGTGTAGGTAATTGCAACGTAACTTTGAGCTTGGTCGACTTGATCACCTACCTACGCGAAACATTGTTTAATTATGGGCTACCAACGTGAGAGCTAATTGAGAAGCATTTAACAATTAAAAGATGCTATTCTTCAAGAAATTTCTACCATTCCACATAAAATGATTGTCGAGTTATGGACAACTTTTGCGAACGTGACGTAATTTTAAAAAAATGGCATCATGTGTAAATTTGGAAAAATAAAAAAAACCTTTTCCTTATTTATTCTAGTTTTGCTTTTAATAAACATGCACATTTGTTAATAATTTGATAAATATTCCCAAACCCTGTAAAGTTGTCCTTAATTCTCAATCTATTTTTCTGCCAGAGGGGATGAGCCGGCAGCTTCATTGATGTCGCGGATCGTAGCCGCCCAGGCGTGGCGATAGGAGGCAGGGTTAGAACAGATAGTAATCCAGTTCTGTTTCAAACAACGCATCCCCTAAACCTTCTGTAGCTCTAATCGCTTCACTGCATCCTTGGCGGTGCTGATTCGCGTTTTTAGTTGTCCACCGACTCGACAACGCCTATCTGTGCATTGTTACGACGCAAGACAGAGGTTTGTGAGCTCTGTCGCTGGGCGGCGCAGAACTTGGTCGAATCAATGCAGCCGACGATGTTGTAGAAGGGTTGCCGCATAGATGGGAATGGTTTATGGGTGGTGGCGTGGCAGTGCCGCCCCAAGAAGTTGCTGCATCATCCAAAACTGAACCAACACAGCAGGAACTGCCACGCGTTGAGCTCGGACTGGCTGAATTCGGCGCATGCAACCTGTTTGCGACACGCGATAGTCTCCAAGTCGCTGGAATCTAAGCCCATGGCACTACTTAGGCATTTATTCTTACCACTGGACATAACGTCATTCGGGGCCAATTAAAACGGGATTAGTCCGTTTTGTTTATAGTTGAAATCAAAATAAAATGGGGCTCCCGGACTTCTTCAACATCACATACTGTCGTTGCTTAAGATACGGCAACAAACATGAGCTATGCGTGTCCACTAAGCAAAGTGGGAATTGAAAAAGGTGAAATTTGGTCGAAAGCCAACTAGGGCGTACCTCTTCAGCACCACGAAAAGAGGACGGGAGGAGAGGGATGATCGTGAAGAGATATTGGAGAGGGTAGGTGAGGGCGGTGAAGGCCAGGACGCAGGTCGTGAGGCGATCGTGGTGAGAGGACTCCAGCACAACCTGAAAGGAAGCGTACCAATCTCAACGGCCATGTGCAATTTCCGCCATAATAAGGCGCCTAACAACCTATTCTTGGGGCCTATTCGATGGGTTTTTTTCTGTTACGCTTGTCTTCTTATTCCACATTTGTGTTAACCTAGAGAGGGACCCATTATAGAAACCGGCAAACAAATGAATATTGTAGTTGTTTCCATTAATCTCGACGAAAAGCCGCCACTGTGGGCTTCAGGTACCCTTATGGACATTTAATGGGCCCCATGGGTCTGATGAATGTGCCTGGTGCGTATGCAAGATAGGGCAACACATTATTCGCGCCCAGTGACATATTAATCGTCATTTCGGAAATCTAGCCGGTACAAATTAAGAGAATCGTATTATTTAGGATTGAAGGATCCATTTTATATATATTTACACTTAAGATTTCCAAATGAACGCAACAGAACTGGAGAGGAAATTCTTTTAATATTCAATACGGTGCCTTTTCTGCTTTTAAAGCCGAGTTATGGACTGCCGTAGATTTTCAAGTTCCAATAAGTCAAATTCTAACTATTAATTCGATACTCGGTGGGTTAGAATAACATACTGCTCATTTGTGGATAAAATAACGCGCAGTGGTTCATCGTGGTATTTTTTATATGAAATGTCGTGCACTGAGAGTGTTACGAACTGCCGAGGCAAATGACCCGATAGGCTATTTTAAGGTCAAGATAATAACAAGCAAGTAAATCAGGATTAACGCGGCTCGCTCACGCATAAATCATATCCAAAGTATGAATGTCTCGTACTTTTATGGTTCGTATTTTATGGTTCCCTCGTTCCTCACAGAAAAGTGATAATTCCCGCACGTCCACTTTGGCCAACGCTCCATATTTCTCATTATAAACTTGATACGTAAGGAGCATACATTCCGAGAGTTAATTGAATAAAACTTGCCTTTTCTTCCAAAAGAAGTGAGAAGAACACTTTCAGGAATTTATCGACTCCCAGAAGTTGAATGGGCATGTGTAATGAATAGTCGACGAGAGGAAATCTGTCCATATCTGGCAGGGCGAATACAATGGGATTATCAAGATCTGCTGGTTGAAGAAAAGCCTAAAAATCATAGTACTCCGTTTACAAACCTCAACACCGTAATAAACAGGAATATTTCTAAGACATGGGTGACATACACGAACAGCCGTTTTCCCAGAAACCGGAGCCGGTATGCTTAGAAGACGGAGGATCCATGTATCTATTTCCTCTATGCTTTTCCTAACGGATGGAAGCTCCGGCGATAGTATCATTCCAGTTAGAGCAGACCAAACCGTTTGCCTAAAAAAGGAAAACGTCAATTATAACCAATTGTAGGACATCTTGGAAAAGTTAGACGTACTTACCTTCCGGAATATCTTGGTTTACAACCTTCGTGTAGTTTTTGTACCAGTTTATATAAGAATTGAAGACATTTCTCGAATTTTTTACAAAACTGATATTGAGATACAAGGCAAATGGAAGTAAGAGTGTGGGTAAATGGACGTTCAGGGCGGTCGAAGTTATCACCGCCTCTGAAATTTGACGAACTAGTAGAGCTACTTGAATCCGAAAGGTATCCAAGGCTATCATTCGTTTTTAAGGCCTCAATGTCGCGGTATAGTGCGCTCTTGAAAGACGATATCCTACGGCTGCTTACTTCCGCAGTATAACTTGTTTTTCGGCGACCAATTGGACGAAGAAAATTAAGACATACGCCATATCGCGTAGAGTTGGAATCTTTATCGGTGAGCGCGAAAGAGAAAAATTCGGTCTTAATATACTCGTGATGGCGTTCCTTGGAATGTGCTCGATCTGATAAAATGGATTTCGAGGTTGTATTATAACAACCTTCTGGTTGGCAAAAATAAACGATGTCTTCGGGAAGTGCATAATCATGATGGTGAACAGGTGGGTACAATCTCAAGAGTTCGGGTTGGGAAATTGCGACACCACTTTTGGTAGGATGTTTTCGTCCCACAAATAAAACATAATCAATGAGACGTGGACATCCGTTGCCATATGAACTAGAAGACAATGACATCGCGTGGTTTAGAAATGTATTCCATAAATGCTGTAAAAAATGTTTGACCAATGTAACAAGCTCTTCTCAAATATAAACGCCGAGAGCACCCGCTTTAAATTTAATTGGCTGGAGAAAGTAAATTACAAGTGCGAAGATTTATTCGACATATTACAACAAAAACTTCCAAGGTTACAAGTTTTCAATAAACATATATATATTTACGACCTATCTTTGTTTTGGTATAATGGAATTCACCAATATATTATAAAAATTGCAATTATTTTATTTTAGAAACAATACTATTTCGTTAATGGTTTAATAATTATTTAGCAAAAAGTTACCTACTGAGAATGTAAAAAGTGAAACATTTCTTACGTGTTAAAATTTATTGTAATCACGTGAATAAACGCGAAGTATAATTTTTTGGTGGTTCAGTTACATACACACTAACCATTCTCTTATTGTTTTCACAACTGACTTGCGATGGTCACCTATTGATTTTTTATACAGTCGCCTACTCGACAACCACTTCATTGTGTTGTTTGATATTTTTCTACTGCATGAGTTAAAGCACAGAAAATACCAGTAGTTTGAAAGTAGATATTTCGTCCAATAAAGGCAACAACATTATTATGCGTTAATATGTAGTTACCTTAAAAGCTCCCTTTTGTTTTAACACGCACGAACCGATTTCCTCCAACGAACGCGCGATCACCGACTTAATTGGATGAACGGTGAATGATATTAAATCTAGAGAAAAATCTTGATTATACTTTGGCTTAGTGGTTTGAAGTATCGTTTACACCGAACCACGACATTGGCTAGCAAGCCAGGATCCGAACCTGGCATTTTCTGATTTATCCGCAGCGCCGATAATGAGGTTGCAAACGTCCTTTCGCACATCGAGTTGAACAGTCTGCGGCTCGCTAATAGTATCGACTACGTGGAGATATCTGACGACCAGCAAAACGAGGGTATTCGAATTGGGCCTGACGACACCGCCCTTATAAACCTAACTCTCCCGCGGTCCCAGCGTTCTCTGCTCTGCGACAACGCCACTACGTCCCCTCGCCTGCACGTTCCGCAATGTATGCGGCGACAAATTTTCGAAAATGTTCATGGTCTCTCGCACCCTGGTATTCGCTCAACCACCCGACACGTGGCTGAAAGGACAGTGGGTAGACAATTTACCACTCGTCCTGCTTGGCATTCGTGTGACGTTTTAACCCGACGTCGACACCCCCCGTTGGAATTGGTCTACGGTTCAACGCTCCACTTACCGGGTGAGCTTGTAAACCCAAGCACAGCTGAGCTGTCTCCGATATTCTTCAGAGGCTATAAGGTTTTTCTTGGAGCGTTCGGGGGTATACGATTTTAGTGGTGTCAGCTCACTGGAGTCAATGTGTTACGCTCCACCGATTGGTTCAGAGCCAGTTCAACAGAGTCTCGTAAGGCAATAATCCGTCGCTTCAAGAACATGGGATCTCCGACAAGCTCGAGTATGACCTTGGGGATTTTCATTCCACCAGTCGCTCTGGTGCACTTTTGGACTCAACTGCCAGTAATGAATAGAGACTCAGTTGGAACTTGAGCTGTTTCATGATGTTAAAACCGATCATGTCTGGAACTGTTGCCGACACCAAGAATTTGCATGGGAATCTGTTAACATCTCGGGCAATAGGGATCATTCAGAAGCCAATTATTTCCAATGAATTACCAGTGAAACCAATAATCGATTGGTCGGTCTTCTGTATACATTGACGTGGACAAAACTTCTTCAATGCATGGATCGGAATGAGCGATTTTACACTCTCGGTATCAACAATGAAGGACCACTTTTTCCCATGTGAATTCATGAGTTCCTTGGAAATATGACCACCGCTATGTCTGCTGGAACGTATCAGAGCCATGTCGGATATATTGTCGTTTGAGTCGCTAGTAAATGCACCAACGTTTGATTTGCAAGCCGATGTGGCCTGTTTTGCCACAGTTATAGCATTTTGCATCAGGGATTTGACATTGGTCCCGTGAATGCAATTTGCCACACGAATGACAAGTACCGAATGAATTGTCAGTCTTTTTATTTGCGATCTTTAAATATCCGCGCGTTTTGTCTCTTAGGCATAGATCTGGAGTGAAAAACGGGATCTGGGATCTCAGAAACTTTGAATAAATTCGCGACATCTTGGAACTGTTCGCACAAACACTCTGGGATGGTGGATTCTTGAGGAATAGTAATTGACTATGCAGATTGGGATCATTGGTGCCTTCACTTCAACGGCCGCGCAATTGCGTATCTAATTTAGCTTCAAAGCTGCATTTTGCTGCTTTAGTCTGAAGTACAAAGATAAAATCACGGATATTTTGATCGGATCTTCGCATGTGAGTACGGAATATGCTTCGTTCAGCAGCCTCAAAAGCTAAAGGCTGAACATGCTGAAGAATAGCTTGATGAATCTTGGCGAGTGGCATTTTAATGGGAATCTCCGGATAAACCAAGTTCTTCAACAGAGCATAAGCTTCTTTACCAAGAGCGTTCAGAAAGTAAGCCGCTTTCTTTTCTTCAGCGAGATTATCTTGGGTGATAGCCTAAATTTCGAAACGCTACATGCAGTGCGAGACTTCTCGGAAAGTTGCATTAACTTATATGTATTCCAGGTTCGTTTTTGACATTGTTTCGACCCCAAATGTGATAGGATTGTATGGAGTGTTGAATTAACCCTTAATAGAGAAGAGACGAATTTTCAGTGTAACCGGTATGATTCAAATAGCTAACCGAGACTTTTAATGAATTAAAACACGTGCAGCAACGTGAAATTGCATATTCTTAAAAGTGCGGTACAATTCGCAACATAGTAAATCACAATGAACAGTTAAAGTTAGCAACCACCAAAGTTCGGCCTAAAGAAACCAGACCCATGAATTCAGGCTCCCGGGTCAAACCAAAACCGCAAAAACGCACCCACGGTTTTCTCTGTTGTGATCGAGTCCGTCGTCTCCTTTAAACACCATATGATGGAACTTTTCTGGTACTTTCTCGTTCTGATAAAACGTTTAAAATATCTATGAATAGACGCTACGAAACGGTTTCAATTGATCGACTTAAGCACGCTTTCGTCGAGGAATACTTTTTCAATACTGTTCCAACTCGCAATCTGTCCGAACTAACTGGCCAACAGAACAATGCGATTTCTCCACGAAAATCTGCTCATGCCCCTACCCGAATTAGTCCGGAAAACCAACCGTACACGAAGCGTTCGAGTTCACCTGCGCAACTAAAAAACTTTGCCCCTGGATTTGCCGTAGGTTTACCTGCGTCCCCACCAGCCATCCTTATTTAATCTCTTCCCTTGTCGACGAAGCGTCTAAGGGGGGAGCCCTGTAATAACCTTAAAAGCCCCCTTTTGTTTTAACACACACGATCCGATTTCCGCCCACGAAGGCGCGATCGCCGACTTAACGTTGTGAATTATATTATTAAATCAAGAGAACAATTTTGAATATACTTTGGTTTGAGTTCTCATTCGTTATCCCTTTAGACGCGTATGTCATAAAAAGGCGTAGTTGTATTGTTAAAACAAAAGGGGGCTTTTAAGGTCACTACAAGCCTTCGGAGGGTTTAAAATTCAGAACAATTTTTGGGCGTTTCTGTATGTTAGAACGGAAATCGTTAGTGATTTGCTCGGTCATTCGCTGCTGATGGCGCAGTGTTTACGCTTTTGCTATTAGTATATGCGCTAATCACTTATCGGTTTTTCGGTTCTTATCAGTCAAGTGAGCAGTAAAAAACAAATGACAGTCGCAGTTTAATTTGTCAAGTGAAAGAGATCGATTACCCTTTGGCTGCTTCTCGTTCGCTTTTCGCCATCAACTGCTTGTCAACTATAAGGCCCTGGCGAAAGTTAAACAGGAAGCTCAGGTTGCTACAAATAATCTCAATTCCATTGTCCAAACCATCGACCTCTATCCCGTCGAACCTTCATTCTTCCGCTAAACATGTTTTCGGCGCACTTAAATCCCTTGGTTACCATGCCCTAAAGGATTCGGTAAAGTTGGTTTCCAGTCACTTCGACAGGCAATGGCTCTGAGAATTACGCACGGACTTGGGTTAAGACTTGCTTAACATGCCAAAGGGCTGCATTTACTCTTCAGTACATGGAAATTGCTGGACGCCCACCTTATCCGTATGCACGTGGACCAGATTGGACCTCTACTTAACTCTGAAGTCTACCGATTCCTTCAGAATTGCCTTACAAAGAGGTAACTCTTTGTTATTCCCATAAAACGGAGACCGATGTAAGCGCTTTCTAGGATCTCTAGGTCTGAGATGCAGAGATGCTTGAAAGGGTAATCGACCAATTACCTTGTCCAAGTAGCACAGAAGAAAGGGCGTGTTGACACATGTTCACCTTGCCCGGAGAAATTTCCAACATGTCTAAATATCAACGAACATGATGACTGCGATTTTTCGACCTGTATTAGACTGTTTGCCAATAAACTACGAACGACCGCTCATCGACTACCATCACTGCAAACATGCTCAAATGTTTGTTGTTACTAGGGTTAAATGTGACAGCTTATCTAATCTCATTATGACGAACCTTTCGGGAAATGCACCGCAAAAATATCGAAATTGCTCACGAAGAAATATTCACGGTCAATCGCCGAAAAGAAGCTTTTGTAGAGGGGACATCCTTTTATGTTTTTTTTCTTGCCAGCTCCGATGAATGATGCTACTACGGTGAATACGCCCAACCTTACGAAACCCTTATCCCTGCCTAGTGTGAACGCTCAAAGAGCTTTCGGAACAAAGACAAATCACATTTAGACCACCTCGTCCGATTAAGTTAAAGGTGCCATTTGCATTATTCCCACCAACGTCCTCATATTTTTTGATAGACGGTTGCGTTACTCCGATGTTTCATTTATAAGCTGAGTGCAATTTTGTGGACATCCTGATTTCATGTTTTATTTAAAATAATTATTTTTCTCAGGCTGGATTTTTGTTTGATTTACTTCGTTCATGCTAACCATTCAAGCATATTAGTTATCATTTATCTATGCATCTTACTATTCACACATTCCCTCCGTCCAATGTGTTTTATTCTTGTAATGGCTGCCTGGGACGTGCGCCTGTGTTATAATTTTACCGTAATCAAACCCCCGGCGAAGGTCTAACGTGTCTTTGCTCAGAATTCACCATTGAAGAGCATCATAAAAATCATTCAAAATTAACTATTCGATCGGGATAAAATTTTCGTTTTCAAAGTTATTAACGTGGGAGAATCGACGATTGAACAAAACTTCTCTGTCCATAGGCAACTCCCGAAATTGCACTTGGTGCAATACTTGCGGACTCTATTTCTGGTCTTGCCTCAGGGTCAACTGGCGAATAAAGTTCCTGCCTCAGCTCGAGTATGTAAGAGTAGCTTATCACCATAAACCATATCTACAAAAAAACGGTCGTTGAAGTTTGATTTAATTGCTTAATAAGTTTCACTGTTCGAAAGAGCGAACAAAAACAATTTACTACAAAAATATCGGAAACGGAACCATCAACAAAAATTATTTGTAATAAGAACATAAAACTCACGGCAAGAACGAATCGAATGATGTAGAATATTATATTCACTACTAAATATGAAAGTCTCTGGATATATTAGTCTAATCAAATAATAAAAAACGTACCCATGCTGCAAGACCATACCACGAGTATATGTAAGTGCTAACACCAAGTTCTGTTATTGTATGAAGAACAATCACGATGAAGAAGTTAAGAACGATTGGCTTAAGACTATAAATACGCTTTCAAAATTAAATTAGATAGAAAATATATTCTTACATATTTTGATGGCCAAGATATGGCTCCGACGAGGCAAACCGTGAATGAGAAAAGACAAATGTGCGCAATTATCATGGCGATATCACATATAATGAATCCTGATGATTGTTTTGAAAATGAAAAATGAATTACCTTTCCAGAATGGCATTCTCCACAATCCCGAGAAGCCACCGTATATTCTAAAGTCAGTATTACCAAATTGAGCGATATCAAGGAGCACAAAAATAAAAGACAAAATTGTCGTAATCTAAGAATAAATAACAGAAATATCCTAACCAATGTAGTTATTCCGGCAATAAAACATCCAAGACGATTATCAATGCAACAGCAGCCCCGAACCGGCACAATCGATAGATCAACACGTTTGTGGCGCGCATACCAGTATGCCATATTGAGACCCTTTAAGTCTAAAAACCTAATTGGCGGAAACTCCGAAATAGCACTCTTCAAAAATGCGCTGCAATTAATAAACAATTATTTGAAAACGTCAAACAAATTCCGAGGTGGCACAAATGCTGATCTATTATTTTTGCTTTTTGCGTTACATGCAATTTCTTTATTTAAATATAGCTAGCAAAAAAAATTGCAATATTGGTTTTTGTTCAAGTATCGTTTAATCCTTGCTTTTTTATTTCTTTATTCGCCATCGATAGAGTAAGCTTCCATTAAGAGATGGGTGGTTGTTTCGGGGCTTGCTGGAGCTGTTCTTATTCGAATAGAGAGGTCTGCTTACGCCATTGAATTTATTGTGGTTATATGTGATTCATATATGTAATATCTATGGTTACCTGACACGCGGCCGTAAACGTTCCGGTGAAGCACTGTCGGATGATAGCATTGTCGCTAGTCAAGTATAACAAGCAACTTCCTCTACCTTTACGCTCTGAAAGATAATTTTTTCTTCAAATCTGGCGATTACTCCGATCTCTTCATTTCAATCCTTTTTTGCCCGATCAATAAGCTAATCTTTGGATTGAGAAGTGACATTTTCATTCGGTCTAGATACATAACGTTGATTTCAAAACCAGATTATGTTTCCTCCGAAACCCTGTAATTACAATAAATCGTTGCTAACTCTTCAATTATTTTTTTGAAGCGCTGAAAACGTTCAAGTTCGCTTAAACATTTAAAATATACACCTAGAACGCCGTCGCAACGTTCTCGCGCACACTTTGAATGGTCGAATACTTAGGCAAAAGCTTCATGGAATGTGGGTTTTTGCTTCAGCTCGCCTATCAGCAATATATTTTGCTCTCGTATTTTATCCTTACTCTATAAAGGTACGGTATATGCATGGGAGATAAGCTGTCTTCGACATGCCCTTTCTCACAACTGAAAATCAAACATTTATCGCATCCAAATGTATCTTTATTACGGTTTTCCTTAGAACAGAAGTTGACTGACCGACGATTGTTTCACTTAATTCCTTTGCCTTCCTCTAAACACCGAAATTCGTTGACAAGATTTTAAAAGTCGGTTATCTTGAGTGAATGTTTGGGTATTTTTGACAGTGAATTTGATTGTCCTTGCTTCTTCGTTCGACTCTACAGCCGACTTCAGTTCAGCCCGAAGCAAAAGAAAATCATTTCTTGTTCAGTCATTTTACTTTTTTAATTATTTAAAGTTTGATACAAGTGACCGGAATAAATTGATTCCTATCATAATGTTTCGAAGGTTTCTGCGCTTGAAAAACGTTTATGGCTGGTGATGTCTAGGTTGTACCCCACCTCTCGTAAAGGAAGTGCCGTTATTTAACAGAGAACTGAGAATGCACCACACTAATGAAAAGCAAATATCTCTTGTTTTATATGGCTCCTGGTTAAATCGAAGTTAACATGTGTCATCGTAACCACGCATAAAAACCCACAGTTATAATCGGTGGTACGATTGTTGGTACGTCTTTATTAAACTTGTATTGCATTTAGTTGATTCAGCAGTAAGATTAGCAATATTCAAATATATTCGAAGGGTACGAACAGAATTATTTCCCGAGGTCATCGACTCAATGCCCACACGAGAGACTAGCCTCTCTTGACGCCCCAATAAGCAAAACTACTTGTCAGCAAACCTTGAAAATCGCTAGCATCCAATTAAATCGTTGTGTCATCGTATTAAAGGCTTAGAGTGTGCAGTGTTTAATATTCTAATAATTGAGTTAACAGTGTGCCTTTGAGAGATGACTGAGGCACTTTCGAAGAAATACATAAAGTTGGCAAAAACGAATCTCGGAGAAGAACAGCGAAATAATCCTGCTCACATTGAAGCCCTTCGACGATGGTTATCCTCGATGCCCCATTTAACCTGCCCCACTGGTGAGCTTCTTTGACTTTGCAAATTCATTGTTATATCCTATAATTATGACTTCGTTTTTACAGCTGATCGTCAAGCAATCGTGATGAAGAATCTCTTGATTGTTTGCTTTTTAAACCCTTGAGTCTATAGACCATATAAATCGAGATCTCTAAAAAAAGGCAGTTAAATCAAGCGGTTATCTTATAGAAAGTTTGTTCGTAATTGCATGTAAAAATTAACAAGGCTTATTGAAATTTCCGCAATAAATGTATTTAATATCAAGACAATAGCAAAAACACGAATTTGCGGCACCTTTTTTGTGCCGATCCAGTTGGTCTTGTTTGAATCATATTTCAGGAATAATATGGTTTTACTTTTTCCATGTTTGGGTACTATGATCTTGTCGATTGCCATTAATTGGTTCCATGTACAACGAGTTAATATTTGATTGCGATAAAAAGTAAAATATTTACTATTTTTTATTGCACTCGGCAGTGCGATCTTATTAAATTAGCTCAACGACTTAAGCGCGTTGTAAAAGCCACCCTGAGGACCGTGTTTTGCGCAATGAACCCTATCTTCTTAAAAGTATTGTAGATTTGATCTGTTACTAACTATCGCAATGCACCTAGCGTATACACAAACAACAAGCCACACATTGTCCCGGAAATTCCTTAGCATTGCTGGCGCCATTCTATTATAATTGACTAACTTACTTATTTCATTCAAATAGATGAATCATTCCTTATGATGTTCCTGCGACAGGCAAAATTCAGCCATGCCAGAGCACAGGCTCGCATTGACAACTTTTGCACGATATCAACCATGACCAATATAGGTGACATGTGGTCAACACCAATTAACCTCAAATCACCAGACTTTCAGACATATCTCAACATGGGGTAGGTTAGGTGTTCTGTAAAGCGGTTCAAGGTTTACGCGCTTGCTAGCGATGTTTATATTTTTAAGCATTCATACTTCTGTCGGATTTACAGAGGAGGGGAAAATTGTGCTTTGGGTTCGGCCTGGTAAGCAGATATATTAAAGCGACCTTTGATTTAACAGGTTCATGGAATCCCGACGAGCTTTCATTTGCTAAACTCTTCTATTATGCCTATAAAGTTATTGTTATGATAGCATTTGACCCGAAAGCATCAATTGGTGGAATTATTGTCTTGCTCGATTTTTCGAATGTTACTTCAAGACAAACCGTAAAGGATCCAAACCTAATAAAAAGTGTGGTTCGCTTTTTCCAAGTAGGTGGTTTATCCATTACGACAATGTTTTAGGAGGGTTTTCCCTGCCGAATAAGTCGAATAATCTTCTACAACGCTGGTAAAGTAATGGAGACAATGATTGGAATATTCATGTTCTATATGAAAGAGAAAATGAGAAATCGGGTTAGTTTATACTGAAGGAAGTTTGCAGCTAACCCCATCATTGATGTAATTTCAGATAATAAGAGTCGGAAGTAATATCTCCGAGGCATTTGAAATTGAACCGGGGCTAAAAGAAATACTACCACCCGAAATTGGAGGCCTGGGGAAGCCGGAAGCTGAATTAAAAAGTATGCTGGTTTTAAAGTTGCACCGCCCAGGAAATATCTACCTTGGTAGTTATATAACTAATTTTTATGTTGTGTTTTAGAGGCTCACGTTGAAAGATTTGTCGAATTCTTCTTTAACGGTGACCTAACTGCTGAAATCACGGTCGATGAATCGAAACGCCCTAGTTCTGCAAAGCAATGCCTCGCGGAGTATAAAGACTATGATCCCAGTGTCATGGGAACAAGTGGCACATACGTAAAGATTAATCAGGATGACATTATTTAATCAGCATAATAACTGGATATAATTACATATTTTAGTACAAGCGAAATGCCTAGACATATTTCTTCAGTGCACATTTCTTTTTGTTCTTTTTTATCAAAGAGGCATAATTTACATTGAGAAAACGGGATGTCCGGTGATGATAATAGATTGGGGTATTTGGTAAAACCAGCGAACCAACGAACATAGCGCCCTTAATTTAGCTGACACTGGCATAGGCTATATTGTACGGCTTTCGGATATTGTGACCCGTCATAATCGATAACACTCGATGGTTTGTTAACTGTGAGTGTGTACCCCCCATGAGGTATGTTATGGAATATGTGGGTTCAGGTGTGGTTCTGGGTTGTCCGTTGGTCTATGTCACAAACATTCAGAAGAAAGACACTCAATTTCAGCTACTTTGAAAAGTGAAATACAACTTTGTTACTGGTGCGAGTCAATGCAGAGACATAGCACATGTCATCTTTATTAATCGCACTCTCAATCTATTATACCTATATATTCCTATAATTGATACAGAATTACCATTTATTATATTATGCAAATGATCAAAATTTCACCGTCGGTAGATGTTTGAAGTTATGGACAGAAACACAAAAGAAGAATCTGTATTTTGAATATAAATCGATGTTTGCATTAAAATGTAGAAATCCAGATTTACCTTATTCATAACAGCTCATTGCTTTCCGCCTACCCACGCAGGTTGAGCGAATAAGAGATTGCGCAAAGGCTGTCAGATGTTATAAGAATAATACCACGAAATGTTTTCAGGCTTTACATTATGCTTCTCGTTTATAATCATGAACCATTAAATCTGCAACTGTCAACGAAACCGACCCAATCAGTACGCATTCGATCTTTGTGGATCCTGTGATTTTGCCAGGTATGTCTGACCGTGTGACTGTATACAGACTGACTGGATGACCTTTCATTTCGCAACAACAATATCTAATATTTTGTTGGAGGGGAATGGTGCAAAGAATAGATTTATGAGTCTGAACTAAACTAAACATCTAGATAAAAATATTATCAATAAAAATTAAATAAATTAAATCTCTTCTTAATCGGTTTGCATTGTTGACGGCAAGTCTCAATCTACATTTTACTAAATTAATTAATTTAATTCACAACCAATCAAAATATTCCGGGATTGTTAAGCGGGTTGCCAAAATGTTTGTGAATATGAAATGTTATAGGCATAATTAAATCCTACTTGTCGAGATAAGAATACACCCATCGTTCTTCGCCTTTTAATACAGCATGAGGATATTCGGAACTATTACGAAGGAAGGAATAATTGCGTCCCTTAACGGTGGTTACTTTTTGGACCCCGGTCAAGGACGTTTTATATGCATAACTCATACGCTTCTGTGGATATTTTTCTTTATGGCTCCCATGGCTGTTCGAGTGGTATGGATTTTAGCAACGTCTATATTTTTAGTGGGCATCGTCGTCTCTGGCTGCATGGGCCTCGTACACCATATCTGTTACGTGTATTGTTTCGCTGGTGCAGTATATGACAAATTTTTTGCACAAGGAATTTGATAAGTACGAACCAGTTCCTCGCGCTGAAACAGGTTATGAAGAACTTGGAAACGGTGAAAGGTATCTCTTATTCACATTCTTACTGTGGTAGTGCGGGGGAAACCGGTGGCCATAACAGTGAATTGTCACTAGACGACCGTTGTCGAAATAGTTCGGTGAATATGAATGCCTCGGCTGACGATGTTGAACTACAATGCCGACGTATCGGTATGTCTGGACTTCTTATTGCAGGTCTGTCTCGTTTACCATAATATATTCTTTCTAGACCTTCTTACTCCGCTGCCAGATTCAACAGTGGGTCGGCACACTTCACGAATTGAACCTTACAACCACTGTCTACCTGGTTCGTCTTCGTCCCGGATCCACGAGCTTCCAATATTAATGGAACAAGCAATTGCTATTGTAGACTGTGTTTATTATTTTTATCAACTAATTAATCATGCCTTTTAGCGACACCCAAGACGGTCTCGCGATGCACGCTTACTGGAGTATACCAGCGGTGCCCGAAGTCGCGTGCTACAGCGGCACTATTCGGAGAGCACACAATCGGCATGTAAGGTTTTGGAATATTCGGAACGGTTACGGGTATCTCCAGGGAGATGATCGACCGGTTTCATTAATGTCGCGAACCGTGGCCGCCCAATCGCGTGCGATCAGATTTTTGTTCAGTTCTGGCTCCAGGTGCGCACCGCGTAGATGGACTTCAAGCACAGGCGTTCCATGTCGTACCTTCCCACGTTTTTAGTTGACCACCCCTCCAATATCGTTAATCTTGGCAACGTGACTGCGAGAGGCACCGATTTTAAATATTCGTGTCTGCTTGGCAAGGTATCGTATCGCCGTAGACAGCGTCGCTTCATCCCTATTAACTTATGACGGCTTCCACTCCATTGTACGACGTCACTGTAATGGTTATGGCGGATTCGAAATTTAAAATGTGCGAACATTGGGCCATTTTATAACCATTTCGCCTTTATTCCCTTTAGCAGCTGGCGAGAGAACTCGAGAGGATGTCGGCTTAAGTTTTCGGCGTTTCATAAACCAACTTGCCACCGAGGTCAACCGTCTCCCGAGCGTTACCACAACTCGTCACTACGATCCCCCCGCAAGACATTGGAGACGCAGCCGAAGCACTAATCCCGCAAGCCTTTTTTTTAAATTATAATTATTTTTCCTGCAACATGTTGTAAACAACTTACCAAATGGAACTGTGGCATCACGTAGATCACCATCCATCTCAACCCGACTTCAGCATTGGGGAGACTTCCGGATACCCCACCGGGTTAGTCTAGGTCTCCAGACTGGAATTACGTGGTCGGGCGATAGCCCAGTTCGTTTTTCTCGAAGCCAACCAAGTTAGCTTGCATGTGTGCCGTCTCCCTGTTCGTTCACGCATGGTTCGCGGGGGGGCTGTGTCACTTATCCGCATGGGGCGTTTTATGCTATTTCTTCATCTTTGAGCCTCCCAGTTACACACAGTCAACTTGTCAGTTTCAGTCACGCCAATATCGAGTGGTATCTCATCGAAATCGAGCTCTACCGCTACAACCCTTTGAGGACAATCAACTGCCCTTCCGGTCGGGTGGCAACTTATCGTCTGGTAGCTACGATTACCCAGAAAATGTTAATGTCCCCAACCATCCCGACCCAGTTTATGCCGAGAAACCTATCGATGGTTCCACGTCGCATCCAATCGATAAACGGGCGCAATGTAAACGGGGCTCGTCGGTGTATGTCGATGTGAACACTCCCGTAGAGGGGGATACATGTCGTAAGTTGCTTTTTCTTTTTTATCTGCATGTTGTGAGTGCCTAAATGCCTGCTTGCGGTTGATTCGGCTTCTCAGGTCCCCTCACTAACAGAGCGAAAGGGCTAACAACTATACCATCGGTCATACGGTGCTGGTGGGCTTCATAAATAGTTTTGAAGAAGGCGTCGTATTTCACTCGGTTAATGTCTAACGTTGTATGCCGTTTATGCGCTTTCTAACCTGTTTTGTTTATCCACCTGAGCCGTTCGTCAATGATGCGGGGGTAAACATGGCGGAATCTCGTGTGTACACGTATTTCGCCCATCGTTTCATTGCCGTGCCTGTAACATTCGTGACGCGGTTGAGTTACTTCTTCCTTGCAGGAGACGTGAGGAATCCGTCACCTTCCACTTCATTCGCACGCGGAGGACCTCTAGAAAATTTGGCGACTGTGGCACCACCCTCGTGTGGATCAAGCAACATCTATGACGAGATTTTACCGCTGCCGTCCACCGCTTTATCGTTTTCTGGGCAATCCGACAGTGTTCGATTCAGGATAAATGCCTCGTCTGTCGGCGCCAGAAGAAGGTAGGTTGCCAATTCTTGCCCCAAGTAACCGAGTTCTTCTCCGCCCTGAGTTAGGCAGAGAATATTCCCCAGCATCAGTTGTTGATGACGAATCGGTTAGCCCCCTCGCTCTGTTAGTGGGGGATATGTGGTCAGGCCAACACAGGTGGCACTGGGGACGCTAACTGTAAACATATTCCCGAGAATTTTAACGGCAAAATCCAAGAAGCCGGTGTATCCTCTAGAAGGAGATGGCCGCGGCAAATGTTATTTTTGAAAAAAAAATAGTGTCTGGTTTTACTGGCCCAGACGCTGTACACCTGATTTAACAGCGCTAATGTGTGTTTTTAATTGAACGCTCTTTCGAAAAAGCCAGCCAGAATGTTGTCTTCATTGAGGGTATTACAATAGCATAGTTGGGTTTGGTGAAACCACCCAGGCTCCAATTCGCTGCCGCCCGTTTGGTGGGAGTCGAACCGGGGTGGTCGCTAACGAACAACATGAGAATGCTACCCGCTTCACTGTTGGGCCACTCGGCGGGGGTCATTTGGTTGATGAAGTGAAAAAAACGCATATTTTGGAATATCCTTGTCATCTATTTTGTTTTATGCCACCTCCAGCGTCGCCGTCGCCTCCTCGAATCGATCCCGCCGGGACCTAGAAACACGACGCACTCTCAGGAAATCGACCCCTCCGCCTCTCCCACCTAAACCCAGCTGTCCCGCCACCACTACAACTCCTTCGGATGGGGAGCCTCCTGGTGGAACAGAGCCTGGCACAGCTGCCACCTTGACGACCCTACGGCCTGCTGGGGAGAGTCAGTTGTTACGAGCTGCCCTGGCCGCCCGCAGAACTCGCCACGTCCTCCGTCAGCCCCTCATCCCACTTCTGCGTCTCCCCACCTTCCCACCCGACCTCAACTCCCTCGATCACGTGAGTCTTCGCCTCCGCGTTAAAAGCCGACTTTTTTAAATGTTTCACGAATTTGCGAGCCTCTGATCCGTGGAGAAATGTTACTATTTAAATCCTATTGCGTTATTTCTGTCCCGTTTTATGGAGATAAGCAGTCTTTGTGCGTTCATTTCGTTTTTAAGACGATATATTGTCCTGGGAGATACCCCTCTACGGCCAATTAAGCGATCTTGCACGGGCAGTCGAGCCGGAGATAAGCACGGCGAAAACCAAGGTATTCTCGACGTGCCCTTAACACAACTACCACCCCATCTACCTCAACGATGCGCCAATCGAGAATGTCCAAACCTTCAAAAGCCTGAGCTCCAAAATGTTCCCCACAGATCAAGCTGTACGTCAGCAGCGCCAGGAATGCGTTCAGCAGCTGCGTACTGGCCTGTGGGGCCTTCGGACGACGTTTTGCGTCTTTCGTCCCGCTATCCGCCCCATCCTAACCTACAGATTTGAAATTTGGAAACAGCGAGTCGAAGACACACGGCTATTGGGAGTCTGCGACGAATCTGGATCACGGTTTGTCGTGACCAGCTCTCCAACAATGAAATCAAACCCCTGCTACAACGCCGTCGGCTGCAGCGGTTTGGCATGACTCATTCGACAGCTGTGATTTTTCATCCATGCATGCCTGACCTCGTGACCCTTATTCGACGGATGCCCCCCATCCTTGCGTCACTAGGACATTATCCAACAGCTGCGCCAATTGATGACGCATCACCGGCGAACGCTCCTGGCGGGATGGCGTTGCGTCTGTCCTGATGTTGCGTGATGTTGCGTGCGAATATTAAACGATTTATTAACTAGCCGCCATTCCATACTTATTTTGCTCGCGATTGTTGCATCAAATTGAGTTTTGTCTTCGCGATTTCGCAACGCCAATCGGCCACAGTCGTCCGCTCGAAGTTGTGATTGCACATTTTATTGCTATTTTTAAAGGATTATTTAATCGGGCATTTGTCATTTTTATATTAAACCGCATAAATCGGTGACGCGGGTCAGGGGCATGAGAAGGCAGCTTCAGGGATGTCGCGGATCGTAGCCGCCCAGGCGTGGCGATAGGAGGCCGGGTTAGAACAGATACTAATCCAGTTCTGTTTCCAACAACGCATCCCATAAACCTTCTGGAGCTCTAATCGCTCCACGGTATCCTTGGAGGTGCTGATCCACGTTTTTAGTTGTCCACCGACTCGAAAACGCATATCTGTGCATTGTTACGACGCAAGACAGAGGTTTGTGAGCTCTGTCGCTGGGCGGCGCAGAACGCGACAGAACCACTGCAGCAGACGGCGTTACATAAGGGTTGAGAGCTTCTCTGTGTCTTGACATCGGCGCCATATTTCGTTGTTGGCGAGATTGTCGCGTCAGTCCGCTTTCAGGATTGCTCGCAGACACCAGTGATCAAATCATTCTAATCTCCTGGTATCTTCGATACGCCGTGGCCAGGTTTCACTGCCGTAAGTTAGAATGGGTCGGATAACAGCGCAATGGACACGAATCTTAGTTCGAAGACTTATCTCGACTAGGCTCCACCTGCTTGTACGCAGCTGTTGGAACGCGTTTCCTCCTTCGCTTGGCCATTCTTGAGCATTGTGTAGCCAAGGTATTGGAAGCCTGGGACATAGTCGACCGACGAATCGTTGAGTTAAATTGGTTAGGGGTTGTGTCCGTACTTGTTGCTATGTTCCAGTATTCTGCTCAGGGTTAAGATCTGGTCCAAGCATTCTCGACCTCTCCGAAAACCTCCTTGTTTTGGGCGGGTGCGAGCGTCTATCGCCGAAGTGAAGTGCAGCCGATTGCCTTGCATAGGGGTTGACAGCTTCTCAGCGTCTGAAAATCGTCGCATTTTTGAGAGCTTGTCGCGCCAGACCACTTTCACAATTCGTCACGGACACCAGTGGTCTGGATGAAGACGACGACGAGGAAGAAGAATAAGAAAATCGGTCAAGTCCATGTTTAACTGATTTCAATTGCGAAGCCGTCTCCCACGGAACTCCACGGCAAGCAACCGCTGGATTGTGGGGGCTCATTCTGCAACGACCACTGCCAAACACGTCTAGCCACTCGAATTCGGCCATTATTTGTGCAACAAGCGGTGTGGATTCATGTCCGTGTTTTTAAAACTTCAGGCCTACTCTTCGCCTCCTCGAATTGACCGAATTCCGCAACACCGCGACACCGATGGGATCATTCGGAACGTTGAGAGTGAGCTCGCACCAACCGCCACTGTGAGACCCACCCAACTTGGCATCAACAACAGCAACACCGGAACGCCCCACGGTGAGTGCACCCCAATTACTACACCTCTCTCTTTCGTACAAGTCGCCGCTTTTATGCCAGTTGTTGCTTGTTTTGCTCGTCAATTAATTTCACTTGCACACACGCGAAAAATCTGCCACATTCCCCGAAGTCCCGAGGCGGTGGTTGTCAGAGGATCAATCGCCGAATTGGCCTCAGTTAACGGGGTATCTGTTTCCTTATGGTTGGGTGCAATGTTGCGTCGTTAGTGACCGTATGGTTTAGCGATCAGCATCCATGCTCTGTTTGTCAGATACCATGGGTTAGAGTCCCGGGTCAGGCACTGGAGACTCACGTGTAAAACACACCCCAAAATGCAGCTCATCATCTACTAAGAAAAATGTTTGAGGACAACTGCACCCTGAACCTACCTGGCTTTGCACCTGCGCTTCGAGTGATGGGGCTTTGAGTTAAAATTTGGACAGGTTGCATGCCCATCTTGATCCATGAGTTCAAACACGGTGGTATTTCTGAGTAGAGCTATTACGCAATGGGGTTTGGTGTTGCGAAAACACTTCAAGCAGGTTCGCCATTCGTTTAGCAACGCCTATGCTGTTGAACATCCCCGTTTCCAAGGTACAGAAAGTCGGGGCATCTTGTGGCAGAGGAGGACGAGTTTATCCTCTGTTCGTCTTGGGATATGTCTCGTAACTGCGTGATAATTCCCGTTCTTTGTGTTCCACCCAGTGCCCTCACTTGTGTGATGACGAGTTGGTGTGATAGATGTTGCGGTTGCATCCTCAGCACCACCTTCCGCCGTGTTTTCGTGTTGCTGTTGGTAGACCGCGGCGTCAACTGCTTGGAAGGACTTAACCGGATTCGAGTTCCACCACTCGTGTCCCCATTACCTTGCAGGGCGCGCTGAATTGTCCATCCCCCCATGTGGGGACGATGGTGTATCGACCAGCATCCTCACTCTGTTGGCGAGGTACCTGTGTTGGACTCCCAGTCCACGCCACTTGCGAAATCCCGCGATTATGCATGGCAACACCCATGACATCGGTGTTTATCTCCCAGTAGGAAGTGGGCTCGGAAAAGCAAACTGTGAAAACGATAATGACAATAGCTGTATTAATGTCACTAGGGCCGCAACGTTCGGCTGTAACATTTGCAAAAAATGAAGTACCGATTATGCATAAAACAGGAGACACGCATTTGTAAAGTATTCTTGTCCGTTTTCAATTTTGGGGCATGTCATTTTTTGACGAAAAAATGTGAAATAATCAGGGAATATTGTCTAAAATTCAACTAGAGCCCTAACGAAATATGGTTTGACAAACGCCAGATGTGTCAATTACGTTTACCATAATAATACCAGAACTCACGAACACAATGCCGAACAGCCATCCGAATTATGAAACATGGATTTTACGATTATTTTGGTCAATTTTTGGCGCTATATTTGTTGATTTTTACTTTTACGATTTGTAGATGTTTGATGGGTTCTTTTACTTCTACATTTTTAGCCATGAAACTTGGGAGATCCTCAAGTTTGGGACTGCAAACTTCCCCGCCAGAATCCGACGTTCAAGGGTAAGCCTTTTTTGTCAAAGCTGTGAAAAAATCTACACTTTTGGGTAAACCTGGTAAATTCGCTCTTTTACGAGGCTCCTATTGGTTAAATTTCTCCACTCCAAAAGGAGCACATTGTCGACAAAGCATCTTCGCAACCGGTGGTTAAATCGACTTTTGTCGGGATAATTTAGCATAAGAACTATCCCACTTCATTAGGATGTGGGCCATCTGGTGTTTGATGAATTTCATAGGCGGCAGCAGCAGCATAATCTGTTGATACAGGTCGAGGCTACTAGAAATCTCTCGAAGTCTCGCGAATGTGAAATTTCCAGTAGGCATCGACAATTCATCCGGCGCGTAAACAACAATGGTTTTTGCAGAGTTGCGTATTTACGAGGAAGTGGATTGATTTATTCCCATCAAACAGGAATACTATTAGCGATATGCCGACGTGGTGGATGGATAAACATTTTCCCGGTAAACTTCATGGCAAATCCTCACGGAGCCGCTTTATCCTCTAGTAGGAGATTGGACAGCACGCCCACACATCTTAGTTTCGGAGGGGGGGATTGCTTCCGCTTCGACGGTGCCAAAAATGTACGTTTCACACGAAGGCCAATTCCATTCGAATTAGTGCTTAATAACAACAAAGCACCTTGGAAAAATAAATAAATTGAAGAAGCATATGGTGGTAGCTAGGATTTTTACTGCAGTGGGGAGTCACTCTGTTGTTAGGTAAGATGCCAAACAAGCACATGCTCTTGCCATTAGAATGCATTAAAACTCGTGACCAAAACACATAGCCTACTGTCGCATGGCCTGTGATTGGTTTTTACAGATTTGACGTTGTTGTTTTTGTCGTTTTTAGACCCCAGCAGTCGTCATCTTTGCCCATGTCGTTTTATGGATTGGGAGAGTGCCTTAGACGCTTGGATCGACCAAGTACTGAATGGGACGGACCTCCGTTCCCCACTGGGCTCGAAACAGGTATTGACCAATGATGTTGGGGAGACTATACGGCGTAACGTAGACGGTCAACGACGATTTCTCACTGTAACCGGCCCAGCTTGGGTACAATAATCACCTTCTAGCGCCATGTCTGGCACGAGTCGTGCGTTTAGCATCGACTCTGGATTACAAATTTCTTTAACTCGGGACATCAAGGGGCAGCGTTGGATTGCCAATGCCCCAAACATCTGGAGCCGTATAGAGTTGGGTGTGTGGGGGGAGGGGCGGGTTGTTTTGCTGTCAGGCTTTATTTTGAACTACTCATTTTGTGCACTCGTCCTGGAAGACAGGGTTTAAGCACACCTGTACCTCAAAGAAATGGTTGCATTACCAGCGTTGACGCCCATCCGCCATTGCCTCTCAATTTGCTGTCTCGCTGTTTTATTTCAAGCAGAGCTTCCGAGTCCGACCTGCTGTCCACAGAGTATCGACATGCCGGCCATCTCCTCGGGGTCGAATACGAGACGGTAAGCTTGTCCATTTTGCTTTCCACTTTAGACGGGTGGGTGGGAACAGGTGGCGCGTCGGTTGATTGGGAGAAGAAAGAAAATCTATATTCGTGTTTATAAGACAGGCAGAGGTCTCTGTACACAAGATTCGAATTAGATCAGTTTTCCAGCTGTACAGCGGCAGTGTCGTTAGTCTCCGAATGTGGGGGCTACATGGGTACAAAAATTGGGCTGTCAGGGGCCATCTTTCACTGGATGCCCTACAATCACGAAACCGAATTCCAAACGGCCGAATGTACGAGGTTTCTGTGGTTGCTGGTGCCCATGTCCCCTGATAGACTGCTCTTGTCTGGTTTGGCATGCCCAGACACTCGGGTCCACGCCCTCGCTGTTGTGCCACCACGAACCGCGGTGTAGCACCTGCCTGTGGTACTGGACATCCACGACCAATCGTCGCAGGGACGAACCTACGAAGCCGACACACAGATTCACCCGGCGATTCATCAACCGCAATGACCTCGGGGGGCGGCACATTCTTGATTACACCGATTCGGAATCGAGGCTTTAAATGGTCGCTCCTAAGAAAGCGTCTTACGTTCTTTTTCGAGATTTCCCACAATAAAACGGATGTTTATCTGCTAGAAAACCTGGCGTTTCTGTGTACGTGCGCTGTTTGTTATTATTACCAATAGGATTATCGTTGGTAGGGGCATATCTACTGCGGTGACCCTATTGGTGGCTTTACATTTGTTGAGCCTATCGCGTGACCGTCATCTTGAAGAATGAGACCTACTGGCAGTATTGTGGGGCGGGAGAGAGATGGTTCAACTATTTCGATCGAGCATGACTTGGCAGCAAGTATAATTGAGTTGGTGGGGATCGGTTATAATGTTAATTTTACCCACGCAAATTTACATTTTTGGCTGCACTAACTGACAGAGGGGGTGGGGTGTTTTTGGGGCAGTCTCCCACTGCGGTGTATTCGTTTTTTTTGGTTTGCATGAATCTCTTTCCAGTTTCTTTTTTGGTAACGACCTGCGCCTTCTAGATGCCCTGTTATTACGTTTTATTGTATGGAGTTGTTACTTTCGGTAAATTGGGCCACTGGCTATGCTTCCTTACCAGTTGCCGCATCTGCTGGCACTGAACTCATCACTATGCCGACGATGTTTCTTTTCTTTTTTAAAAAAAATAACAGACTCCCTCACTCGTCTTCCTCGACGTCAATCTCTAGACTTTCACGGGAGATCCATAGACCCATGTTCACCATCCACGTATCCGACGATACCTCTGCCTCGGTGGGTTTGTCTGGCAGACGCAGTCGCAGCCTGGATCCTTGCAGTGCCAGTCCCAACACCTTATCAGGTTAGTGGCCGTCGGTTTTGACCTCACCATCTCCGTCTACTCGAGTTAGGCAGACCTTGGAAGGATTTTAAAAAAAACAATGTACAATGGTGGATTAGGAAATTCAGATTTATTCATATCCATTTTTGCTGTCTGCTATCGTCAATTCCAGTTTTAAAAAAATCGATACTTTGAAGGTATCTCGATTGTGTTGAGGCCGGTCTTATCGCACTGTTTGTGAGTGACCTGAGTTTGATAGCCATTAGGGACGAGGCTTCCTGCAAACCTATTCGCGAGAAACCGCATGGTGAATCACAATGAAGCCGGTTTATCCTGTGGAAGGAAATTAGACTTTGTTTGATTGATGAATGAGCAAACCAGGGACTTTGTTCGTGCAACTATTTCCGGTCAGGAGGTTAACTGGCTGCTTCATAGAGGCGTCCTAAGTGCCACGCGAATCAATGGAAACGGCCCGGCAGTCCCCGCCTGTGCATGGTGACGGCGAAAGACAGAGGTTTGTGAGCTGATCACGCCAGTCCGCATTCCAGGTTCGTCGTAGACCCGAATATTTGTCCGCAGCCCTGTCTCTTTTCGGCCCCACGGCTGGTGGGACGCATTCCATCCAACACTTTGCCATTCCATCCAACACAGGGGCCGCACCTTCAACTCAGGCGGGTTAAATTCCTCATTATGCTGCCGGATTTTGCCATCCCTTATCAAAGTTGCTGGATTATAGGCGCATGCCTCTGCGTCTGCTCAGATACTCCAATAACAAAAACAACCTCCCGCGACTCAGTTATACATTAATATGCACTGAATCATCCTTTTCCTTCACAGCGACCGGCGATGGCGAATTCGCTGCCATTTCGATTGCACCGAACGCGGGAGACGCCGATTCGGCGACGGGAAGCAGCCCCGGGCAACCCCCCGAGCGGGTCCGTGGTGCTGGGTCCGGGTGTTGTGGCTCTATGAACTGTGCTCTGGTGTTGCATATCCTGGGGTGCTGTGGAGTTGATTGCTGTTCCGACGAGCCCAGAAGCGACGTCGCCTACCGCCTGCGTCTGTTTCCCTTCACACGCCACCGCTTCCTCATCCGGTTTGACCGACTTCAACTCATCGCCCTCTTCGACCAGTGAGTTATCCTTTTCCGTGGCAACGAGGACCATACTGTTTGGCACTAATGTATGGGGTCAGCATCCCCGCTCATTCGGTGGGGACCTGGGTTCAACTCACAAGTCTGACCACCAGTATAAGCAATATGTAGCGGAAACTGCGTTTTCCTCAACCTGGTTGGATTCTGTGTCTAATAAACAGCAATAACGTCATTTATTGCCGCGAGTCTTTGCACCAAAAGACGGTTTTATTGGTCCGCTGCAAACATTATGGGAGACCGAACGTGGCTGGGCCTAGAGGTGTGCGCCTTTAATCCAGCCAATTCGAGGCTGGCGGGTTTCGGAAACCGGCTGCATCATCCCCTGGTAATTTAACCAGCCGGATCTCCACGTGTGGCATCTGTGTTGGTTACGTTTTGGATGATGTAACAGCGGCCACTTATATCTCCTTATCGGGTGGCGGTGGGTGGTTTTCGTTTTCGCGGCGAGAGAATGAACTGGCTGCTTCATTAGCCGTGAGCACCAATGCAGAGCGATCGACGGCCAAGTCGGTGATTGCGAGGGGCACAGGTTAGCAAGTTCCGTGTCTGGCCGGCTTAGAATTTGGCCGAATCACTACAGTCGATTGCGTTATAGAACGGGTGAAAGCTTCTCCGTATTTGCACAGCGGTGTCCTGGTTCGTCGGTGGATAGATGATGGTCACGCCAATTAGACACCAGTTGTCGACTACTTTAGATCTCTTTGCGTCTTCGAAGTGCTGTGGTCTGTTTTTGCAGCCGTAGGTAATGATTGGACGGATTAACGCGCGATAGACAGGCATTCTTACTCAGGTGTGTGAACAGAACGACTTTACAAGATTAACCATTTTGCTAGGCTCGCTGTCCGCTTTCAAATGTGAGCCTGGGGACGCCAGCACTAACCCCAAGAACCCTCGTTGAGAAGCCCGCGAAAACGGCTCAATCTCCAGATAGGCGCCCAACGATAAAGGAACAAATTGAAAGCGCCCATTATGTTTGATTTTCTGTAGTAAGTCGACTTCCGCGGAGTTCATCGCGACCTTCCTGATGGCCACGCTGACCTCCGTCATGGGTTCTCTCCTCTTGTCGAACGGCACTTTCTATGGTCTCAATCTGACCTTCCTCTGTTGGGTTATCGCCGGCTGCCACTACTCCCTCATCAAGTCCGTCCAACCCGATCCAGCCTCGCCTCGGCACGGTTTCAACCGGCTCATTGTTTACTCGCGCGCCGGCTTCTTTTGTCTCCTCACTGCTATTCTGGTTTTTACTATGATTCTTTGCGGACCCCTTGACCAGTCCGCTTCCACTAGACTCGACTCCTGTCCGAGTAACTTCTACTTCACAGTAATAGATAATTTTGCCTGGTCCAAGAAGACCGTAGGTCTGTCCATCGATAGCAACGTCGCGCGGTCTACCGACCTCGTTGTCTACGGGTGGTCACTGAAGCCACTGTGGTTGGCCTGTCTTCTCAAGGACGTCTGTGGCATACTGATATTGGCCTTTCCAGTGGTATTTCTCTTTGGGCTGGTTCCCCAGGCCAATACATTTGCCTCCTATCTGCTCGAACAAGTGGATGTTCATGTGTTTGGCGCGACAGGGTCTGTTAATTTGGTCTCGGCGATGGCCTCAGTGCTACGCAGTCTTGCTGTCATCGGTGTAGGATTCGGATTCTGCTTTGCTGCTGTTATTGTGAGTTACTTCAAGCCTGCTGGTTGCACCAAAGGTCAACTGATTCGGTTGATATTGACCGTGGCCCTCCTCCTCCTTCTTCCCTTTTTCTCCAGCATGCCGACTCTCAGGATACCCTCTTCTCGGCATTTTGGGGCCTCTACCTCTCCATGTGTTTCCTCTTGAGCCGCACGCCCAACAGCACAGCCATTCTCCGTCTCCTCTGTAGCCACGTCACCGCTCCCCCGAACCCGCCAACTACCTCGCCTCCCGCGGCCCCAGTCGCCGCGCCCCCGGCCTCCTCTTCTGCAGCTGCGTGGCGTCGGCCACCGCTCCTGCAACGTGTCTCAGCATCCGCGCGGAACTTACTCACCACCGAGACGCTGACGGCTGCTGTGGACGAGTCGGTCGGTCGGAGGCACCGACGTGCCTGGAAGAGTGAGGGCGCTATGGCGAAGCATCAGGAGGATGGCGATGGGGGTTCTGAGGGGCAGCTGCAGGTGGCAGGGGACGAAGAAGCGGCAAGGGCGGAGGCATCGCTGGATGTTGCTGCTGTTGTGCGCGACCAAGATGATCGCGATGATTTGGCAACCCCCGCATTGGTCTCAGACTCCGAGACACGCCAAGCATTTTTGTTTTCTCATCGGCAATCTCAGCCCATAATGACGCCGGTTTGCAGAACGCCTGCTAGCGGTGGCAGCATGGTTCCGCTTATAGGACGGGCTTTTTCACTTCAGTTTCCAGAGGTCCAGGTGGTGCCACTGTTGAGACCATCCACACCCATTCCGCCGCAGGACGACGTGTTTCAAGGTACGGTTGCTTTAGTTTTGTTTTGAAATACTTACTCCAAGACGAATGACCAGTTTGACTGTTCAGGAGTCTCGTGTGAGGCCATCAATATCAGCTCAATAAACATGGATGTTTATTTACTTTTAAGATGCTGGCCTTTCAGGTGGTGGTTCTGGCATAGGCTGCCAATCAACTGCTTCAACCCAGTCAATTTCCGGTGAGGTCGCCTATTATCACCACCACAGCCACAGCCCCGCTTGCTCCACATTCCAGCCATGTCGCCATGCCTCTAGTGGTGGCAACACCAATTCCCTTAAGCCAGTTCCCGAGGACTCCTCTCCTGCCCCCTCAGCCTCCTCCAGCTCCTCCCTGCCCCCTCCACGAACAGAGCCCCCTCCGCTGCCACCCCACCCTCCAGCGACACCACCCCCACCCCCCCTTCTCGCCAACTCCATCTCGTCGGACTTAAGTGACCCCCTACCGGAGAGAATTATCGCCTCGATGATTGTGCGCACGCGAAACGACCTCATCGTGGTGTTCGTGTGGGTCATCTTGGGATTCGCGGTGCATGTGAGCACTTTCTTCACGGCACCCACGCTGCAGCCGCACCTACCGCGCGTTCTGACCTGGCTAGCCATACTCTGGGGAGCCGTGCTTCACTACGTCCTGCCACAACTAAGGAAGGTGCGTTTGTTTTCCCATCTGTTGTTTCCGCCGATTGAGGAGACTCGGGTTTTACCCACATTGACAATAATAATAATAATAATCGTAGTGGCTTTATTGAGGTCACGAGGACCAAATATTTCAGCATAAAACAAGACAGTATGACAAGTACTAGACATGAAAATTGTCCTTTAGTTCCTGCTTCACCAGCTCTGACAGAATTGCGATGTGCCGCCGTTCTTGTGGGTATTGAACGGTATAGCCTACGCATTGGTCGAAGAGATTTACAATTAGATAAACGTGAAAAGAGGGTATTGGAGGGGTTACTTAAAATACGAGCAGCGATTTGGGAACAACTATTGAAGTGGCGTTGAACGACGTTACATGCGTTTTGACCAATCAAACAGTCGGAATTGTCATCATATGGAGTTGTCCGTCTTTCTTTGTTATACCGGTTGGTATGGAGATATTTCTGCGCTTCCGATTCTGATGGGTCTGATTTCGTTTAGCCGTGCAGTGATGGACACACGATCACTCAAGTTCGTATAACCCAGTCTACTAGGTGGCGACGCTTCGGCTATAAAGTGCACTTCGACATAGGCAAAAGTAGTACAATTTAGTTTGCACAAGGGCGCATTAATGAAGCAATGATCCCAGACGGCTGTCACTCTTTATTAAACACGGCAATTTTCGACGCGAAACCAAATTTTATGATCTGACACAAAGCAGTTGTCTCGTGAATCCAAAGTTTCGGGTCTACGTCTCCGACATGTACTGCGCGATTCGACATGCAGAGGACTTTTTCGTTTATTTCTGATGGTCTTCTTCTTTCAAAGAATACTCATGCACACTCAATTTTTTAAATAATCTTTTTTTGGCATTCCCGAACTGCCACCTCTCCAAACACTTCACGCTCAGGTTTTTTGGGATATCAACCACTGTCGATTCTCTTCGAGGTCTGTGCTGACCTCCAAGGACACAGCGCGCTCATCCACTGTCCTGTTTGAATACCCTAACGCCCCCCCCACCCCCGTTCTTTTCAGCCCTTCCCATGGTTAATTTTCTCGCACGCCTTGTGTCCGGCGAGCCCAGCCGGTGGTGGCGTGGCCGTCTTCGAGATCGTCTACCACTGGTTCCACTGGTTCGAGAAGTACTTCATCATCCCGGCTGTCACCATGGCCAGCACCACGCAGGCTCTACTCGTCATCTCGGCGAAATTCGGACAGATGTGAGTCCTCCCGTTCCCAGGGTTCTAATTTCATGAAACCGAGTCGCCTAATGTACTGATGACGAATTAAATTGACGTTTTATTGCCGTTCAATTGCGTCTGACAGCAGATCAGAAGAAATCCCACACCAGCGTATGTCTCCTCTCGAGTTTCTGGACCCAGCCATTCCGAAGCGATCAATTTAGAGACCGCAATAGCGCTCATGATTTTGCGCAGCGCAGCGAAGAGGCATTTGCCTTTATTACAGCGGCGTTGAGGTGGGTAGAGGAAACTGGCCACACCATCCTTCGTTTAACCAATTAGCGTGTAGTAACTGTTGTTTAATCGACGGATGTTGCAGCGGCCTCATCCGCCTCCTCTTCCGATGGCCCTGGCGACTCCAGGACCCGTGAAATGCTCTACGAAGAATCTTCATGGACATGCCATCCCTGTGTAGCCGGCTCATGTAAAATGCCCCTCTGTTTCCCTCTGTTTTCCTAGACCAACTGTTCTCATTGTCCTCATAACCTCAATGAAGATGCTTCGTCATGGATTTTCGGATGCAAATCGGATGTTCCTCAATTTATTCTTCGCCGAGATCCTTTTTATGTGTGATTTTCCTGGACTCAGTGAAACACTTCCAGTGGACTACTTCTTTGTATCGATTCTCCTCTCGAAGGTAAGTTTTGTTTGGTCCGATCTATTAGTTTGCGACGCTTATTTAAGGGGAGTAAGCTCTCCCGGGACGAGTCTACTAAAGGACCAGCCAAGAGCACTCCGAGATTCCACTAGAGCAACAAAGACGTCGTCAGTGTTTTCTGAACAGCAAATATCCGAGAGAGAGAGATTGAGCGGGTGGGTCAGGCAGAAAACCAATTTTTTCATCATCGTCTTCGTATCAATAATCTGGCCGGTCGAAAGGTCGTATAGTTCATGTACGGTGTAACCCCGTTTATCTAGAACAAAGCATATACGCCGTGGTCTTTACTGGCTTCCTCTAGTTATACCGATTTCTGCCACATGCATTGACTCCATATCAGAATGGCCCAATGGGCCTTGGGATGGGTGTTTCAACGCAACAAGACCAGTGCTAAGCAGGGCTTTAGGTCTGGAGGGGGTCCAGGACCCGGGTTATTTATTTTCTCTTTTATGCTTCTTCGTGAAAACACCCCATGTTGCATCTTTTTTTAGATAGCCGAAATGTGGAACAAACTCTGTTTCATCTACATCTACATTGCACCCTTCCAGGCGAGCTGGGGCTCCATCTGCCACGCCATTGGTCAACTTGGCAGCATTCCTCGTACGTTTGTTTTTCCTTCACTTTATTCAATTTGGATTCACTCCTTCCGAATACCATAGCCCTCAGCACCTGGCTTCGACTCCCAGGCCAGCCCTCCATGGTTTTTCTGGTGACGGCATCTGTCAAAACATTCCCGAGAATCTTCATGGCTGCACCCATGAAGCCGGTTTATCCTCCAGTAGGAGATTCGGCAACCTCCAAATGATTCGAGTTGGTCGGTAGCATTTACGGTGACCACCAATTTCAGCGGACAATATCACGGGAAATTAAAAAAGATGGGGAACAATACTACGTTTTTTCGCATCTTTGCCCATTTTAATGTTTTGAAAACCTGACGAGGCCAAACAGACTGCAGGAAGTGGACAGAATGCTTTCAGGCTTTCGTTTTTTGAGTTTTATCCTCCACCAGCTCTAGGCGAGCCAATCGAAAAACGCCTCTGTGGGTGGTCCGAAAAACCGACTGACTGCCCCCAACAAACACTCGCTGTAACGGATTTAACTAAAGGGGGCTTCGGTGCTTTGCAAGTGTCGCTGATTGGGGATGTTGAGGTCAGGCTAACCAGTGGTATTGTTGAAGGGGTTTAATTAATGCACCGATTCACTCTTATTTTCCCCCACTCCCTGGCCCCACTGCTACTAGACTTTATGTCAATTCTGGGCAACTGCATCTTATCCACCCTCATCTCGGCCCCGTTGGAACCGTTTATCGCCAGTGTCTTCTTCATCTCCTCCTATGTGAGACCCATTCGATTCTGGGAGGCAACTCAAAAGTGAGTCATTGTGTTAATTTGTTTTTTCTGTTATCTCCTATTTGAGGATTGATCAGTGGGCTTCGCTGATTTGGCGTTTACCCGAAATTTGCGTGGGAACGAAGTACACGTAACGTCCAACAAAACGGAGGGCTACAATCGCCTGCGGGGCTATAGATATCCATGGATAAAGCAGAACGGCCTTTCCAGTGGTTGAATCGACACGTGGATGTGCTCCGGCCCGCACACTTCCTTCTCCTGTCAGTGGATAAACCGCCTTAATAAACGTTTCCATGAAAATTCTCGGGAATATTTTACAGATCGCCATCCACAGAGGTAGAAGTTGCCGCTGGGGCCACGCGTAGAACTTAGACTTGTTAAATCCCGAATGGAGTGATGCCTGCGGCTTTCGCCACCCAACCCAAGAGTCACTCGATTCCAGAGGCGCGCCGGTGCGCCCGGCCTAATTGTTGTGGCTTGACAAGTGAGTCGAACCCAGTGAGGGTGCAAGCCGCAACGCCAACCTCGCGTCTACTGTAATCCGCCCAATCCTAAAACGAGACGGCTGCCGACGGGGCCTCGAAGATAAATCGATTTGAAGTAGTTGGTCAATTATGTCTGCGCATAATCTAGAAAACGGACTGGCGTGACCAGCTCTGGAACACCGAAACAAGACGCCGCTGTGCAGACGCGGAGAAGCTGTCAACCCGTCTACAACACCGTCGGCTGCATCGGTTCGGCCACGTTATTGGCCGGCCAGACACGAACCCAACAAAGCGGTGCCTCTCGCCGTCACATTGGCAAGATTCGCGATGCCGGAGATGGGCGCAACTAAACACGTAAACAGGTTCGACCAGAACCGACATGGAACGCCTGGGCGGCTTGCAGTCCGTCTGGAGCCAGAACTGGACAAAAATCTGATCGCACGCGATTGGGCGGCCATGGCTCGCGAGATTCATGAAGCTGGCCCATCCTCTCGCAAGAGATAGCTGTGGAAAAGAAGGAGGAGGAGGAGGAGGATACAGGTCGCTTCGACAGAGTGTCATATCTGTCCGCAATTTCGAGTTCCCGTCTCCTCGCAACTGGTTTAATCCTGGCGTCAAGCCGTTTACCGGTATCTGGCAGCTACTTGGAGCCACAGACAGGGTTGCGTGTCAAGTGGAGAACAAAGTTTGGTAAATTACGACAAGAGCGGCATGACAGGCGGGATGTTCGTGTCATGCGCCTCATGGAATTTCTTCACGAGAGGCCATGCCTATCGGCATTGGATTTGATTTTTGGAGACACTGCTAGTCAACCCAAATCGCCCTATCGCGCGGAATTCACCTTCACGATACCATTTTCCGTGGCAATTTCGCTGCTCTCCGAGGTCTCTGTGATAGATCTCTAATTATCGCCGATTGCAGTAGTGGCAGCCCTCTCTGTAAAGAGGTTAATTTGAAAGTAATAAAATTAATTACACTGCAGGAATACAAGACAGACAATTCAATACAAGGCGAATAAAAGGGAGCACGAATCCGACGAGTGGTTGCGAGGGAATTCACGTCGCGTTCAATTTGAATACTTCGAATCAGCCAGCAAACAAACAGATTAGCAACTGCCTCAGATTTCTCCAAATTTCGTTGTACCAGAAATGTAGACTATTGAAGATAGAGGTTGGGCTATTGCCACAGCGAAGAAACTACCGAAATGGTATAATTAGACAAACGCTCAATGACAGTAATTAAGGGGTCCGTTGAACTCTGTCACCCTCATCATCTATCGGCTTTGCTCCAAAATATGAATGAAGGCATTCGTGTTTACCGGGTTATCTGTGATTACAACAGAACAGGCATGACTCACCCATTGCATCAACAGCACCAGCATCTGGTTTATTTTATCTCGCCGCTTTCACGCCGCCATTCGGGGTCAAATTCAGACGGCTTCTCGCCGATCTCACACACACGCGTCGTTCTCTTATTTGCTAGCTCACAATTAATTTAAATCGTTGTATCCGTTGCTGATGGCGACACACACACACGCATGCATGCATACACGACTTCGCCATACGTGGCGTATTTTATTATGCTCCCCTCTGTAAGTTGAACGTTTATGGGTTTATGTAACAACCTTTCCATCAGACACCATTGTTCTCCCCTGTCGCAGACAGCGAGAAGCGGACCGTCTGTCCATGGTAAAAATACCGCCGACCTGGGAATTGTGACGGCGAAATAGAGAGGTTTGAAATCTCCGTTTCTGGCCGGCCAAGAGCGTTGCCAAACTACTGCTGCCGAGGTCGTTGTAGAAGGTTCGAGAGCTTCTATGCGTCGGCACAGCGACGTCCAATTTCGGTGTGCGAGAGCTGGTGACGCCAGTCCGTTTTCTGTTTTCGTCGAATGCGCCCAACTTTATTGTATCATCGGCGCCTGGTGGTCAGGTCTCGAATCCTCGTGGTTTGTAGGGGACTGATTGCGGCAAATTTGGTCCGAATAATTTTGCGGAGGCTGATGCCAGTGCGCCTTTGGAGGTTATCGAGGTATCATAATAATTTTAATCATAATTGTCATCGCTTTATTAAGGTCGCGAGGGCCAAAACTTTCCGCATAAAAATAATATTATTAACTGTATTTACGAAAACACTTTATTTGTTCCCGTTTCATCTCTGATAAGTAAGAAATAACCGAATTTCGAGGTTTGCGAATTCGTGTCCGGTTTTCAGCTGAGATAGTCGGCTGGGTGATGCTGCAATTGGTTGGCTGACCTCTTGTCCCGAAATTTCTCAAGGCGATCAACGCAGTTCATTCGGTAACGATGGTAAATTATGCCATGCTAAGCCGCTAACTAATTGTCAATGGCAATCTCCGCAGTCTTATGATAGAGAAGCGACGAGCTCAACTGCCTCCCCAAGGCTCGTGGGGTCCCGTGGATTGAATGCCGTTTAGACTAATCTACGATTCGAGCTACACAGAGCCATCCAGTCGCCGAACCCGCTAGAGTCTAATAGGATTTTCGCGGCCATCTCTCCTACTTGAGGATAGACCAGCTGCTTCACGGGAATATGCTAACAGCTGGCGTCCCCTTTGCTGCCAGGTCCCTTGCCAACAGATAGATAATGCTGACTGCAACCCTATCGGGCCATCCAAGCAACACCATGACAATTGGATCGCCCAAGAATAAGAAGTTGCTAGAATTCAAAATTTTGGGTGACAACGGTTTTTTAATCTTGTGCGCTTTGGGTCAGAACGCCATGAGATCTCAATGGCTTATAAGGGATGCTCAGGTGGTCGTTTCAATGATGAGTTAGTGGAAGACTTCAGCAATCCATTTGTTTTCGTTGCGTCCTGATTACTGTGAGTCTGAACGGAGTCCGTGATTTTTAATAATCTGTGGTACAGTTTGTTGGTTGCCGCTCGATGATCGAATGACAGTCGTTTTGCCGGCATAAATTACACGATATTTGCATGACGCGCGCTTTTGTGGGTGCCTGCACTGGAGAAGAATTATTTCCCGATTTTGTTTTTTAATTTGAAAATACTTTCGCTTCTTAACTCCTCATTGTGAACAGGGTTTTGTGTTGAACGATTAAAATCTTAACGCTGGGAATGTTTAATTTTCGGAACATAATTTTTTTTGCTGGAGAGGTCACTGGTGTAAATGCCCGTTACCAGACCGTCTGAATAAGAGGAATTTTGCATTGATCGGCGGAGTTAATAATACTGGTATTCGCTTAATTAAGGTCAGGAACACTAAAACGAAGAAATATTTCGCAATTCCATACTCGAAAGCCGTCTCTGAGTTCCTGCTTTACCTGCTCTGGTAAAACTAACAATCGGGACAAATAAAGGATGACCGAACCTGAATCGAGGGGGGTCGTGTAATGCATGAAGAGCTATGAGTGAACAACTACTGAAATGGCGTTGAACGATGATTCCTTGGACGGAGAGCACTCGAAAAAAATTACGTTTAAGGTCTACGGAGCAGTATAACATGAAGGGAATTATGCAGGCCGTGGTGGTTTTTTGAAATAACTCCCAGACGCCTGAAACAGTATGCTAAGAAATCGATACGACGGCATTTAGAAAAGACTGCATCCGCATGACGACAACAAGATTGCCGACTGTTGAAAATATCGCCCAGAAATTTTGATTCCGAGCTGATGCGAAATTGTGGAGTGAAGTAATCGATTGTTTGTCAAAATCTGCTCTCGGGGGAAACGTGATGTAGACTAATTTTCATGCGGAAGGGTCGGCCTCTTAATAGCACTCAACTTCCTCAGTTATCGCCTGGTCAGGCTATTGGGAAACCTCATAAGTCTTTAAGTCATTGCAAGTTGCACCGAGTTTCTTGCAACTTCCTGATTGGTTCGCTGGAGGCCCAGATCAAGGAATGCAATTTAAATCGTCAACGAATTTTGTGGGGTTTACGTGTCGTAGTAGGCATTTTGGATTTCGACTAGCGATTATCTTCCCTCAAGGTCCAAGGATACAGAATCGCTTTCAGTATGCTGTATAAAATCTTTTCCAACCGCCGCCATAAAGTCCCATTCATTACATTTTCGTCAGAATGGCTCTTGCAGTCACTGTCGAAGTTATATCTGTCAACGAAATGTGTTCCCCTGATGGAGAGAGTTTCAAGTGTTCTCATTTTAAATCCATCATACGTGGTATTACAGAAATTTGAATGTCGAATAATTGTTCAGTTGGTCGCGACGCCAATAGAGTAAAATATCTTTAAAAATGCAGCTTACATGGATTAGGCATAACGCCTGTATTTATGTGTGTTGCAAATTCCATTGTGGTCGGTCGACCCGATCCATTCAATTGACGAATCTGTCAAAACAGTCGTCCAGAGGGACACGTCGACTGTGCTACGCCAGTATTTATCCTGCCTTAGAGTACTGAGGAGGCCTAATTCAACCTTCTCGAAACGACCTCACAAAAGCGGCTTCCCGTAGTTCCACAAAGATTCTCAAATAACCACCCAATCCCTAACTGTCTTCTCGAAGGTCATCTATCATGTTCACGCAAAGTAGGACACGATGGCAATAATCGCATGTCATAACTTTACACCCGCCTTGATATACCGGTACGTGAAAGTACGCCGTTTATGATATCATTTGTTTTACTCTGCAGAATCAATCGGATCGAGTCGACGACAACTCCACTGGTCGCGCAGCTACGCGGGGTCTCCTTCGAGCAGGTGACCGCCAACCTCAATGCAATCTTCTACGAACACCTGGCCAGGTGCCTCCAGCAGCGATTGGCCGGCGACATCGCGCTGGGTCGTTGGTCCGGGGGCGCCATCACTGCCGGAGACGTCTTCATTGTCGCCTCCGAGGAACTCCACTTCCTCGTCCACATCGTCGAAGTCGGCAATGGCCTCGTGACCTTCCAGATGCGGGGGTTAGAGTTTGTCGGTGAGTCAGTTGTGGCAGTGCGGGCCCAATAGGGTTTATTTTAACTTGTCCCGTTGATGTTGCCGTCAGCATCCCCACTCTGCTCACGAGAGACCCTATGTTCGACTCCCCGACAGGGCCACCTAATAAGCCGGGCGCATTATCCGAAATCTAACCGGCATGAGTCCACGTGTGACCTTTTATTCGGTTGAGTGTTGGACGATGCAGCGGTTACTTCGACCTCTTCGGCTGTCACTGAGGACATCTTGGAGGATACTTTCATCGGGAAGGAACAACCCCGTGTCGCCTCCACTACACCCCACCCGGACGAGAACCGGTTGCATAGGCGCTTACTGGACGAAAAGATCGATCATTATGCTCAGTTATCCAGTAGTGTTCTGTAAACCTGCGTGAGGGGCTGTGTAGTCGATGGATATGGAAGTTATCGGTCTCTAGAGACGGAACGAGGACGGGGCAGCAGGGGTTTGCGCGGCGTCGTCCCCAGTGCCACCCGAGATGGCCTGCCCCGGGAGTCGAACCCAGGTCTGTAACCAACAGAACGAGGGGACTAACCGCATCGAGGTTGTTAATATCCCACCCTGACTCATCTTTGTCAGGTACCTACTGTCACGAGCAGGAGAGCAACGGCCTAACGGAGGCCCACGACGAGGACAAGGGTTTCTGCTGCTGCAGCCTCGCCATGAAACCGGCGGCTCTTCTGAGTCTCAACGCGGCGCTGCGTCTGCGGTGGCTCGCCTGGCAGTTCGTGCAGACTCCCTACACCATCGAGGGCTACCACCTCATCGACCACAGTGCCGCGACCTCCCTGCAGGTCATCGACTTCCGCAAGATGGTCCTGGACCTCTTCGTAAAGGTGAGAGACGCGTGTTGTGCCGCAGCTCGTCGTATCGGTGAGGGGTGGGGTGGGGCGTCGTTTTTTATACTGTGTCGTGAATCTTGATTGCTCCTTTCGCCTTAAAGTCCCAGAAAATCGAGTCAGGTCTCCCGCGCTGTTGATGGAGAGACGCTGTGTAGCTACTTTCGTTAGTTCGTCCCGCCAAGATCTTGACCGGAAGCCCCTGTATCTGGAAGAAGGAGGGGGCATACCAGGACGGAACGTGGTTAGCTTAATCGGCATTTTAAAATCACTTCCAACGGCGGCATTGCCCTTTCCTGTAGTTTCTCCTTCTTCGAAGAAGCCAAACAATCGAGAGTAGCTGTATTACGGGCTCTCAAAAATGATTCCGAAGAAACTGTGAATCGCAGCGCTATTATTGCACGACTGAGGCCATACACAACATACTGTAAATTACGTAACAAGTACGATATCTTGTGTTATTTTGAAAATACGCAAAACTGTGGCGGTTTCTAATACAAACTTGAACATTTCGTGTTTGGGTAGTATAGTGGGCTCAAGGAGCATGTAGTGCGCCTTTCTTGGGTGAATTAACATTTTCCCACACAGCATTAGTAATCCCGTACCCACCTCCACCCCACTTCCTCTCTCTCTATCTCTCTCTCTCTCTCTTTATCTCTATCTCTTTGACTCTCAATATTTCCTTCTGCGCCCAGTGCCTTCTCTACTTCACCACACGCCTGCCCAATCTCTCGGAACGTCTGCATGCGCTTGAGCCACAGTTGACGGAGCACTTCGTCGGTGAGAACAAAGCCGATCTGGACCCCATCTTCAGCAAGCTGTTCGACGACGATTTCGACAAGGCAGTCTCTGGTGTGACACGGGCAGCTTTCGCCTTGGTCTACACCGACTGGATTCAATACTGTCTTCGGCGTTCTAGGCAAGAGAAGCATCATGCCAAGGTGAGCTTGCCGCCTCTTGTGTTGCGGCGGGGGCGCAATGTGGATCTGATTCAGTGGCATGCCATATTCCTATGGATGTGCTGCTTTCAATAAGTCAATATAGAATGGGCCTGATTCGACGATGGCCGTAGACGGAATCTGTTATATATTTCGGTTTGCTGAATTTCTGTCATTCTCTTTTCCCCAAGAGCCTGGATTGCACCGAAGAAAATCACTTGATAACTCTCTGCTATGCCATTTCCATTCTGGGCCGTCGATGTCTTGGCGGCGTTTCGGGCCATCTGAACAGCGCGTAAGTTTGGCGCCATTCAATGGTCTTGTGTTCGGTTGCGTAACCACCCGATTCTACAATTCTCAGTTGACTCAATGTTGGGCAACACACTCTTCTTTCCGTCGAATTCACTTAATTTGCTAAAATATCGGTGTTATAATTTTAATCAACCTCCGCCAGTCTACGCGTTTTTTAAGACCCGATCCTTTTTGCACACATATTTTATTCATTGTTATGTTTACCGTGTGATACGCCTCTGTTGACCGATTAAATGTTTATCGATTACATTGATCAAAGCGCAGGCGCAACTGTATATAATTAGCCTTGCTAATCTGACCCAATCAGGACAGGCTACGCCGTGAGCCTGATTTCGCCATTTCCGGCTCAGCTCGTTTGGTCTGTCCCCGACCGAGCCGTGTTGCCTGTCGAGGTGACATTTATTTCCACGGTTCGTCGCACCTGGGTTATGGTTTTATTGTCTCGTTGAATACATTATGGCGGACTGGCTAGGGCCGATCATATAGCCGCTCGTGACTGCAATCCTGGGTCTTGGAGGCTGGTTGGCGGAAATCGAATGCATCATCCATAATTTAACCCGTCGGCGTTCAATCTGTGGCTCCTGCTGTGTTAGCTAAATGCTGGATGATGATAATGACGATTATGATGCAGGTCACCTCTTCGGGTAGCACTGGCGCAATATTCTCAAAACATCCATCCAGTTGGCTCATCCTCTAGCAATAGATAACCGCTCCTTTTAATGACAAGCAGGTTGAATAATTCCTTTGTCTGAATATTAAACCACGCGAGGGAAGGGGGGGAGATAATCGCGAGTCCCTCTGGTGCAGGAAGGCGACCAGAAGAAGACAACTTGGAAAAAATACATTGCGGGCACACAACTGAGTTTCTATTCATTATCATTGGCCGAATCAGTCGTATACAAAAGAAGAGCGCAATTTCCCCAAGTCAAAACCTGTGTTACCACCACCGTAAGAAAGAAAATTTATGGATATAAAGCGGCCCTATGTTTTACAACAACTGCTGCTACCATTTTGAATGTGCGTATCGAGTCAGAGGCTTGCGGACATCTCGCATCCCTCTCTATGCCTCTAAATCTCTTGCGTTGTTATGTGAATGGGTCTAGCCCACTTTGTGTCCATGTTCTCATCTCTCTCCACCCTAATTGGTTGTGTTTTTCAGACTAGAAACCTTCTTGCACTGCCTCCACGATGTCTTCAAAGGAGACGTTCAGGTTGCTTCGAAGGACGACTGGGTGTTCGCCGACATCGACATCCTCAAACTGGTCGTCACGCCCGCCATGCGGGTAGGCCTGAAGCTCTATCAGGTAGGGCAATTTCTCACCACCTTCTCATCAGGGCGCCTTGATCTCTACGAATTCACCCTCGTAGTTCTCTGGGTGGTCTGCAGTTGCAGTGACGCGCCAATTTTTGTTGTCGGTGTCGGTTTTGCAGCACTCCTTTCCTGAGCTCGTCTTGTAGGGTCCTGTTCTGGATCACAAGTTCACCAGGTCGGGATTACCGAGTGGGCCTTAGCAACGCAATTGATGAGATACACCGTGCTATATGTTCTTTTCACGAGAGACTAGGAAAATGAAAGTGTCCGATGAAACATTAACAAGAAGGCGTGATTTTATTTGCAGCCAACTATTTATTCTTGTATCTCAAAAAGAAGGTGTCACAAAGTTCTGGCGTATCCATTTTTATACTCAATTGAAAATCACTACTTTTGCGATGCGTAATTGAATGAATAGTTGAGTGAGGGGATCTAGTTTAATAGAGGCACGACAGCACAATGGCCCATCGTCCTTTGTCCACTCAATCTCGGAAGCCATCTTCAGACAAGTAAACCAGATTTGAATCCCCCTCATGGCGACGTCTTAAACGCATCCATTTTGGCCTTTTGTTGGCCTCCATTATTAAATAGCTGCACTTAAATTTCACGAAACGGCATCCGACTTGTCGGCACAAAACCACCGATGGTTCATCCAGTGCCCAGCGAGGGGTTTTTTCTGTGTGTGGCAACTCTTTCTTTAAATTTTATCCCTCCACAAAGGATCACTTTGCGTGGAATCCCTTTTCGACTAAACGCGACCTCTACGCGGCCATCCAAAAGACCACGGCGACAGTCGTCATCTGTCACGAGACCGACCCCCAGTGGCGCTCCGCAGTACTCAACGACGCCGACCAGCTCTTCTCCTTCCGACGCATCGACTCGGGCACAGCGCAGCAGTGCTACCGCTTCATCATGATGAACAAGCAGACGCTCTCCTTCCAGGTCATCAAGGTGGGTGGCGTTGGCGGCATTTAAGAGATGTAGATCTCGCTAAATCGGGGTGTCGTGGGTCACCTCTGGCCTTGGCATAGACAAGTGAATCCTTCAAGGCATCAGGGATTCAGCGTATAGCGGACTGCACCCTCGCTCTTTGGCGAGGAATCAGCGTTCGATTCCCGGAAAGGCCACTTCGGATGTCACTGGAGGCGCCGTCACCTGTTAGCATATTCCCGAGAAACTTCATGGCGAACCCCCATGAAACAGCCGGGTTGATGTCTATCAGGTGAAGAAAATAATAATGAAAAAATAACTTCAGGTGGCAGAGAACCGTCGGCTTATGCACTCCGACCCACGGGCTCTGGAGACATAGTAACTTCTCTTGTTTTTAATTTTCTACTCTGATGCGATGGCCGCTAGCAAATCACCTTGATTTTGAGCTCCCTCAAATGCAAATGAAGCATTGAGATGGTTCGTTTTCTTTTCATTGAAAGCTCTATGAAATGCCTTAACTGGTGGATTACTCCTGGCGCTTTTTAAAGGCGATTTTAATCTCAAATCATCAACTGGAAAACTGCTCCTTGAGGATTTGCCCTCATTTTTTTCAACTTTCCTCTCAACTAACGCAATTTCTGATGAGGCGGCGTAATTGTTATTTATTTGCAAGGGGGAACAAACACGAGACACACCCAATTGCCACAAGAAGGCAACTCTGAGGAAAGGGAGTTTTCGTAGGCTAAAGATTTCAGTCCAAAGAGCGGATGATCAAATGATAGGCGTGTTTAAAGAGTTGTCCCGTCCTTCAACAGTTCTGAAAAAAATGTGCACCAATCAGGGCACGGCACCGAGCTACTTCATAATGTTTCTGAATAATAGCCAGTATATATAATAATGGCATTGGCTTTATTAAGGTTATCAGGACCAAAACCTTCAGCATTAAAGTTCACAACAAACAAATGGAGAAAAATAGGTGAACAGGAATAAACTAAATAACAGTGAGGTTAATTAGCAATAAATTAGCATTAAATTCTCAATTATATAACGTTTGGTGGCCCTTTAATGGCCCTATCGATAACGCGAACGCCTGGCGTTAAATCCACGTTACTATCTTAGCAGTGTGGTCTTATTGTTGACACAACGCGAAATCTAGAATGTTTTGCGTCAACCGTTTACCCTGGAACACAATGCCCCAAAATCCATTAAACATAATCAATGCACAGCAATGATGGTCGCCGTGATTTGGCTGACCAATTAGGCGCGATGTCCCATTACGTTGTCGACCCACCGTCTAGCATAATAACCGCGAAGCGATTCCTTTCCTCCACTCGAATAGCTCAACAGCGAGTGCGTTCGCGGCTTCTGGGCAGGCCAGCAGCGCGAGCAAATCTTCCTGCGCAACAAGAACCCCGAGCGTGGCAGCATCCAGCACGCCAAACACGTCCTCCGCAATCTCATCAACTCCAGTTGCGACCAGCCCGTGGGATACCCCATCTACGTGAGCCCCCTCATCACCAGCTTCGTGGAGAGTCACCCGGAGTACCGACAGGTCGCCTGTCCCAGCCTCTCCATTCCCGGCGCCATGAGGGCGCTCTGGCGGTTGCAGGATCGATTCAAGCAGTACTGCCGCCAGAGCTATCGCAGCGGCTACGGCAGCACCACCGACAGTGAGTATTTATGGTCGTTGAACTATGAGCAGTGGTGGCGTCGTTGGCTATGAATTCTGCGCTTCGGCATATTTCCACTGTCAACCGAAGAGAACGTGGAAGTGATCGCTGCGCCATCATCCAAAGCTTAACTAGCCCATCAGGAGACACACGCGGAGCTCAGGTTGATTAAATGCCGAGTGGTGTAGCAGCGAAATTGTGTGTTTGTCCCAGCTTAGTTCACTCAGCTGTTTCTGCTTCCAGCCAAGTCTGTCATCGTGTGAACCAGCACTTCCGCCTTGTGCCTATCAAATTGAATTGAACTCTTGAGCAGGGGGGGTGAGGGAGTGGAGTGGAGTGGTCGGTCTATATGTCAGTTTTGGTCCAGGTTGTATTATCTGTGGTCATAAAAATATGTACTTATTGTCCCGCTGACGTCAGGTTACGACATTTTGCGCATAAATCTGGATTGTCTATAACGGTCAACATTATTTTAAAAGAAATGATGGAAGGCACAGTTCAGTTGGCTTATTGCACGATCACGACAGCGTGTACACGGTGCTTTCGGTGTTATTCGAGGCTGAATATGAGAAGGTGGTTATTTGATGACCAATCGATAAAATTATTAAAAATAGCAAACCCATAGTTGTTTACTTTCTTCTGAAATCGCGATGACTACACACCTTTTAGGTTGCCTGTCAACCGCCAGTGGTCTCTCTACCCCTGTCTCTGTCGATTTTGTAGTTGAGTTCCAACAAATCCAGACCCCCAAATTCGCCGCCTCACGTCGCGACATCTTCCGGCAGGGCCGACAGCTTCGCGCTCGCGCCCAGCCCTCCCAGCGTCAGGCCGGCGACAGAGGGGGGTTAGGGGGCGCCTCCTCAACTTCCTCCAGTTTGCTGCGCGCCGCTGACGGTTCCGACCTGGCGCCCTGGTGCTTTGAAACCCTCCCTCCCTCATCTACGCCGCCGCCTCTTCTGCCACTACCACCGCACGAGTCGCCTTCTGCAGGGGCTCACTCACCGACCTCCAGCGTGCTTGTACATCAGTCCGACTCCGAGCCCGTTCTCTTAGCTGTCGCAGCAGCATTAGCTAATAATGCTCGTCATGTCAAGGTGAGTTCTGTTCACGCGGGGTGGGGTGTCCGTAAACGCTTGATCGTGTTGGGCAACGCTGCTGGCTTGCTCTGTGGTAGAAGATGGGCTGGACTTCATTCGCGGGCAACAGCTGCCCTCGAACGGCAATGTTAGGACTTATCTTGGGATATGTGGTGGCCCGATGGTGTAGCGGTTATCATCGTCGATCTTTTGGTGAGGGAGCAATGTTCCACTCACAGGTCAGTCCACCACGAGATTCTTCTTGGCAGAACCCAACGAAGCTGGTTTGTCTCGAGTAGGAGATTGTCGGGGTGATATTTGATTTGTAAAAAAGATTTTGTCTTGGCTTACGGAGGTCCAGATAAGTTAATGTTGTCTTGATTGAGGGCATTATACTATCATATTTAGTGGATCACGTGTGTATGGGAGTACAGTGGATCAAAATACTTGATTCGAATCCCATTTCGGAATCTAGTTGACACGGTGGGACAAATTCGAGTGGCTATATCCTTATAGGGGATGAGTAGTCTTCGTGGATGTCCCCATACAGATTTTCGGGAATATTCTACTCTTCTATTCTAGTAGTAGTTTTTGTCGTTGTTGCAAGTTCTCTGAGTGGCTCATTTGGTGGGTGTGTCGTGGGAGGTTCAGTGCCGGCTTCATGGAAATGTCATCCATGAAGATTCTTGGGCATATTGTACAAGTGGCGGCGTCCCCCGCGGCATCATCCTGCACTTAGCCCACACAGAATCTACACGTGGAACTCCAACTGGCCATCCACCCTCCAGGTTGCTGGCCCGACCTACAAGATGGAGAGCATCCACTGTGATTCTTGATTTCGCCTGAAAAATGACAGTCAGGGCATATGTATTCCACGTGTCCACACACACAAACACACAAGCACACATCCGCTCAATCTTCTAGATTTTGGATCCAACCCAGATTCTGGATGATCTGTATCGCAAGCTGGAGTGGCCTTCACCCACCCTCCGGGCCAAGTGTCTGCCGCGGTCGGCGTGTCGGGACCTAGCTGATCTGTTGGGCGTCGAGGGCAGCCTCATGCACCGGTGGACGCCGAGTAACATGGATCCGCGTTCGCGCTCCTTCTGCCACCGCAGCATCGCACTGGTCGCATTTCCCGATGGACCTCGGCCGCTAGAGGGGCACTTTGTGGCCATCTGGGAGGACGTGGGCATTGAATTGATTGGATCGCCGTTGCTAACGCCGAATCCTTCCTAGTTGAGATTTTAACATTAACATATTTTATCAGCTGTATACTTGATAACCGCTCATAGAGGTGTTTCAATATCAAGGTGTTGTTTTTTCGTCTTGGCCATGAGGGGGGGTTTTAAGTTGACACGTAGACGGTATTAATTACAAAATATCAAAGAAATTGGAAAATTGGCTTTTTCTTGATTGTTAAAATCACCCAATTGTAAAGTAACGATGCTGGTCCAATAACCCCAAGAGGATTGCTTAAAGTATCAATATAACACGAAAGCACTTCTCGTTAAGCTGGCGCAGTATTTAAAGGCCGTGTATTGTGTTATTGTCGTCATTTGCTTGGATAATGTTTCGTAAATGGCCATTAACTGCTACCCTTTGGACTCGGCAAATAAATGAGAGACGCTTCCCAATTCGCGTATTCCGAAAAAACGTTGCAGCAACACATTGACAAAGTCGTCGAGGTGTTTGACATGCTATTCATTAGTTGGGTTCACCATATCCGAATGCTAGATCGATCAAATGGAATCAAATCAATGGAGGGCAAACCAGAACAACGAACTTCTTTATGGGCACAGGAATAAACGGGAATAGCCAATAAAAGCGCGTGAGAAAAATAGACTAACGAGAAGGTGGATTGCATATACCAATGAACTACGAGGCTTTTCACAAATCGCCTTTATCGTCGTGCTACTGTGTTATCATTCTCAAAGTGTAACGACCCGCTAAATTGCTTAGAAATTTGCAATTCCTGAAGGTCACTATTTCATATCTATTCACTATTTTTTAATGCCCCAGTTTGTGAAGGTGATTGGACGCACCTATTCCTATTACACAAGCGTCTCGCCATTTCACTATTATTTATTAAACGTTTTTAGAGTGCAGGTGATAATAATCATGCCCGTACGATGGGCGATCTGTGGTTGTTGCGGGATGAGCACTATCGAACATATCTGGATGGAAAAATATATTTGTTTGCATCGAAAACGTCGACATGATTAGAACTAACATGGCTGCTTCGTTGTACGCGACGTTCTGTAACAAAGACAACCCGTGAAAACGAATTCTACGAAATACTGTTTGCATAGGAATGACGTTGATGGTTGGAGCGCCATTAAAAACGACAGTACATTGACAGTCTGTGTGTTGGGGCTTTACAAGCCTGCGGTGTTTCAGGTCATATAAAGCCAATACTCATTTGCCCCCAAGCCGGCATATCCAACCCCCCACTCACACTTATCCATCTCCAACACAATACGGGATTGTAATTACTATTTTTCGACGGAAGTATTGAAGTGACCTTAAAAGTCCCCCTTTGTTTTAATGCACACGAACCGATTTCGCCCACAAACGCGCGATCACCGACTTACCCTTGGGAATAATATTATTTAATCTAGAGAATAATAATGATTATACTTTGGTCTTCGTTCTCATTCCTAATCCTTTTTAGACGCGTATGTCATAAAAAGGCTTAGTGGTTTTAAGTATCGTTGACACCGAACGGCGAGCATGTTTGTTTTTTCGGATTTTCTTCTGATGAGCACCCCGACTGAGTTATCTCCCGACATATATGCCGTCTCCATTAAAATTTCACCTCCGTAGAAGAGCGATATGGAGGCATTGCTTTCGGCTGTTGAATCCCAATTTGCGACGAAAGGAATTTTTGCCGAAAAAACGATGTTACGTCACCGACGGAAGATCTGGTTGCCCGTTTTTTCCGTCACATTATCGTTTCACCACCGGCAGAAAACACCGTGCACAGCGCTAAAAACATCTCTTATTCAGCAGTGTTCGATATCAAGGGCAACGCGTTACAATGCTCTTTTTACGGAAGAGGAATTGGGTGTCGCAACGCCTGGAAGCCTTATCTGTGAACCAAGACGTCAACGAATCTCCTTGGCAACCCTCCCACCCACGTTTCCGTTGGTCGAGTACGCCGACCGAATTTTGGCGGCTCACCTAAATGGCCATCAAGCAGTACTAGCCGTGACAAACTTCCTTTTCACGTTTGACCTATCTGTCAGCATCCGACGAATAAACTCAAACGTCTCGGGATACAACCTCGATCCGCCACCTCACTCACATTCCTGTCCCCTCTCCCTGCAACGCCCTTCTCGACCAATCTCCCGATCTTTGAAACTTAAACCGAACCCGACAGAAGCCACCACACGACGTAGTCCGCCATATAAAGACCACGACACGCCACCTTTCAGCGTTATCGTCGTCTCGACCCAGTAAAGCGTAAAAGAAATTCGAACGAATGATGGAGCTTGGAATCGCACGCCCGTCCGACAACAAGTGGTCATCTCCACGTCACATTTTTAAGAAGACCACACCTGGGGATTGGCGTCCTTGTCGCGACTAATGAGCCCTGAACGCAGTCACAATTCCTGGCCGATATACTCTGCCGCACATTCACGATTGTTGCTCGTTCCCACATGGAAATAAGATATTCTCCACAATATATCTGGTCAGGGCGTATCACCAGATACCGATTGCACCTGATGACATCCCGAAAACGACAATCACCACTCCCTTTGGATCATTCGAATTCTTACGGATGCCGTTTGGGCTCAGAAACGCTTCTCAAACCTTTCAACGCTTCATCGACTCAATTCTTCGGGGTTTCGAATTCTGTTGTGCTTATATCGATGACATTCTAATCGCCAGCAAAGACGAAAAAGAGCACCTGCAACATTTGGAAGTGGTCCTTCGTCGCCTGGATGAACACGGGCTCGTGGTGAACCCTGAAAAATTCCATTTTGGCCGAACCGAAGTATGTCTTCTGGGTCACTTGGTAAATCATCTTGGGGTTCAACCACTGAACGCGAAGGTAACAGCGGTTGCTGACTTTCCAGAGCCCAGCACAAAGCGTCAGCTTCGACGATTCCTCGGGATTCTGAACTTTTACTACCGTTTCATCGCCGATTTTGCCGAGATGGCCTAGCCGTTAACCCTTCTGACCTCCCGCGGAAACGGTCTGGTTAAACTGTCACCAGAACAGAGTGAGGCCTTCCAGAAGTTGAAGGCTAGACTCGCTGCCGCGACCTTATAGGCTCATCCGCGCCCTGAAGCCCGACGATCTTTGATGGTAAATGCTTCGAATGCAGCAGTCGACGCTGTACTCAACCCAAGGGACGAGGATCGGCGACATTCACTTGCGTTCTTCTCGATGTCTCTATCGCTGACGTAACGCCGATACAGCATATTTAGCCGTGAATTATAGGTGGCTTACCTAAGCGTCAAGCATTTTCGTCATTTTTGGGAAGGTGGGTGCATTCTCATTTTTGCGGACCACAAGCCGCTGATTTCTGCCATCGTCCCACTCGCCTCGCTACAACAATCGCGAGATCTGAAAACTCGATTTCCTTTCCCACTTCGACCTGGAAATCTGTCTTTCCCATCGGCGCAGATAATGAGGTTGCCGACGCCCTTTCGCGCGTCGAGGCGAACAGTCTGCAGCTCGCTAATCGTATCGACTGCGAGATGTCCGACGCCCAGCAACACGAGGGTTTTCTAGTTGTGCCCGACGACCTAGCCCTTATAAACGTCACTCTGCCGCGGACCCAGCGTTCTCTGCTCTGCGACAACACCAAAGCGCCCCCTCGCCCGCTAGTTCCGCAATGCATGCGGCGTCACGTTTTCGAAAGGTTTCATGTTCTCTCGCACCCTAGTATTTTCTCAACCACCCGACTAGTGTTTGAAAGGTTTTCTTGGAAGGGAATGCAAAGGGACGTCCGCCTGTGGACACGGTCATGCCTTCGGTGTCAACAGATAAATATCAATCGTCCCACCAAGGCACCGATCGGCACGTTCGACGCACGGTTTAGCAACGTTCATGTTGATTAAGTTTGCCCGTTGGCCTCGTCTTGGGGGTTTCTCTACTTGCTTACTTGTGTATATTGCTTTACCCGTTGGTGCGAAGTCATACCGTTAGCGGAAAAACTGTCGTTCTCGCCTTCTTGCAGACCTGGGTGGCGAGCTTCAGATTTCTGCGTTGTTTGACAACTGACCGAGGGGAACAATTCGATTCAACGCTTTTCCAAAATACTTCTTACCATCCAGCGGCCAATGGGATGGTTGAGCGGCTGCATCGAACACTGAAGTCCTCTGTAATGGCGCAAGATGACCGAGAACATTGGGAAGACAATTAGCCTCTCGTCCTGCTTGGTATTCGTGTGACTTATAAACCCGACGTCGATTCCTGCTCGGCGGAATCGGTCTACTCTCCGCTTACGGAGTAAGCTTGTCAACCAAACCACAGCGGAGCCGTCTACGAAGGTTTGCTTGGAGCGTTCGGCCTTAAGAAACCAAAACCTACAATTCAGGCTCCCGGGTCGACCCACAACTGCAAAAAAACACGGTTTTCTCCGTTATGATCGAGTCCGTCGTCCTCTTGAACCACCATATGATGGTCCTTTTGCGGTACTTTCTCGTACTGATAAAAGCTTAACAAATCCATGAACGGAAGCCATGAAACGGTTGCAATTGATCTAATCAAGAATGCTTTCGTCGAGGAACACTTTTGCAATACTGTTGCGATTCCCAATCGTTCTGAACTGACTGGCAAACCGAACGACGCGATTTCTCCACGAAAATCTATTGTGTCATCTTTTCATGCCTCTGCCCGAATCAGTCTGGTGCCGGCTGACACATTGATGACAACTCGTTTACGAAGCGGTCGAGTCATCCGCACACCTACGCATCTATCAAACTTTCTCTTTTATTTCCCGTCGGTTAACCTGCGTCCCCACCAGCCATCCTTATTGTATCTCTTCCTCTGTCGACGAAGAGTCTAAGGGGGGAGCCCTGTAGTGACCTTAAAAGCTCCCTTTGGTTTTAACACACACGAACCGATTTCCGCTTGCGGACGCACGATCACTGACTTTACCTTGTTAATAATACTACTAAATCAAGAGAACAATCGTGATTATACTTTGGTTTGTGTTCTCATCCGTAATCCTTTTTAGACGCTTATTTCATAAAAGGACTTGGTTGTTTTAAGTATTGTTGTCACCGAACCACGACTGTATTAATACAATTCGTGTTGCATTACTTAGTGATCAACCATCGTTTTTAGAAGAACCGACTACTTGACGGAGAACTTACAATTTTCCAAATGCATGTGTATTCCATTATTTAAACAGGTTCCGAAAGACAAACAATTGACGTTCGAAAATTAAGAACGTTGATTTGGCGGCAGGATACCCAACCTATACTAAGTTCTATTAATTATTTATAAATAACGCACGCTGGACTGCATATAGTTTTAAATCTTAATGAACATGCTCCGGTTTTGTAAATCCTTGCGGAGGAATGAAGTTCCAAATATTACGAATTGTAAGGTGAATAACAACACAGCGACAGAATAAATGAACAAAACAATACCTGCCAGGAGAAAACTTAAAAAAACCAATAAGTCGGTGCATATAAATGATGCATTTATGGCTCCTTTTAATGTAAAAGTTTGATTTTCCTAAAATAAATACTCAATATGACCATAATTGGAAAATAATTAAATTCAGCTGCTGTGGCGTTTATAGCTTTTGATTGGGAATAAAAAAATAAATTAATATTTTCGAATAACTTTCGGCATGATATTGAGGATGGCCGCATAAATTTATATTATAAATGAACCATTCGACTTTTTATCGATTGACTGAGTTGCCCCGATTTACCCGTCTCGATGTTACCGATATCGGCTGACCTGCGCAACTGATCTAACACGAAATGCGATATATGCGCTTAAATACAACGTACAACTTCATATTGCTTAAAACAGAAATATGAATACTATGTTCTTTATCACGTTTTTTCACGAATATTCTTTGGATTCGCTGGTCTAAGAGTATTCACGGCTACCTCAGCATATAACAAGACGAGGCAAACAAAATGCGATAATAAACAAAATGAATAGGTTAAAAGAAGATCAATAAATTTCGACTGATAGATATACTTATTTGTTTGAATAAATTAATATTATCTGGTAATACCTTTCAAACGCTGCTATCAGTTTGAAGTTGGAAGTGTGTTGGACTGTCGGTTACAATGCGGGACTCCATGGACCTTTCTGCAGCTGACATTGGCGTTTTGGTTTTATACTTTGTGGTTATTTTAGCTGCGGGTGTATTTGTAAGATTACTTTACTCATAGGCTATATCATTTTTATAATGTTTAAATAATCCTCCCCTCTATCATTTCTAGGCGATGTTCAAGTCGAACAGAAGTTCAGTCAATGGCTATTTTCTTGCTGGACGGTTTATGACATTCATTCCAGTATGTTCCAAAATGCTAATAATTTTCTTTTGGTTGGCGCATCCTTGTTTGCCAGCAATATAGGCAGCGAACATTTTATTGGACTCGCAGGTTCGGGGGCAGCTCAGGGCATTGCCGTTGGTGCCTTTGAGTTTAACGTGAGACTCAAGAAATATTTAACCTTGTCGTTATTTTAACATTCCTAATCATTTGTTTCCATTTATAGGCAGCAATTTTGCTTCAGCTTCTGGGTTGGGTTTTCCTACCTGTTTACATTTCAAGTGGTGTATACACTCTGCCAGAATATATGAAAAAACGATTCGGGGGAAACAGAATCCAACTATATCTTACCCTTTTGTCATTGATACTCTATGTTTTTACAAAAATCTCAGTGAGTATATTTTATACTAATACCCTAGTAATTCTACGTTGTTTTGCCCCAGTAAACGCATGCTTCCGTCAATAGGTCAATCTTTATTCTGGATCTCTTTTTGTTAACGAAGCTCTTGGGTGGAATCTTTGGTTCGCTATTTTGTTTATTCTTATGATGACTGCTTTGATAACTCTCACAGGCAAGTTCGTGTTTTAGTAAGTTGACTGTCTATTTGTAACATCGTTTAAATGTGTTTTTTAACGTTGTAGGAGGTTTAACGGCTGTCCTGTATACTGATCTCGTGCAAACATGTGTTATGCTAGTAGGAGCAATCCTGTTAACTGGCATAGGTAGGTTATCGAGCATGACTTAAAATTCAACTTAATACCAATCTTTTTTAACCTGCAGGGTTTCATAAAATTGGTGGTTTTGAGGGTCTGCTCCGTTCCTACCCTTCTGCAATTGGACATATTGACCTGAATACATCGGCGGGTCAATCACTTCTTCTAAACATGTCAGCTGTAGCTGCAACGGTTGTCAATCCCACTGTCGAATCTCTTGCTGCCTCACCGAACATTACCTCCGATTTCACTTGCGCCCTGCCAGTGAAAAACGCCTTTACGATGCTTCGAGACGTAAACGATCCCGAGATGCCCTGGCTCGGCTTCCTATTGGGGCAGACTCCGTCGTCGATTTGGTACTGGTGTGCAGACCAGGTTCGTTTTCTTGGCTTTTATTCTCTCCTCTACGGTCCACACAAATTAAATGTTCAATCAGTGAAAACGTGTCGTCTTTAATGTCGTTACTCAATGCATTATTGACATAAACACAGCCATCTATGTGAAATAATTGATCTTCATGCTTAAGACGAAGAAATATTCAATGATTGTTTGTGCTTAAACCTGTTTAGCATGAATCGCAAGAAGGAATCTAAGTTGGTTGCCGATGGTATATATATAGTTTTTTACTCTCGATTTCTATTCAGATTGCTTAAACATGCGTATCAACGTGATGTTTTTGAATATTTGGCCAGTTAATGGCGTAAGTAATTACACGTAAACCGAAGTAATTGACGCCGTTTGAACAATGTTTTGCTCCTTTTGTATAATTTTACATAAAATTAACTTTTCACTCCTAGCATTAAACAACCCAAAGCCCAAGTCATTGACTCTACCTTCAAGATGATGAAAATCGGCCTACTTGAACCAAAATGTCGCGTTTTCGATTGAAATTAACTCATGCACAAATTAATGCGAGACGTGAAACTTTCTAGACAATTCGAACAATCACATTACAGAATCTATTCTAAGAGGCCTTTATCGAGGTCTTTCGATACGAATTGTTGGAATGAATGTCAAACATCTACAAGATTATGGCGTATTTGATCGTATAGTTGACGTGTGGTTGCTTTTAGATGATGGTTCAGCGTGTTCTGGCTGCCAAGAGCATTTCCCACGCCCAGGGTGCCACCCTCATGGCGGGCTTCATCAAACTGGTACCTCTTTTCATCATGGTGATTCCAGGAATGATCAGTCGGATTCTCTACCCCGGTAAGTATTTTCAGCTCTCGAATCAGCAGCCCCTATCACTCTACGGCGTGAGTAATAGTTTTTCTCTTGTTCAATGTCTCGGGTGTTAATTAGTGGAAGCAGGACACATTTTTACGGATAATCGATATTTTTCAAATTTTCGGACGGAAGATATGCATAGTATTAACAATTGTAGCGATGGTTGTGTGTATTCTTTACCACGTGGTTTTCACGTGACATCCGTCTGATTATCAAGTAGGTTTAACTCCCAGGGTTGGGCTTCGAAAGGCCCCGAACACATTTATTCTGTTAACAGGAAGTAGAAATCAATTTGAGTTTCATTTTGACACACGTAAGACCAATAAGTTCAACAAGCAATACGGATATTCAGCACGCCGCTTTCTGCCAATCACCGACAAACCGTTGCACACGCTGTGATTATTTTATCGTTGCAAAGCGCGTGGCAATCAAAGGGATGCGAAGTTTCGTATATGCATGGGGAGGCGGCATTCCTAGGATGTCAATAATCACACAGGCCGCGAGTTTATCTTCTGGAAGTAAAACGAGCGCGCCAACAAAGTTGATGTCGGTTTAATAAGGCGACGAAAAAGCTGTATTCACAATAAAATAATGGCCAAATGAAGCTTGGCCTGGAATCCGGTCTTTTGGAGGACTTGGTGTCTGTTCGTATCTCGGAATGACCATGCCATCACGAGGTCTGGTCGTCTCTATCTCCTAATTCAGAACTTTCTACGTTCCATGTTTGAGACAACACGTCCCAAAAGGACTGCTTACTTGTGAATTGATGTATAAATTAGGTGTAACGAAAGAGTTAATCTTTAATTTTTTTCGACAAAATATGTTTGAAATTTCAATCAAATCTTTATCCTGCCGTGGAGCTCTTCGTCATTGGCCTACTCATGAATTCTGTACCTTTAAAACACTTTTTCACATTTTTTCGCAATCCCGAATATCCCCCGGTAGCGTTGCTTGGGAATTTAAATGATGCTAGACACTTTTTGTGTTGTTGTTGTTGTTGTTGTTTTTCACACGGCGAACAGGTTGTGGATTCTTCTTCCGTACTCATCAAAAGGAATGGCTAATCAGACGATTGCCCCGGCATCTGCTTATCGCGAATCCCCCCACTCATCCTCGGCAGTAAAAAATCCTCCGCCCCCCTAAATAACCCTTTACCGGCGCTTAAAACAATAACGCCTTCATACTAGCACCGACAGCGCATCCAATGGTCCCAAGGAACGTGGCATGGTGTGGTTTTACGACCTTGGATTGTACTCGGATGAATGAAACGATTTATTCATGCTCGCAGAGTGCATTGCAAACTCCATATACGTAGTCGAGGTAATACCCCAACGTGGGTGTTTGTATGGTTTCCTTTGACGTCTAATGCAGTTAATTGCAGTCACCAGTTAGATGCTTTGTGTGGGTAGTACTTTTTAGTAGGTAGTGTCAACCGGGGTTAATTGGGTTGTTGCTTAAAGAATGGCCAGCACTCTTAGGTTTATCTAAATAATGACGTTTTGTTAAATTAATATTAGCTAATACAATCAACCCCCAACCCCAATTCCGACGCGCATTTGTTATTTAAAAGTGAGCATCATATCCAAATTGCAGATAAAAACGATCTATCCAATACAACCAAACGTTTTCTAACAATCGCAGGTGTCACGTTGGCCGTAATCTGTACATTATGATAATCTCCTTAGAGGTTAATCCCCGTTTAAGCCATTTTGAATGCCACGTTTAAGACATTTAAAATTGTTTAAATATTGTATTATAAGAATTTGTAAACTAAATTTCTTCCAGGTTTCGACCCGAATTGTACGAATGGTTTCGCAGGGATTCTGGCCCTCTGAGAAGCGATAAGATGGCTAAAAACGGTTTCAATCGTCGAGTGCATGAATAAGCAGAGACACTAGAGTTACCACGTAGCACTATAACTTCGAACAAAGTGAGAACCACTGATTTAAGTGGAATTAATTGACAAGCTGAACGGTTGAGAAGAAGACACCGGTCCAAACCGAACTCTATTCGGACAATTATTTTAGCTGCTGAAATATTCCGTAGGATGTGATTCCTGCGGAGAGGAGATGCAATCGAGCGTTTCAGGGAATTTGTTGCGGCCAAAGCCATGACAAGGTGGCTACTTCTTTTTGTGGCGGTTATCTCCTTCCCGAGGATGAACCGGCTTCAGTAATGTCGCGACGATCAGAGGCTGCCAGGTCGGCGCGGATGCTTGTCTCGTTCTGACTCCAACTGTGAACTCGGTGTATAGAAGTTCCATGTCGACTTTGAACGCTGCTGCTCATGTTTTTAGCTGACCGCCTCACCGGCAGCACCAACTTTGCAAGGTGACGGCGAGAGGCACCGATTGTAAAGTTCCGTGTCTCACCGGTGTAGAACGTGGCCGAACCACATCGGTGGCGAATCCAGCTCTCCGTCTGCCTAAAATGACCACCACACGAGACCATCTCGACTCACCGATTCTTTCTTCTACCCTTGTAGAGACTGTCGGGTGTGCAACCGCGGAGGATTGCTTGGCAATCTGCGGCAACTCGCACGGCTGCAGCGACTGGGCCTACCCCAAACTCGTGATGGGGATAATGCCGGATGGTAAGTACCCTCTTCTTCCTGCGTCACGTCCTGCCCTATCACGTTGTCTTTAGCCCCTCCACCCTACACGAGCGAGCCAGTTTTGGGGGTGGGGTCTGCGTTCGATTTTAGACGTCTGCCCCGTTTCGACCCAGGTTACTCATTATGACGATAGAAGGTTGCGGCGGAGCTTTCATCACCAGATTCCATACGCTGGTCTTCATTCTTCGGTCCAGTCGGCGTCAGATCTCGGAGGGGTGTGTGTGGCTGAGGAGTCTTATGTTGTAGGCAGTTCTATCGACCACAGATCGCGCGAGGCGTTTCTCTTCAACTAGTCTGCTATCAGCTATCTCAGCCATCGAATTATGTGATTTATCTACCGGATGGCTATTGACCAAGAGTCGACTAGTGCTACCAGCACCATTTTTGAGGTGTCGCTTTTCTATGACAGTATTACGCAACAAACAACCGACACACCGCTTGTTTATGTTCACTTTATTTAAACACAAAAAGGTCTCCGCGGTCTGATGTTGGCGGTGATGTTGGCGGCCCTGATGTCAGATCTCACGTCAGTCTTCAACTCCGCCAGCACCCTCTTCACTGTGGACATTTATACCCGAATAAGACGCAGAGCGACCAACCGAGAACTCATGATTGTAGGACGGTACGTACCAGGCTTTCTTTCAACCACCCACCCCATTCAGATGCTCCCACTTCTCTTAACCCCCCTTCACCTCCTCCTCCACCACTCCTCCCTCTTCTCTTCGTCATATTAGTGCTCCTTCTCTTCCTCCTACAGCTTATTCACATGCTCCCACTCCTCTTAACCCCCCTTCACCTTCTGATCCTCCTGATCCTGCTCCTCCAGCTCCCCATTAACACGTTCACGTAACTTTAATTCAGCAATAATTCTTGACTGCATGGTCAGTTTGAAATAGATGCGAACAGAAAATGTTTTATAATAATCGTAGAGTGTTGATAATTATCCCGATTGATGCGATGAAGGCGGATTATTATGCAAATTGATTGTTTTCCACAGATTGGCCCATTAACCTTATAAAGTCGCTGGTTGGCAGCTTTGTTAAAAATGTCACTTTAATTCATCAAAATAAAAATGCCAATTTGCTACTCAAAAGCCAAATTAACGCTGGCCGAATATGTCGGAGAATCATTAAATTTTCCAGAATCCTTTGTTACCACTAAGCTACCGTTATTACCAATTACTGTGTTAAACTTCACGGTCCGACTTTAATTTTATCGCCTATCCACTCCATGTATGAGCGCGCGCGTTGAGCCCTTAAAAAAACCTACTCGTTAAACTGTGTGTCAAGACTGCTCTAAACGCATCGCCTTTGCTACTGCCACTTCAAACCCACTCGTTACTTGTGTGAAAACGGAATTGACCGTTTCGTGGAAGTTATTGGGATTAAGTTAGCCCAGCAAAACAAAAACGTTACACAACGTCGCGTCGAACAAAACAAGCATGTTAACCGTCATCTTCGGTGTGTTTACGATCTGCCCCGGATTGGTCGATACCCCCCCCCCCAGTCTCCCAGGCGCACACACAACGGGGAGGCCTAATCTCCTATGCGCTCAACATATTCCAATAAACTAATAGTATGATAGCGAGAAATAGGCCTACGGGGCATAGGTTTTTGTCTCCAAGTTGCTGAAAGCAGCGGCGGCCACACCCCGATGGGCCAAACATTGTGCAGCTAGTCGCTGGGAAGTAAATCTCCCGATGAAACCGCGAAGGAAAACCCCGGCGGACTGGGTCGAGTAGATCCATACGACCAGGATCAAACGGCGCGGAAGGCGGTTCCTATTCCATCACACAGATCCGGACGCACTGGAATATGTAAAGGCTAGAGTTTCCCCTCGAATCAAGGAAGGTTGACGCCACCTGAAGTAGATTCCCAAGAAACTTAATGAAAGTGGTTCATCCTCTCACAGGAGATGGCCTCGCCAAAGAATAAGAAGAAGTCCCCAGTGTTACCCGAAGAGGAGGTAGAAGACGACACTGCATCATCCAATAGTTAACAAATCCAAGTCCATGCGGAAATCTCGCTGATTGGATTTGAAACAGGGTTCAGCACACCCAGCATCGAAGTCGCTGGTTTGGTACAGGCTTGCGGGGTTATCTGACATGGCAACTCGTGCCTCGTTGACATCAATGCACGATTTGTTCATGAGTAATAAATTCCTATTCCATCTCACAGATCCCTGTAGCCTTGTGGAACACACTCGGGTGTGTAGAGGCCAGAGTTACCCCCCGATCAAATCCCCAAGACATTTAATCCATTCGTCCCTAATCTCGACGCGCATGAAGCTGGGTTATCCTGCGGTATGAGATAGCCTCAGTTAATAAGAAGAAGGCTGGCCATAGGTTTGTGGCGTCGGTGTTCAGTAGACGGACCATCACAACTGGATGTGTAGGGAAAATTCCAGGGGTGTGGAATTGTGGCGTTGTTTTCTGCTAAACCGATAACGCTTTGGAGGCCTGGGTGACATCGAGTAAAGCCATTGCTTCATTGGGGCTGCGAGGACCAACCCTTTAAGTTCTAAACTGGATAAACACCGATGGGGTTGGTGAATACAAAAGATACAGGTCGTTTAAATCAATAAATCGTCGATTCCTACTTTTGTCATTGTGTGCATTAGACGTGTGTAAATGGAATTTATTGCTTCATTAAAATTTATTTAAATTTAGTAGGCACACATTGCCGCAATTAACAAAACTGATGGGTATGATGCCTAGTCACCAAATGTTTTCTTTATCCAACCTACAAGTCATTTTAATCATATCTGTGTTACTTCGATTACTTTCCCTTAATAATTGAACCCTTATACTAATCATAATAATTGTAAGCGTTTTATTGAAGCCACAAGGACCCAAACTGCCAGCATAGAAAATACTTTAAAAATGCTGCATACGAAAATGGTTTATTAGTTACTGCAACCCTGTTCTGGTGGAACTGAAAATTGGGACATATAAGGAATTACAGAATTGCGATATGCCGTCGTTATTGTAGGTATTGAACGGTATTGCCAGCGGATTGGTCGAAGAGATTTGCATTTAGATAAACTTGAATAGAGTGAATGGGTCACCTAATATACGAGCAGCGATCAGTGTACAAGTAGTGAAGTGGCGTTGAACGATAATCTCTTGGATGGGGAGCATAGTCAGATCAAAAGAAAGCGAGATTATTTAAAAAAGACTACGAAGGGTTACAAGTCAGAAATGTTTATACCAGGACAAATCATGTTGAGCAATATGCACCAAGGGGAATCATACAGGCGTTGACAAAGGGTTTTATGCGGGTTGAGTTCACTCTAAGTCTCCTGAACCGGCGAACTAAGAAACAGAGGTGTTGATATTTACCGAAGACGGCATCCACATGATAATTCCAAGATAATCGTCAGTTGAAAATAACGCCGAGGAATTGTGATTTTGAGCTCGAGGCGAAATTGTGGAATGAGGCGATTTCCGGAGTTTCAAAATCTGCTCGTATAAATAAAAATAAAAATGCAATCTAGTCATGTTCCGCGATACTCCAACGTGAACATAAATAGCGTCTGTTTTAAGACCCTTTGTATGTGATTATTTAATGCTTGTCGACACCCGTTATCGCCCAAAGCTGATTGTTTTCAATGCCAGGCGAATAACCAGAACTTTGGTCATCTTGAGGCTGGTTTTGTTGTAGCAGTGACTCTCTGATGTTATCCTTGTGTGATTTACCCAGAAAATTTAAATCCGGGAACCCGAGGCCATCGAACAGGTGGTAGCAGCCGGGCCAGTTTGGTGACTTGTATTTTAGGTTGCAGACCAGGTGTTTTCGTGGCTTCTGGACTGATTCTGCGATATTTATGTTCAAGTTTAAATCTCGTGATGCTTTTGTTTAGAAAAGTGAAGATGGGCGACGTTTAAAACGTGTAGTTACAGAACTACGGAAAATGTCCTGACACCTAACACATCTGTGTACTGTTCTAATTATTTATGTATTCCTTTTGCATAACATCATTTGCTCTTAGATTGGACAAATTCACCGATGATATCAATCATATTTCCTTACTTCGGCCATAATTTCCAACTTAGATAATCAGGAAAGCAGGGTTAAAATTAAAAATAATAATTTCGCAGCTTCTTTTCACCTACCAGGGAGTAAGTTGGTTTCATGAATAAGATTCCCCTGAGGCATCTTGGGAATATTTTACGGGCGGCGGCGTCACCAGTGTGGAATTAAGCCTCTGTCACCACCTCTCTCGGTTATTCGAGGTTCGTGTGCTAAACCTTCAGTTTCGTTTCGTTTCAGCCTCTTTGTGCTTGTGATGGTGGGAGTGAGTATCCTCTGGGTGCCCGTAATCCAGAGCATGCAGGGAGGTCAACTCTACATCTACATTCAGTCCATTTCGGGCTTTCTTTCGCCCCCGATCGCCGCAGTCTACCTGTTGGCTATCCTCTGGAAGAGGAATAACGAACTAGTGAGTTATTTGAATCATTTACCCCCCCCCTCCATCGGCGTGCATAATCACCCCGAACCGCTGTTTACCGCCGTTTCCTCTTATGTTCCAGGGTGCATTCACAGGCCTCTGCTACGGTTTCATTATCGGCGCGATCCGAATGATTCTGGGCTTCGTTTATGTGAATCCGAGGTGTGGGGAGATCGATAATAGGCCGTGGATAGTGGCTAATGTCCACTACATGTACTTCGCCATGTTCTCGTTCTTCTCTACAGGCCTGATAATGTGCCTGGTGTCTCTGTGTTCAAAAAAGCCCACCGAAGACCAGATCCGTGGACTCACCTACTGGACACGGAAAGAAGACGCCGTGTACAGCGAAGAGTTCATTGATTTGGACCCGGTTGACCAAGGAGAAATCTCCCCAGGCCCACTTGGCGATACTCCGGAAGACGTAAACACAGAGGAACTCGATCGACAGCGAAACGGTAGGTATCGTTTGCGTCTATTTCAAAGGTGACATTGCGAAATCCGTTAATCGCTCTTCTCCCACCCCTCTCCCAACAGGCGACATCGAACTCACTTACCGAGGTGGTGACTCTCATGCGAAAAAGGACGATAGTATTGATGATTTCAAAGACGATTTTGATGTTGTTACGTCCAAGGAAGGTCAAACGAAGAACAAACAATGTCAGTACATTGCCAGCCATATCTGTCAATGGATATGGGGTTTTGCTGAACGTCCGTGTCCAGACGACGTTAACTGTTTTTGCTACCATGCCCGCAAAGATGTCACGGGCTCATTGGAAGAGAACGTCGATGCAGAGGCATCGATGCGTGAACGGATGAGTTTAGAACAAAACCCGACTGCCAAAATTGGACTCACTGTTGGTCTGGTTGTGATATTCATAGTGACAGTCTTTCTGTACTGCTTCTTCTCACTTTACTTTAAAGACATCGTTCGTGGGCCATTCACCGTTGTCGGTGAGCCCACATCCGCGGCAATCAAGGATGCTCTAGAAATGCTGTATCGTCATGAGATTATTGATTATAAGACAACACCGTAAAGTCCCAGGCCTCTACCCATGCTTTGGCTGTACTTTGTCTTCTTATTCGTTAGCGAAATCGGCTGTTTTAAATTAAATGAAACGATGTTTTCGGTGTTATCGATAGTTGCTCCTTTATATCAATTAAAACGGCATTTGTTTACTATCGGATACAAATAATACTTCTCGGGCTGGTGTTTGGGTTCTTTTTTTAGATCTGTAAAATGGGCTTCGATGCCTCGCCTAATAATCGGGTAATATTTTGGTTGCCTGAACAGAAGACATGCACGGTTTAAACGAGATATTTAATAGCCATATCTCTTGAAATTTATGAATGATCAACAGTATAGGTGCTGTAGACGCATAAAAGTTGATCAGTATTTGTTTGGGAACCCTTTTAACGATATCGCAACGGTTAACTGCTCTGCTGACTCGTCGTACAATTCCGCTGTGACTTCACCAGCAAACTGAGTACCCCGGCCCAAGTTTCGTTGCTTACAGAGACCCTCAGATAGTCCGCTCCACTGTCACTGAATAAATGCATAGGAAAACAAATGAACGACCTCTCGCTTAAGATTCGCATGCTGAAAGAGTAGTTCGAAATCAGACGTAGTCAAACCCCAAAGAAAACCGCTGACACTACTACCCCAAAAGCCTACACTTCCGGTCTCTGTTGGCTTCTACAAATCTTCGGATCTAATGCGAAGCGCCTTTCTGCACCTGTGTTCTCGGTCGGGATAACTAAATTCCAGGCAGTATGTACGGATCACACACTCCCTTGAAAGTCCGCCCACAGCCTAATTTTATTCGAGAGGTACATTTATCGGAGGTCGACTTTACTTAGGTCTAAACGTACGTTCGTACAAATTAAATTCGTGGCTTCATATAAGATTTCGTTTACTGTTTGATAAAGAAGCTCGTCAGTGAAACGTGTGGAATTATAATTTTCGTGGTTCGCCGCCGTCAGCTCTATCCGGTGTGTACTCTGACAGTCGGAGACAAAATTCCTATCGAGCCATCCCACTGCATTTCTTCATTTAATAGCTGTTTAACAGCAGCTGCATTTCAAGATAATGCGTTTTCCATGCTTCCACGAGATAGGTTGGCGTCGTTGTCAATCAGAGAGATTCTCAGAGAGGAAAAATGACGACTCCTAGCCGGTAAAGCACCTTTTTGTCTGGAATAGCAGTATAATTTGAAAGCACTTTCAACATTTAACGGTGGTGCGCGCGGTCTACAATAATAATATTAGCTTTATAATATTCCTAGACAATAATGCTTTACTTTATTGTTAAAAAACAATAATGGTTTGATGTCTAACCCGATTTTCTAAGGCATGACCATACGAATCTTCGGTGAACGTCACCTGTGTGAACATATAACATCATACATGGATTTTTTGAGGCCTTCCATTTTCCTCTATCTCGATTGCCCAATATCGTTTTATATCTTTTTGGTTCTCGTGATAATCCAAAAAAACAAAAGAGGTATGCAACGATGTTTTTCTTTTTTGCATTCACAAATTATCTTTGGAAGCGTAGTTAACAGAGGATTTACTTGACTGTCTCTAGGCAAAGTCTCCAGCGTTCTCTGCAGGAAATAAGACCAAGCGAATCAAAGTGGATAGTTAAATACACGAAATGTAATAAATTGGCTTGATATATATTCCGCGTATTGATGTGCTTACGTGTTTTAATACATTAGTATCATCTCGTTATACTCTTCTAAAGCTGCCAACAGTTTGAAGTTGGAAGTGTGTTGGACTGTCGGTTACAATGCGGGACTCCATGGACCTTTCTGCAGCTGACATTGGCGTTTTGGTTTTATACTTTGTGGTTATTTTAGCTGCGGGTGTATTTGTAAGATTACTTTACTCATAGGCTATATCATTTTTATAATGTTTAAATAATCCTCCCCTCTATCATTTCTAGGCGATGTTCAAGTCGAACAGAAGTTCAGTCAATGGCTATTTTCTTGCTGGACGGTTTATGACATTCATTCCAGTATGTTCCAAAATGCTAATAATTTTCTTTTGGTTGGCGCATCCTTGTTTGCCAGCAATATAGGCAGCGAACATTTTATTGGACTCGCAGGTTCGGGGGCAGCTCAGGGCATTGCCGTTGGTGCCTTTGAGTTTAACGTGAGACTCAATAAATATTAAAACTGGTCGTTATTTTAACATTCCTAATCATTTGTTTCCATTTATAGGCAGCAATTTTGCTTCAGCTTCTGGGTTGGGTTTTCCTACCTGTTTACATTTCAAGTGGTGTATACACTCTGCCAGAATATATGAAAAAACGATTCGGGGGAAACAGAATCCAACTATATCTTACCCTTTTGTCATTGATACTCTATGTTTTTACAAAAATCTCAGTGAGTATATTTTATACTAATACCCTAGTAATCCTACGTTGTTTTGCCCCAGTAAACGCATGCTTCCGTCAATAGGTCAATCTTTATTCTGGATCTCTTTTTGTTAACGAAGCTCTTGGGTGGAATCTTTGGTTCGCTATTTTGTTTATTCTTATGATGACTGCTTTGATAACTCTCACAGGCAAGTTCGTGTTTTAGTAAGTTGACTGTCTATTTGTAACATCGTTTAAATGTGTTTTTTAACGTTGTAGGAGGTTTAACGGCTGTCCTGTATACTGATCTCGTGCAAACATGTGTTATGCTAGTAGGAGCAATCCTGTTAACTGGCATAGGTAGGTTATCGAGCATGACTTAAAATTCAACTTAATACCAATCTTTTTTAACCTGCAGGGTTTCATAAAATTGGTGGTTTTGAGGGTCTGCTCCGTTCCTACCCTTCTGCAATTGGACATATTGACCTGAATACATCGGCGGGTCAATCACTTCTTCTAAACATGTCAGCTGTAGCTGCAACGGTTGTCAATCCCACTGTCGAATCTCTTGCTGCCTCACCGAACATTACCTCCGATTTCACTTGCGCCCTGCCAGTGAAAAACGCCTTTAAGATGCTTCGAGACGTAAACGATCCCGAGATGCCCTGGCTCGGCTTCCTATTGGGGCAGACTCCGTCGTCGATTTGGTACTGGTGTGCAGACCAGGTTCGTTTTCTTGGCTTTTATTCTCTCCTCTACGGTCCACACAAATTAAATGTTTAATCAGTGAAAACGGTCTTCTTTAATGTCGTTACTCAATGCATTATTGACATAAACACAGCCATCTATGTGAAATAATTGATCTTCATGCTTAAGACGAAGAAATATTCAATGATTGTTTGTGCTTAAACCTGTTTAGCATGAATCGCAAGAAGGAATCTAAGTTGGTTGCCGATGGTATATATATAGTTTTTTACTCTCGATTTCTATTCAGATTGCTTAAACATGCGTATCAACGTGATGTTTTTGAATATTTGGCCAGTTAATGGCGTAAGTAATTACACGTAAACCGAAGTAATTGACGCCGTTTGAACAATGTTTTGCTCCTTTTGTATAATTTTACATAAAATTAACTTTTCACTCCTAGCATTAAACAACCCAAAGCCCAAGTCATTGACTCTACCTTCAAGATGATGAAAATCGGCCTACTTGAACCAAAATGTCGCGTTTTCGATTGAAATTAACTCATGCACAAATTAATGCGAGACGTGAAACTTTCTAGACAATTCGAACAATCACATTACAGAATCTATTCTAAGAGGCCTTTATCGAGGTCTTTCGATACGAATTGTTGGAATGAATGTCAAACATCTACAAGATTATGGCGTATTTGATCGTATAGTTGACGTGTGGTTGCTTTTAGATGATGGTTCAGCGTGTTCTGGCTGCCAAGAGCATTTCCCACGCCCAGGGTGCCACCCTCATGGCGGGCTTCATCAAACTGGTACCTCTTTTCATCATGGTGATTCCAGGAATGATCAGTCGGATTCTCTACCCCGGTAAGTATTTTCAGCTCTCGAATCAGCAGCCCCTATCACTCTACGGCGTGAGTAATAGTTTTTCTCTTGTTCAATGTCTCGGGTGTTAATTAGTGGAAGCAGGACACATTTTTACGGATAATCGATATTTTTCAAATTTTCGGACGGAAGATATGCATAGTATTAACAATTGTAGCGATGGTTGTGTGTATTCTTTACCACGTGGTTTTCACGTGACATCCGTCTGATTATCAAGTAGGTTTAACTCCCAGGGTTGGGCTTCGAAAGGCCCCGAACACATTTATTCTGTTAACAGGAAGTAGAAATCAATTTGAGTTTCATTTTGACACACGTAAGACCAATAAGTTCAACAAGCAATACGGATATTCAGCACGCCGCTTTCTGCCAATCACCGACAAACCGTTGCACACGCTGTGATTATTTTATCGTTGCAAAGCGCGTGGCAATCAAAGGGATGCGAAGTTTCGTATATGCATGGGGAGGCGGCATTCCTAGGATGTCAATAATCACACAGGCCGCGAGTTTATCTTCTGGAAGTAAAACGAGCGCGCCAACAAAGTTGATGTCGGTTTAATAAGGCGACGAAAAAGCTGTATTCACAATAAAATAATGGCCAAATGAAGCTTGGCCTGGAATCCGGTCTTTTGGAGGACTTGGTGTCTGTTCGTATCTCGGAATGACCATGCCATCACGAGGTCTGGTCGTCTCTATCTCCTAATTCAGAACTTTCTACGTTCCATGTTTGAGACAACACGTCCCAAAAGGACTGCTTACTTGTGAATTGATGTATAAATTAGGTGTAACGAAAGAGTTAATCTTTAATTTTTTTCGACAAAATATGTTTGAAATTTCAATCAAATCTTTATCCTGCCGTGGAGCTCTTCGTCATTGGCCTACTCATGAATTCTGTACCTTTAAAACACTTTTTCACATTTTTTCGCAATCCCGAATATCCCCCGGTAGCGTTGCTTGGGAATTTAAATGATGCTAGACACTTTTTGTGTTGTTGTTGTTGTTGTTGTTTTTCACACGGCGAACAGGTTGTGGATTCTTCTTCCGTACTCATCAAAAGGAATGGCTAATCAGACGATTGCCCCGGCATCTGCTTATCGCGAATCCCCCCACTCATCCTCGGCAGTAAAAAATCCTCCGCCCCCCTAAATAACCCTTTACCGGCGCTTAAAACAATAACGCCTTCATACTAGCACCGACAGCGCATCCAATGGTCCCAAGGAACGTGGCATGGTGTGGTTTTACGACCTTGGATTGTACTCGGATGAATGAAACGATTTATTCATGCTCGCAGAGTGCATTGCAAACTCCATATACGTAGTCGAGGTAATACCCCAACGTGGGTGTTTGTATGGTTTCCTTTGACGTCTAATGCAGTTAATTGCAGTCACCAGTTAGATGCTTTGTGTGGGTAGTACTTTTTAGTAGGTAGTGTCAACCGGGGTTAATTGGGTTGTTGCTTAAAGAATGGCCAGCACTCTTAGGTTTATCTAAATAATGACGTTTTGTTAAATTAATATTAGCTAATACAATCAACCCCCAACCCCAATTCCGACGCGCATTTGTTATTTAAAAGTGAGCATCATATCCAAATTGCAGATAAAAACGATCTATCCAATACAACCAAACGTTTTCTAACAATCGCAGGTGTCACGTTGGCCGTAATCTGTACATTATGATAATCTCCTTAGAGGTTAATCCCCGTTTAAGCCATTTTGAATGCCACGTTTAAGACATTTAAAATTGTTTAAATATTGTATTATAAGAATTTGTAAACTAAATTTCTTCCAGGTTTCGACCCGAATTGTACGAATGGTTTCGCAGGGATTCTGGCCCTCTGAGAAGCGATAAGATGGCTAAAAACGGTTTCAATCGTCGAGTGCATGAATAAGCAGAGACACTAGAGTTACCACGTAGCACTATAACTTCGAACAAAGTGAGAACCACTGATTTAAGTGGAATTAATTGACAAGCTGAACGGTTGAGAAGAAGACACCGGTCCAAACCGAACTCTATTCGGACAATTATTTTAGCTGCTGAAATATTCCGTAGGATGTGATTCCTGCGGAGAGGAGATGCAATCGAGCGTTTCAGGGAATTTGTTGCGGCCAAAGCCATGACAAGGTGGCTACTTCTTTTTGTGGCGGTTATCTCCTTCCCGAGGATGAACCGGCTTCAGTAATGTCGCGACGATCAGAGGCTGCCAGGTCGGCGCGGATGCTTGTCTCGTTCTGACTCCAACTGTGAACTCGGTGTATAGAAGTTCCATGTCGACTTTGAACGCTGCTGCTCATGTTTTTAGCTGACCGCCTCACCGGCAGCACCAACTTTGCAAGGTGACGGCGAGAGGCACCGATTGTAAAGTTCCGTGTCTCACCGGTGTAGAACGTGGCCGAACCACATCGGTGGCGAATCCAGCTCTCCGTCTGCCTAAAATGACCACCACACGAGACCATCTCGACTCACCGATTCTTTCTTCTACCCTTGTAGAGACTGTCGGGTGTGCAACCGCGGAGGATTGCTTGGCAATCTGCGGCAACTCGCACGGCTGCAGCGACTGGGCCTACCCCAAACTCGTGATGGGGATAATGCCGGATGGTAAGTACCCTCTTCTTCCTGCGTCACGTCCTGCCCTATCACGTTGTCTTTAGCCCCTCCACCCTACACGAGCGAGCCAGTTTTGGGGGTGGGGTCTGCGTTCGATTTTAGACGTCTGCCCCGTTTCGACCCAGGTTACTCATTATGACGATAGAAGGTTGCGGCGGAGCTTTCATCACCAGATTCCATACGCTGGTCTTCATTCTTCGGTCCAGTCGGCGTCAGATCTCGGAGGGGTGTGTGTGGCTGAGGAGTCTTATGTTGTAGGCAGTTCTATCGACCACAGATCGCGCGAGGCGTTTCTCTTCAACTAGTCTGCTATCAGCTATCTCAGCCATCGAATTATGTGATTTATCTACCGGATGGCTATTGACCAAGAGTCGACTAGTGCTACCAGCACCATTTTTGAGGTGTCGCTTTTCTATGACAGTATTACGCAACAAACAACCGACACACCGCTTGTTTATGTTCACTTTATTTAAACACAAAAAGGTCTCCGCGGTCTGATGTTGGCGGTGATGTTGGCGGCCCTGATGTCAGATCTCACGTCAGTCTTCAACTCCGCCAGCACCCTCTTCACTGTGGACATTTATACCCGAATAAGACGCAGAGCGACCAACCGAGAACTCATGATTGTAGGACGGTACGTACCAGGCTTTCTTTCAACCACCCACCCCATTCAGATGCTCCCACTTCTCTTAACCCCCTTCACCTCCTCCTCCACCACTCCTCCCTCTTCTCTTCGTCATATTAGTGCTCCTTCTCTTCCTCCTACAGCTTATTCACATGCTCCCACTCCTCTTAACCCCCCTTCACCTTCTGATCCTCCTGATCCTGCTCCTCCAGCTCCCCATTAACACGTTCACGTAACTTTAATTCAGCAATAATTCTTGACTGCATGGTCAGTTTGAAATAGATGCGAACAGAAAATGTTTTATAATAATCGTAGAGTGTTGATAATTATCCCGATTGATGCGATGAAGGCGGATTATTATGCAAATTGATTGTTTTCCACAGATTGGCCCATTAACCTTATAAAGTCGCTGGTTGGCAGCTTTGTTAAAAATGTCACTTTAATTCATCAAAATAAAAATGCCAATTTGCTACTCAAAAGCCAAATTAACGCTGGCCGAATATGTCGGAGAATCATTAAATTTTCCAGAATCCTTTGTTACCACTAAGCTACCGTTATTACCAATTACTGTGTTAAACTTCACGGTCCGACTTTAATTTTATCGCCTATCCACTCCATGTATGAGCGCGCGCGTTGAGCCCTTAAAAAAACCTACTCGTTAAACTGTGTGTCAAGACTGCTCTAAACGCATCGCCTTTGCTACTGCCACTTCAAACCCACTCGTTACTTGTGTGAAAACGGAATTGACCGTTTCGTGGAAGTTATTGGGATTAAGTTAGCCCAGCAAAACAAAAACGTTACACAACGTCGCGTCGAACAAAACAAGCATGTTAACCGTCATCTTCGGTGTGTTTACGATCTGCCCCGGATTGGTCGATACCCCCCCCCCCAGTCTCCCAGGCGCACACACAACGGGGAGGCCTAATCTCCTATGCGCTCAACATATTCCAATAAACTAATAGTATGATAGCGAGAAATAGGCCTACGGGGCATAGGTTTTTGTCTCCAAGTTGCTGAAAGCAGCGGCGGCCACACCCCGATGGGCCAAACATTGTGCAGCTAGTCGCTGGGAAGTAAATCTCCCGATGAAACCGCGAAGGAAAACCCCGGCGGACTGGGTCGAGGAGATCCATACGACCAGGATCAAACGGCGCGGAAGGCGGTTCCTATTCCATCACACAGATCCGGACGCACTGGAATATGTAAAGACTGGAGTTGCCCCTCGAATCAAGGAAGGTTGACGCCACCTGAAGTAGATTCCCAAGAAACTTAATGAAAGTGGTTCATCCTCTCACAGGAGATGGCCTCGCCAAAGAATAAGAAGAAGTCCCCAGTGTTACCCGAAGAGGAGGTAGAAGACGACACTGCATCATCCAATAGTTAACAAATCCAAGGTCCACTGCGGAAATCTCGCTGATTGGATTTGAAACAGGGTTCAGCACACCCAGCATCGAAGTCGCTGGTTTGGTACAGGCTTGCGGGGTTATCTGACATGGCAACTCGTGCCTCGTTGACATCAATGTACGACTTGTTCATGAGTAATAAATTCCTATTCCATCTCACAGATCCCTGCAGCCTTGTGGAACACACTCGGGTGTGTAGAGGCCAGAGTTACCCCCCCGATCAAATCCCCAAGACATTTAATCCATTCGTCCCTAATCTCGACGCGCATGAAGCTGGGTTATCCTGCGGTATGAGATAGCCTCAGTTAATAAGAAGAAGGCTGGCCATAGGTTTGTGGCGTCGGTGTTCAGTAGACGGACCATCACAACTGGATGTGTAGGGAAAATTCCAGGGGTGTGGAATTGTGGCGTTGTTTTCTGCTAAACCGATAACGCTTTGGAGGCCTGGGTGACATCGAGTAAAGCCATTGCTTCATTGGGGCTGCGAGGACCAACCCTTTAAGTTCTAAACTGGATAAACACCGATGGGGTTGGTGAATACAAAAGATACAGGTCGTTTAAATCAATAAATCGTCGATTCCTACTTTTGTCATTGTGTGCATTAGACGTGTGTAAATGGAATTTATTGCTTCATTAAAATTTATTTAAATTTAGTAGGCACACATTGCCGCAATTAACAAAACTGATGGGTATGATGCCTAGTCACCAAATGTTTTCTTTATCCAACCTACAAGTCATTTTAATCATATCTGTGTTACTTCGATTACTTTCCCTTAATAATTGAACCCTTATACTAATCATAATAATTGTAAGCGTTTTATTGAAGCCACAAGGACCCAAACTGCCAGCATAGAAAATACTTTAAAAATGCTGCATACGAAAATGGTTTATTAGTTACTGCAACCCTGTTCTGGTGGAACTGAAAATTGGGACATATAAGGAATTACAGAATTGCGATATGCCGTCGTTATTGTAGGTATTGAACGGTATTGCCAGCGGATTGGTCGAAGAGATTTGCATTTAGATAAACTTGAATAGAGTGAATGGGTCACCTAATATACGAGCAGCGATCAGTGTACAAGTAGTGAAGTGGCGTTGAACGATAATCTCTTGGATGGGGAGCATAGTCAGATCAAAAGAAAGCGAGATTATTTAAAAAAGACTACGAAGGGTTACAAGTCAGAAATGTTTATACCAGGACAAATCATGTTGAGCAATATGCACCAAGGGGAATCATACAGGCGTTGACAAAGGGTTTTATGCGGGTTGAGTTCACTCTAAGTCTCCTGAACCGGCGAACTAAGAAACAGAGGTGTTGATATTTACCGAAGACGGCATCCACATGATAATTCCAAGATAATCGTCAGTTGAAAATAACGCCGAGGAATTGTGATTTTGAGCTCGAGGCGAAATTGTGGAATGAGGCGATTTCCGGAGTTTCAAAATCTGCTCGTATAAATAAAAATAAAAATGCAATCTAGTCATGTTCCGCGATACTCCAACGTGAACATAAATAGCGTCTGTTTTAAGACCCTTTGTATGTGATTATTTAATGCTTGTCGACACCCGTTATCGCCCAAAGCTGATTGTTTTCAATGCCAGGCGAATAACCAGAACTTTGGTCATCTTGAGGCTGGTTTTGTTGTAGCAGTGACTCTCTGATGTTATCCTTGTGTGATTTACCCAGAAAATTTAAATCCGGGAACCCGAGGCCATCGAACAGGTGGTAGCAGCCGGGCCAGTTTGGTGACTTGTATTTTAGGTTGCAGACCAGGTGTTTTCGTGGCTTCTGGACTGATTCTGCGATATTTATGTTCAAGTTTAAATCTCGTGATGCTTTTGTTTAGAAAAGTGAAGATGGGCGACGTTTAAAACGTGTAGTTACAGAACTACGGAAAATGTCCTGACACCTAACACATCTGTGTACTGTTCTAATTATTTATGTATTCCTTTTGCATAACATCATTTGCTCTTAGATTGGACAAATTCACCGATGATATCAATCATATTTCCTTACTTCGGCCATAATTTCCAACTTAGATAATCAGGAAAGCAGGGTTAAAATTAAAAATAATAATTTCGCAGCTTCTTTTCACCTACCAGGGAGTAAGTTGGTTTCATGAATAAGATTCCCCTGAGGCATCTTGGGAATATTTTACGGGCGGCGGCGTCACCAGTGTGGAATTAAGCCTCTGTCACCACCTCTCTCGGTTATTCGAGGTTCGTGTGCTAAACCTTCAGTTTCCTTTCGTTTCAGCCTCTTTGTGCTTGTGATGGTGGGAGTGAGTATCCTTTGGGTGCCAGTAATCCAGAGCATGCAGGGAGGTCAACTCTACATCTACATTCAGTCCATTTCGGGCTTTCTTTCGCCCCCGATCGCCGCAGTCTACCTGTTGGCAATCCTCTGGAAGAGGAATAACGAACTAGTGAGTTATTTGAATCATTTACCCCCCCCCTCCATCGGCGTGCATAATCACCCCGAACCGCTGTTTACCGCCGTTTCCTCTTATGTTCCAGGGTGCATTCACAGGCCTCTGCTACGGTTTCATTATCGGCGCAATCCGAATGATTCTGGGCTTCGTTTATGTGAATCCGAGGTGTGGGGAGGTCGATAATAGGCCGTGGATAGTGGCTAATGTCCACTACATGTACTTCGCCATGTTCTCGTTCTTCTCTACAGGCCTGATAATGTGCCTGGTGTCTCTGTGTTCAAAAAAGCCCACCGAAGACCAGATCCGTGGACTCACCTACTGGACACGGAAAGAAGACGCCGTGTACAGCGAAGAGTTCATTGATTTGGACCCTGTTGACCAAGGAGAAATCTCCCCAGGCCCACTTGGCGATACTCCGGAAGACGTTAACACGGAGGAACTCGATCGACAGCGAAACGGTAGGTATCGTTTGCGTCTATTTCAAAGGTGACATTGCGAAATCCGCTAATCGCTCTTCTCCCACCCCTCTCCCAACAGGCGACATCGAACTCACTTACCGAGGTGGTGACTTTCTTGCGAAAACGGACGATAGTATTGATGATTTCGAAGAAGATTTTGATGTTATAACGCCTACGGATCAGACGAAGACCGAACGATGCCGGCACATTACCGGTCATATCTGTCAATGGATATGGGGTTTCGCTGAACGTCCATGTCCAGACGACGTTACCTGTTGTTGTCATCATTCCCGCGGAGATGACAACGGTCACTTAAAGGAGACTGTCGATGCGGAGGCATCTATGCGTGAACGGATGAGTTTAGAACAAAACCCAACTGCCAAAATCGGACTTACTGTTGGCCTGGTTGTGATATTAATTGCGACAGTCTTTCTGTACTGCTTCTTCTCACTTTACTTTAAAGACATTGTTCGTGGACCCTTCACCGTTGTCGGTGAGTCCACTTCCTCGGCAATCAATGAAGCTCTAGAAACCCTGTATCGTCATGGCATTGTTGTTGTCAAGACGAACCCATGAAGTCTCCCCCTTCTTAGAATCCCTCACGATTTGTCTGTACTTTTTTATTACTTGTCAAAGAAATCGGTTGTTTTAAAATAAATGCAACTGCAAGCATGCATATTGTATTAGCTTTAACAATCGTAACTGAAAAGTTTGCACTGCATGGTTGTTAACGTAATGTATTTGAATTTAATTATATCAATTGCAACGACATTTTTTTAAGAAATCAGCGACAAAATCATCGTCCGCATAAAGTCTGGTTTCTGTTGAAATGGTTAAGGTGGCTTCGATGCCGCTCCAAATATTTCGGTTTCCGGAAAAGAATACAATCGCGATTAACGCGGGATTTTCAAGGATCAATAGTTCACATATTTTTTGCAAAGATTCCATGATCAACTGCATCGATCCTGTCAACTTCCTTATGCAGCTCTGTATTATAATATCATATACATGGAAAGTGGTTTATGATAATGTGATTAAAATTTATGATAACTGTGCGACGAGTAGGCCTGATCGGTGCCATTGTGAGAACCGTGTTTTAGTACCTTTAACAAATATTTAGTTATCATAACAAGTGATAGCTTTTTAAACGCACATTAACTGCTTGCAATCTACTTGATACATGTTTAGTTCGTAGTTATTGTCTATCAATAAGAGGCCAATGAATCCATAAACGGGCCTATGATGCTGTTAATATTCAAGATACTAATACGTTATGTGACCTAAACGCCAAATAATTCACTCGAACAATGCCCTATAAAAAAATCAATTAATGTAGTGCGCCCGAAGACGGTGTAGTAAGCTTAAACGCTTGGTTTATTCATATCAAAAATATGTGAATGACACTTATCTTTTGTAATTTCTACACATTCGGCATCTACTCAGATCACTACCTTATAAATGATTGTGACTTATTCGACTTCAGGAGAGAATTCCAGGACGCAAACAAACAGGCATTCTGGAACGTTCTGCATGTGAAGTAGAGGGATATAATAGCAATATTGTAGGTATTATTGCATTAACCTTAAAGGTTTGCAACGAGGTCGTGGCCACATATTAAATTGGCAATATGGTCATAAACAAAGGTCGGGAGGAATAATACGGGTTATTATTCGACGAACCCGAACAGGATTGTAAACCCACGCAAGGCTTGTGAATGAGACGCGCGCGCCTGTCGAAGAAAGTCCTCGCCGAACCACCAATTTGACAGAATTTCCTAGAACTGTTTTCTTAAACTGGAGTATGTTAATTACATTCATAGGGTTATTATATGATTAGGTGTCGCACGTGTGGAAATTACGTTAGTTCATGAAGCATAAGTAAAAAATAAATAAAATAAGTTATTCGCAAATGCTCATTGCTCATTCCCTGCATATTTAAAAACGAAGAGTGTTAGCTAGAAAACACTAGATACGGGGGAGAGGTAAAAATATTGGAATAAGACGAATTGAGGATTATGGCTAACAATGTCCTCCCTACGGGCAAAGTGTTGTCAGTGAATGCCCAGCCTATAAATAGAAGACTGAAAAATAACCTGCAATATTCATCGTAAACACCGCTGATTAAAAGTAACCTTCTGTCTCGAAGGAGAATCAACAAGCATGAAAATAATAACCGATCCAACAAGTAATTTTCCAGGTATTATACATTCGTTTCAAAACTAATGGTGCCTTTAAATGTGTGAAATATAATAAAATAAACCGGTTAAACATATAAAGATACATAAAAATAGAATAATCGTACATTGATCTAATGACATTGATTTTTATAGTTTTAATACTGTCGATAGGATCGCACATCTTGGAAGTCGTGTTTATCTTGTATTCAGTTATTTACAATGATTCGTGCTGTTATGGTATTTAATAACAATGGAAAGCCACGCCTCTTAAAATTCTATGAGCATATAGTAAGTACAGCTGATTGTTTTCGTTTTATTATATAATAACGTTCAATTTAATAATTTGTAAGGATACGCTTACTATTTCGTATATGTATTATGGCCTCTTCGTATGATGCAACCTTCTGTGCTTTAGCCTGAAGAAGTCCAACAACGGTTACTGAGGGAAATATTCCTTCTTGTTTCAAAACGGGATGATGACGTTTGCAATTTTTTGGAGGGTGGCAGGTTTGCCACGACCTTTTATCCTAACCATTTTCAGTCGTTTCTTCCATGGCCAGGATTGCCGACTTATCTATCGACATTATGCCACACTTTATTTTGTTTTCTGTGTGGACTCAACGGAAAGTGAATTGGGCATTCTTGATCTGATACAAGTTTTTGTCGAGGCACTTGACAAGCTCTTTGAAAGCGTCTGTGAACTTGATCTAATATTTCATTCAGACAAAGTAATGTCGTTTGTTTAATTTTTTTGGTCAGGTTCATTTCCTTTTGAATGAATTGATTATCGGTGGAATGGTTCTAGAAACCCATATCAACGAAATAGTTCTTCATAACGATGAACAAAATAAACTGGAAAAGCAAGAAGTAAGTACCTTACGGTGAACAAATATTTATAAGCAAAAACCACTGCGTTTCATGCCGTTTTAAACTGAAAAAAATCTCTTGTCCTACCCTTCCCCTCCAAGTTGCCTGCATTTCTACGATCTTTAGCTAACCCCACGGTCGCCTCCAAATTAAGCTCATTCCTCATAGAGCACCAATTTTCAGACATTATATAACGCTCAAACAACGCCAGCTTTATTGACTGCAATTCTTATATCTTATACGAATACTGGCACCCTTTATCGGTAAAATGTACGCGTTTACAGCTTTGTCCAGCCAATCGGCGACATCATATATGATTTTTCTGCAAACGTTGAAAAAACGCAATCCTTTTCTACAAAAAAACTAAATAGAAATTTTGCTACGTTGCTGAGTTTCGAGTTCATATATTACATAAGTACAATATTGGCTGGTGTGGTAATTGGCTTTTTGGAACTTTGCATTGTTCCCTAACGTAGTTTGACTGATTTTCCGCGTCTTATTTTGCGGTGACTGTGCGCATCATAAATTCAAAAGGACGTTATTTCCCCTTAGTTCTCACTTACATCCAACTCCGACATGTTTACGCAATTACAATTTTTTTATATTTCAGCAAAGCTCCCTTTCCATGAACCCCGCGCGGGCTGTGTCTGCCGTCAGGGACCTAAAAATCGCCAAAAAGTTTAAAGATATCAAGCTGCCTGATATGTCTTATATCAATTCACACCTGCACTTTCGATGACCGACGACGGACCACTCAGCAAAGCCGACATCTTCCCACTTGTTCTTCTTCCCATCGTCACTTCCGACCCACCTTTGTGTAAAGGAGTTTTGCGTGACTTTATTTTGGTAATGGGTTTATCTCTGTACATTTACTACCAAAAAACGACCTATTGTGATTTTCAATATTTTTATTTTTGTTGGCTCGAATAAGGACCAACAACACTTATTTTAACGGAACAATAGTAATTTTTCAAGTTCAATTTTTTTCCTCGTACACTATCGATTTAAACGGCGAGTGGACACCCTATTTGCCAAGTACAAACAAAAACAAATTATCGGAATTTAAGTGATCACTCGTTGAGCCATTCATTTTACCTGCTTTCACACCTCCAGATGATTTCGCGAGACCCGGTTACCACATCGTTAATGCGGAGATTTGGTGTCTTAATTGGTGGCGTGTGTCTTGCGTACACACACACATTTAAATCACTTAAATTCCACCCAATCCCGGGATTACCCTACACTTCCGATTTCTCGAAACTCATGCCCCTCATATAATCGAGAACACGTCTTTGGTTTCCTTTGCAACCGATCGAAAGCAGGGAAACTATATTGTTGTGTTAAATGTGGCGAACAGCCTTGGTGGAATGACGGGCGATAAACGGCTTGCTATTTCAGGCAATTGCGCACTTACCTCTTGTGCCAAGACAAGATCCTCAACTACGCCTTCGTATTCGCCGCCAAATGAGTCGAAATTTCTTCATTTTAAAACGAAAACGTGAGGCGATTAATTGACGCGAATACACGAATGATGCTCGCCCAAAGAGAAGAGCTGCGCTGAGATGGAGAAAAGGCATGCACAAATTAGATCAAAATTCCAAATCCAACCCCAGAGAAAAAACAACTCGTCATTGAAAACATTAGTTGTTCTTTTTGATCACTATAAACACAACGAGCCAATCCACTACAAGTTAATCATGCTCCACACAGCATTGGCGGAACGAAGCGGTGTCGCATGCACATGACCTTTAGATTGGTACTTGTATAACAACTATTATTATTGGTATTTATGGAGCACCTCCGTGGCCATTTCTTCAATGACCGAAAAAGCGTGTTGACAGATCTGCTCGTCGGTGAAGAGGTACACAATGGCCAGACGAATGAAGTTGACCTCCTCGGCACTCGGTGTCCTGACGGCCGAGGTAACCACGTGTATCCTGCCATCCTGCTCTATGCGTTCATACAGCCTCGCCGTCAGCTTATTGTCATTCTAAAAGAAAAATTTGACGGATGTAAAGAAACATGAATACTGTCCTCCCCTTAGTTTTTCCTGGCCTCAAACCTCCGGACATTTTGACAAATCGTGGCCTTTTAAAAATACCCATACTCTCTAGTGGATGATCTACGCACTCCATTATTAGACGGCAATTTACGAATTCTTCAATCCTTACCGCTCGTATACTAAGCGATGCCATGCACCCCTCTTATTTTACCTGTCTGAGTAAAAATATCTGCGACCAGTGCGACGGATATGCACTTTTAATTCCCCAAAGAACGGCTGTATGACCCGTTCGAGACATATTCTATGATGTTTCTTGGGACATTAGTGCATGTGGCCTCCCATTGCCTCCTGGGTTTGTCGGAGGAGCGACTCTAGTCAGCCGGGATCTCTGCGACAGCCTGTGAACCGCCTTCCTGACCGTTAGATCCTAATATGGATCTCGTCGGCCCAGAGCTCCGGGGTTTCCTTCGATTGTTCACTGAGAGATCTACTTTCCAGCTACCCGCACCGAGTTAAGTTCGCCGTTCAGCAGTGCATCGAGGTGTTGCGGCGTTCCACTACTTGGATCCAGAGGTGCGAATTGAATGTTTAACGGAGCCCAATGGCCGGGAGATACCTGAGGCATGACAAACGTGGGCGGCCACGGTTCGCGACATTGATGAAGCCAGCCCATCCTCTCGCCGGAGATAGCCACGACAAAGAAGAAAAATTACAGTACAAGTCTACTATAAGTGCAGTACACTACTGGTGACGAGGATGGTGCTCATAACGGGATAAAAATGGTTCAAACTTGGTCAACCGGGTCGAATCGATTAACAGAAATTGTAATATCTTATGCCGCATATTGTTTTAAATGATCAACGTATTATTTGAATTGATGGACTACATTCGGAGTCCAGCAACCCTAGAATTTGCTCATCAAGCAACACATCGAACTCATGCCGGTTAATTCTGGACGAGATGGCTGGCCTCTCCGTCACTGGACACTGTGACACCAGGGACTGGCGCTTGTGACGTAACTGTATGCACCGTATTTCCAAGACTCCCAATCAAATTTGAATGAAAACAGGATGCCAATGGAGCAAGCTCACCTTCTAGTCAAGGATAGCCCCCAAAACGCTTCTAACCATGGTTGATCAGTGGAGCTGTGTTTTAGTGACAACCCTACCTCCACTCCAAGATTGGTGTTTCCAAATAATTATTATTTTAAACCAATGAATTGATTGGTAGAAGAATACTCCCACTTCGAAAGATTCTATTTTTCTGCCGGTTGTGCACGAAGTGGCTTCAACTATTGAATAGTAATGTCTTTGGCAATTCATGTGGTAACATTTCCAAGTCAATGAAGTCGTAATGTGATTGCCTACCGACCCCGAGATACCGCGGTCGAACTAGTGATGTCAAACGACCCTCAATGCCGTACTAACGCATGAAGTTGAAACAGCTTGTAATTCCTTCCCAGTCACTCGGGGAAAGAAGAAATGACGATCGGAATTGCCAAGCGAAGGAGGAGGTGCAACAACGAGTAGAAAGCGGCAGGAATTTGTTGGATTTTCCGACGGCGAGAAAACGCAAGGGATTTCGAGTGACCATATTTATTTCAAGACTGAAAGTAAACTTTTTCGAAGTAATATGAGTCCAGACTTCAAGGTTGTGCATAAGCCAGACTGAAAGAGAATAGCTCGCAGGAGTGAATTAAGGTTTCGTTGCGAAGAAGATGAAGGAAATCGCACAGGGAACCCAGACGCTTCGGCGGCTTCGAGAAAAGAAGCGTCGGTATGGAGCCTTTGAACAATTTAGCCTGATTTTACGAAACCTTTTACCGTCCACAGAAACGTACCTTCAGTCGGAAGCAGACGAGACCCACGGTGACCTCCCCAATCACCTCGAATCGACGATCGTTTTTTATGAGGGTCTCGAAGTACTTCGCCATCCGCACGTGCTACAGGAAAAGAAGAAGAGAAATAAAACCAGACCTCGTACTCTTCAGCTCCTTCACACAAAAATGACATATTGGACGCCAGCTAGACTACATGAGGACGGCGCCCGAATTGAAAGATCGCGATCCCAGTAAATCCCGACTTTGGATTCCCAGAGGGTAGACAATCAAAGAAGATGTTTTTATTATCGGTGTCGCCTCAAAGTTACAGCCAGGCTTAAAAGACCCCCAAACTCACCTGCCGGATGTAGGCCTGGAGACCAGAGACCCCATAGGCGCGGATCACAAACCACAGTTTCAGAGATCGAAATTTTCTCCCGAATGAGAGTTGCCAGTGCTAATTTAATTACAAAAAGGCAAACGGGTTACAGCTCAGAAATGAGAGAGAGAGAACAAGCAGATAACCAATGATACACGGAGGCCATTTGACCCGGAGATGTTTACTTAGATTGGGTGAACTGTATGTTCTGGAAAGAAGAATATAAAGGATAGAAATAGCAGTACTTACGCGATAATCTGGGATCTTTCCCTGTTTTGGATGTTTTAAGTATTTCGCGTCTGTGTTGAAGGAGCCCGTTACACATTTGTAATTCCGATACCTTGGAAAAAACAATAAGTGCATTCAAAAAATGTCCGGGAATAAACGTTTTGTTATTTTATCGTTAAACCCAAAATAATGCGGTATGCGATGTTTATTTGTGATGTGTGTGCTTTAAACAAAACCTAGAATGATTTAACGCGTTCATATGTCATCATCGTGATACGCACCCCAAAGACACATCTGTACAAGCTATTTAAGTTTCTACAGTTCGATGGCTTCAAGATTTCTCTCTCAGCGCCATCAGCACGTGAAAGTCGGAAATGAATAAATCTTTGTCTAATTACTGTGGTGTGCCACACGACACAGTGCTCTCTCTTTTTGTTCAATTATGGCACGTCTAAACTGCAGTCCCAGAATTGCGTGGTTCTTATTTAATACGCAGACGATGTGGCCCCATACCTTCAAGACGAACGAAGTTTCGCAACAGCTTGACCAGGCCATCACAAAGGACGGTCTGCTCAAGAACGCATCGAAAAGCCCACCATCACGTTTTCCCCGAGGGAAGATGTTGATTCACCGTCGATTGCTTTATTCCATAATTTTTCCTCCAGCTGAACATCGAAATTCAACAGTCGACTATCCCGTTGGGGTCACGTGGATGTAGTCTTCGAGAAATGTCGTCGTCTTGGTTCGCCGTTTCAGGAGACTTGGCGTTATGCCCGTAAAATTCCCAAAATAATATATAATTCTTCGTCGTTTTTCTTGGGTTCCGAAAGGCTAAATTTTAATCCCTTTGAAGGCATTTCAAAATATCATCGTTTTCTAGTTTATTATCTATTCCCTCTATCCTCCCATCTCGTATATTAGGAGACTCCTACTACTCTGTTTCGACCAATGCGAAGGCTGTACCATTTAATTCCCTCAAAAACGTCTGAAAATCGCAATTTAGCCATTCCCTTCTTGACCCGAATGTCAGTCTCGACAGAAGAGGCGAAAAAAGTAGTGAGAGACGGTTTCAATTTGCACGATTGATGCTCACCCTTTCGGCCTTCATAAACTTGATGATGCGATAATAATGATTCTATAAATTTTATCTTACTTAGATTTGTTTATCACTAACAAAAAGTGTGTGGATCTCCTATCACATATTAGAGACAACCTAACCAGCCCAATCAATTTGGCTTTTGTTTTCATGCTTTTAAGAAAGTCGGCATAACAACTAGGTAATTTTTGCGCTGTTATGCTTTCATTTAAGCAAAACTCACGATTTTTAAACAGCTTAAGGTGTCTGTGACCTTAAAGAGCGGTTTCAATAATAAAGGATAACTTCATTTCTCTGGCAAAACGTACTTACCAGACGACGGAGCAGTCGAAATTGGTTAAGAGCCACTTGTGTGGGTTGAATGCCAGCGATGAAACATACTGAAATAAAGATCAGAAATTTTAACTGATTAATATGGTTAAAATCCCAAGAAGCAGGCAAACGCACAGCTGATCGTTGTGATCGAGACAAATTTGACTACTGTTTAAGTTTAGTACATAATAATTATGGTGTTCGGGTCAATAAGGTCACGAAGACCAAAACATTCACAAACAACAAAACGGATAGCGGAAGCTACGATTTTATATATATATATACGATGTAGAATAAGTTGACACGAATGCACGATAAAAACGAGGCAAATTGGCAAGAAAAGTAAATTAAACACTCGAACTATAGACCGTTTGGCGAACCCAAATGGTTTTCATGTAGACTGCCAATAGTAAATGGTTTATAAATTGTGCAGGTATGAGCCCTACTACTGTGGAACATTTTAACATTTAATATTTTATTTAGCGGCTTTCTATTATTTTAATGCTCAGCGTGTTTCTGTCAAACTGCGCGCTTAACGATAATAGAATATAACACTAATAACCACTTTTCCCGTTATTTTAACTACGTTATCCAGTTAACGCGTATATAAAAAAAAGTAAATCTCGATTCTTTTTACTCCCGAAGAATACAAAATTATAAGGCACACCCCACTACCATAAAATAAATAAATTGGCCGACTTTAAATCCATATTGGTTTAAACTCATTAATAATTACAAGAATACGAAATCAATAGTGATCAACGTGTCCAATAACTTTGATTGATCAACTCTATTACAATTTTGGGCTATTTGAACAACTACCGAAGCATTTAAAAAACAATGTTGGACATACCGTGATAACGTCTCAATTTGCTTTGTCTCCCATAACATATCCAGGATTATGTCACGTGAACTCTGAGATTAATCTTTCGGTTATCCCCCCGGATGCCTTTTTCATTTTCATTCTCTCTTTTCTTTCATCATGAATGATAAATTGAAATCCGTAAGTGTGTACGTTGGATAAATTTCCAATCAATAACTTATCACACATTGTGGACCCTTTAATACACACATATATCCATCAATAAACAAACAGATGTAATGCTCCATTCAAAAGGGTGCTTTATTTGAATTTAAAACAAACTTTAACCCGAAGAAGACTATTCTTCCAGGGGATTTCAATTAAAACGGGGACCCACCTCGATACCCCTGAGGTTGTGGCGAAACTCGGGGCAGATGAACGAGCATCCCGCGTAAGCGGCGTCCACGTGAAGCCAGACGTCGAACTCCTCGCACACCAGGCCCAATTCGTCCAGCCGATCGAAGCTGCAGCAACTGGTTGTGCCAAGTGTGGCCACACACTGCAGGAGACGAACACAACATACAGTAGATGGGTAGATACACTAGGACAATTCATATTATCAGTGCCAATTATCCAACCACTTAAAGTGGTAATTCTAGTCGTTGGGCATGCTCTAATCTGACCCCAGGTTGAGTGAACCGGGATAGCGCACCTTAGTATTTTTCACCGTCCTGTGAGGGAAATGTCTTTGTATTTTAAAACTTATTATTTCGCGGCTAATTAGAAATAGCTAAAAAAAAGTTTGTATGAACCGAGAAATAAACTAATTTGCGAAATTAAAATTTTAATTAATCAGTTTGATCGTTTCCTACTCTAGGTCTCCCCGACTTGAATGTTGGAACGATTCATCAGTTTGCAGCGGGCAAGTTTCTGCTCTGGAGAATTAATATATATATAATCCAGCAAACACTATTAGTGGGATTACTAAATAGGTCGGTGGAACGTGAATTGGGTCGTGATTCCAATCCGGTTGTCAATCGAATCAATCAACTGTGTCAGACACTGCGAGGTAGCTCGTGATGTCCCGGGGGTCGAATATTTTGAAAGCTTGATGATTGATTAAGTAAAGATGTGTTGCTGCCTTTGAAAATTTCCAATTCCTTTTCAGAACATAAAGCTCTTCTGATGGTCAGGCAAAATATTAGTCCCTTTCTTGTTTAAGCTTTTTAAACATAAGATGAATCGATCCCATCCAATTGAAAGGTACCGAAGAAATTATTTCAACATACAACGGTCCCACCCAGACGACGTCTTCTCCAAAACCACTGGTTTAAAAGAGACGTAATTATCCCGTGTAGATTTCTTCGCTTAATTTCCACAAACGCACCCAGCTTTACCTGGTGTTTGTTATGCCTTAAAATGCTTCGGCGTTGCCAAATCTCTACACAGGTTTCGCCGAAATCTCATTAGTGATCCATAATCCCCGCGGTAATGAATGTTATCTTTAAAACGTGGGATTAGCGCTGTTTTATTTTAATCTATCAATGTTCCAAAATAGGCTAGCAGAACCTACGTAGAAGGGCAACTTGCCAGCGGCCAAATCCTCTTGGATTGCAGCCCTCAGAGCCGCACCAGTGAGTTCGTACTTGTCGTTGGTTGGCAGAAGCCGCAGTTGCAGCACATTTAAAAGAGCGGCTTTTTCCACCGAGGTGTGTGCCTTGAACAAGATCGACGGCAAGGGGGTTAGTCATACGATGAATCACCACGATCTTGGTTTATTGCTCTTGTGAGACATTTATAGCTGCGTTTTTTGTTACGTTTTTTATGAATCCACGTGATTAAGTTTTTTTATTGAATAGGGTTTTTTTCTATAGGGACCAACTGAAGCATTCGAAGACCAATGCTATCATCGCTTCTAGATTTCTGTGAAATGATGGTACCGATATAATGTTAGAATTAGCCACTTAATTTGACTTTACCTCTGTTGGGGAACCGTTTTGGTTCCCAAGAAACTATAATTGAGTTAATTTAATTAATTTCCGAAAAAATACAGACAACCACTCCGTGTTAAATGGTCTCCACATGGCTTTTCCCACCCCTTCTGTTTGCATTCTGTCTTGTCAAAATCTAATCAATTGAGGGACTCATTCCTCACACTCCAGATGTTCAAATCAACTTTCTAGAACTCATCCGGCGTCATATCTCTCTCTTCAATGGCTTCCGGTTGGTGTGGCTTCTGTTATACGGGATATAAAAACCTGCTTCTAACTTTCACTGACTCATCCTAAATGGAAGCAAAATAAGACATTTTTGGTTAGAAAACAAGTGAAGCAATTTGATGACCTCATTAGCATCATGAACACAGGAGCAACTATTTAGCCTTGTAATGACAACCCTTCAAGCCTAATAAACTGTTCATCCAGCGCCACGCATCTCGCATTCGCACCGTCCAAGCGAATATCGAGAGATTGCAGCCTGCCAATGGGTTTCGCAATTGGAACCAGAACTAGACAAAAATCCACCCTAGCTTCACCTGTAATTGACTCAGTCTACATCACTGCTTTCCATAAAGCAGCAAGCGCATTCACTTGTCGGAGATAGTAGCACGAAGGAAACTAGCTGCATTCATGCTTTACTATGGAGAGCACTCTAGACAAGGAGTTTGAAATCAAGACTAAATGTTGTGTCGCCTTTTGCGAAACCTTGCCAATTTATGATGCCCACGATTTCGTATTGCTATACGAAGACACCAATTAATTCAAACCCAAATATGACTAGCAAAGAGCACTTGGTTGACAGCACATAGCGGTGAGCGTCTGTAATAGGCCCGAGTTCTATGTGTGTTGGTTACGCCTTGGATAAGGCCACGGCCAATCTTACCACCTCTTCGAGAGGCAATGGGGCTCAATAACTTGTTCAATACTTCCAAGAATCTTCATGGAAGTGTCATCAATGAAGGCGGCCAATCACACCATCTCTTCGCGAGGCGGTAATTATTGGTCATCCATGAAGCCGGCAGATGCTCTGGCCGCACGAAAGCAGTAAAAATGGTCGTCCGGGTTATCAAAAATGCGAAGCGCCTTGCACCTACCAGGCTGGAGGCGTAACACACGAGTTTGGACATGGCCTCGTATTTTGTGGATTCCGGGTGATCAGCAGTAAACTTCGCGATCGCCATATTGCGAGCCGCCATCATGGTGATTATTGTTTGCTCGCTACAGGTTGTCTGCGGAAATAAAATTTAAAACAGTACATTTAAACATTCTTAAAAGCAACAGAGGCTTTCGAATGCCCCTTTCATTATTCCACAACGAGTTGTGAAGAGCGTGGGTAATTATTTGATGGGCTTAGTTCGCAAACTAATCTTTACTTTGCTGCGATTTGTTTGAAAGTTTTCCCTGCTTCACACCATATTGGGTCGAATTCTTTGTTTCCCAAAGGCAATGTTTCGATACTGAATTATGCGTTAAACGACCTAGAGAGGGATCGTCGTCGTAGTCGTCGTCGTCGTCGTCGTCGTCGTTGTATTCAATAGAACGTACCGGCCTCCAAAGTGCAAATTAAAACGTAATTTTATGATTATTTATTAAAGCCTGCGCCTTTAAAACGGCATAAAAACCTCGGATAGTATATGTATAGTTGAACCGAGCCCGAATATGCAAAGGAAGAAAATTCGCTTCGCAACTGCCTAACACTTAACCACGAGTCAATGAGTGGGAGAAAAACCAATTTACGTACCCCAATAACACCGCCGCCTTCACAAACACCATGCAGGAAGAAATCTGGAAGGCCCAGCATCTTTGCCAGCCAATCAACCATGATCATTTCGAGCTCTGTGCTGCATGGCGAAGATGCCTAAAAGAAGATCATGTCCGTATGAAAGTCGGCCATTTGGATCGACCCGAAATAGATAAGCGGGTGTGAAGACACCCCAGATCACATGCACAGAACTGTTGTTTGCATTTTGGTTTCGTTTAAAGAAGACCACTTTCATGGGTAGGAATGGATTCGGCAAATGCTATAAGGCGTAAGGTGACGTTGTGGCGTTTTAAAATGCTATTTCTAAGAAAACTGCTTTGGGTTCGTTGAACAGATCAAAACCGCCTTTTAATTGCCGCAAAACATAAAAAAATGGATAGAATTTCCACGGAATATTTTGTATCACCGAACTCCGCTGTTTTGGGTCTGCTTTGTTTTCTGACATGTAAACTGTTATTGTACGCACCTCTGTTTTTTAATATCCATACTATTTTGGGGGCGCGTTATGAAAACTTATAAACTTCGAGAGGTAAATTTGCTTTTCTTGCAAAATTACCTCGTTGTTATTTCGTGCATTCATATGCACGTATTCTGCGTCGTCTGTATATGATCGCCACTTAATGTATCGTTTTGTTTGTTTTAAATGTTGATGCTGAACGGCTTGGTGCCCGTGTTCTCAATAAAGCGAATACCATTACTATCAGTATCGTATTTGTCCAAAAAAAAGAGTGGAGTGTTTCAAGACGCCTAAGCGACATGATACAATACGATCACGCTAACAAATATTCAGATCGTTTTGGGTATCAAAATGGTAGCGGAAGAGTTATCTCGTCTTAAAAGGACTGAATAAGCTACCAGAACGTTGAATATTGAAAATTAAATTGAAAATAAAACGAAAAACAACAGACCTCCTGAATGATTTAACATTTATTATTCGATCGAACGACCTCTAGCAAATGCAAATGTATTTTTCTCGTTAACTTAATCAAGCCATAACACTAATAATTTGTAATTATATATGGGTGGGTAGGTGCTTAAAATATTAAACTCAGCTTAGGCCCTTCTAATTTGTTTTTCCTGTTACCTATTTGCAGAAATGCTTCACTATCGTCTGGAATTCGGATGAGGCCGGAACAGGTTGGGTTAAGACACAAAGAAGCAAACGTCCTCGAAAGCTTTTCCTGCTATTGAATACAGTGAGGCCATTCGAGACATAGTTTGATGGGATTGCTTTTGATGGCGTTGGCCGAATCGCAGAAAACTTCGGGGGACGTGAAACTTACCCAAGTGAACCCGATCCCGCCAATGCCACTTCCAATTATGTCCGCGCACACCGCAGGGTACGAATTGGCTGTAGGGAAGTAGGCATGGAAGTGGGGGTGATTCCAGTGAGTAACCTTAAAGGGGAAGCAAGAATATTATTTGTTCTAATTTCATTCAAATACGACTTGTATGAGGTCTAGTAGCATTGTCTCTGACCTTGGATATGCTTCTAATTCCTCACACACCCTTATCGCATCCCTCCGATCTGTCCTTTGATTCGCTTTGGAGGTTTCGAGAAATATTTACAAAAACAAACAAATTTTGGACCTATATGCGAGCATATTTTTAAAACCTGGGAGCCAGCTTATAATTATTGCATAATTACCGTCAATTTCAAGAATTCAAATAACTCGTTTTGATTTTTAATGCTTATGTTTATTTTTTCATTAAATGATTTGTTAAACGCCTGCCAATGATGGATCAGCCTAATTAAACGCGTTTTGACTAACTGCCTATATGTACATTTCGTGTAACCGTTTAAAAAAAGCAGCGTCATAAATTAGTTGCGAATACAAAATTGCAATCCGTTTAATCGGGTGTTCTCCTTGATTTTAATCATGCGTACCTTCTGCAATCCCTTCATACGGTGGTAAGACGCAAGTGAAACATTCTTTGGCAAAGGCTTATCGCTTCAACCTGCAACATTTATTTGCAAGTCTACCGTTTAGCCTAAAAAACGCCTTCCAACCCAGTCTCGAATACCAACTCTTCCCTGCTGCATTTCCAAGAATGACTGCAAGTGAGTTCATTGAAGAATATATTGCATACCCCGGGTAGCAAGCAGCGGTCCACATCTTCGAAAATATCCGTCATTGAGGTGCCGTCTAGTGGTGGATCCTTCGGGATTCGGGGCAAAAGAAATCCGGGCTCCACGTCGGGGAATGGACGGTGAATCTCCACTCCCTGGAGGTAGTCAACCAGCTTGTCGACGGCCATCTTACAGCTTCTTCGCATATCTGCGTAATACTGTCTCTCCAGTTCGCGTCTCTCTGAATTACAAAAAGATCGAGGCGAAATCGATGGAGGAGATGTTCAAAGGAAAATTAAAAAAATCACCAAAATTTAGATTCCCCGTTTTCTTTCCGGAATTGGGGGAGAATCAAAAACGTCGTAAAAAAACTATAGATCTGGATCGAGCTTCCTAAGTGTAATAAACTTAATAATGCCAAACTATCGATCTTGTTGTCTCAATGCTAATAAATCGATTCTCAACAAATTTATTAATTTTCACTCGTTGCTAACAAATGCATTGTTTAACCTGCTGCCGCGGTTTGCCTTAAAGAAACATTTCTTCGAGACATCAATCTGGATAAAAAATTTATGCCTGAGAATTTCGAATGCTTCCGTCAGGACAGAGTGTCTATAGGTCCGAGAGGGAAGGTGTCGCGATGTGATTCAATCTGAGCTGGTTTTTTTACTACGACGCCAGTGCTATTGAAGGTGTTGGTGTTTTGAACCATCCAAGGTCTCTTAAAAAATGTAAGTCTGTGACAGTCTTTAGCCCGTATATGCACCAATTCTCAACAAGAGCGGATATAGACAAGTTATATGATTCAATGATACTCTTTACTTCCTTTACTACCCTTTTAACTTCACATCGGCTTTGCATATCACAATGTCACGCTCCCGCATCGTTTCTCAACTGTGTGAAGATGGTGTTCAATGATGGTTGATTAATTGGCTTCAAAATTATTTCTCTGACCGACGGCAACTCGTAAGAGTCGGAAACGAAGCCTCCTCATCTTCCTTGCCCAATAACTGCTATGTGCTGCTTGGCGCAGTGCTATCACCATTCCTTTTTAACTATTACACGTCTAGCCTAACGACGTGACACAAATACAACTACGTGGATGACTTGAATTTATGTCATGCCTGCAAGACGAATGGGGATTCTCACCAGCTCGGGCAGCCATTCACAGAGGTACTCGAGTGGTCTACGGAAAATGGCCTTCGACTGAACTCATCAAAATGACACTCCGGAAATTAACTCACGGCACAATTTAGTCTCGAGCTCAAAATAAAAATTCCTTGGCGTTATTTTCAACAGTCGGTTATCTTGGAGTGATCATGTGGATGCCGTCTTCGGTAAATTTTGTCGTCTCTGCTTTTTAGTTCGCCGGTTGAGGAGATTTGCATTGAGCTCTAGCAGCATAAAAACCTTTGTCCAAGCCTGTACAATCCCCCTTATTGTATATTGTTCCCGAGTAATTTTTCCCGGCCTCAAATGTTCTGAATTGTACACCCTCCAGAGGCTCTCGTTTTCTCGTGCTTTTTAAAATTATCTCGTTTTATAGTGACCTGCCTATGCTCTCCATCAAAGAGATCATCGTTCAGCTTCACTTTAATAGTTGTTCACAAATCGCTGCTCGTATTTCAAGTGACCCCTCCCATCCCCGTAAGCAAAACCGTTCAATGCACACAAGAACGGTGGCATATCGCAATCCGGTTATTCCTTATATTGCCCAGATTTTTAGTTTCACCAAAGCAGATGAAAGTTTTGTTCCTCGTGGCGTCAATAAAGCGTTAACAATTATTATTATTATATGAAATGATACAAGCATAATGACGAAATTAGAACATGCAAAACTTACGATTAGTTTTGTAGCAACCGCCATTTCTCGTTCCGTTCTCCTCGGCCATTCCAAAAGAACCGTGTGATAGAATTTCAGCTTGGCTCCGCTTATAACCCATTAATTGTCCAATCACAAGTGTTAACTAAATCCCATTTGTTAAGCACACTGACTAAGAGATGACTTTCTGGAAATTATCACATCTACTTTTAAAATTAAGTAGAAACCTGTTTCCGCGGCAGCCTATAAGCGTTGACCTTTTCTCTTGGAGGCAGAGAAGCTAGCCATGACGAGGACGGATAGAAAGGAGGTCGTCCTCGTGTGGAGGACTCCGAACATGTCGCTGAGCTCTTTTTCTTGAGGTGCGTTCATATTGGCACCCTGGTCGTTGTGCCGTTGTTTCGGTTCTCCGTAACGGAAGAACCATTCGTCTCGTGGTATACAAGCTACCTCGATGCCGCTCGTTGCTTTTGCATCGACCCATTGACTTTCTGGGAAATATCACATCAATTTATTTAAAAATGTGTAGTTACGTGTTTCCGGGCAGTCGCCGTCGAGCTCTTGATACCAGCCAAAGGTATTCTGCGTTAGGCTTATCCCGAAATACGCAATCAGTCATAACCACTGAACTTAGTTTCCCGCGACATAAACCCACGTCATTTGCGATCAGATTTGGTTTTTGAACGTTTTATGCCTGAGATAATTCAAATTGGTTTCGAAAGGATACCCATCGCCATTGCAGGAGAGAAGCCAATCAGTAGATTAATGAACATTTTAATGGATAACAGTAATAAAAACATCTAAACTTGTTGTCGACTTCTGCACCCGCACAGCAGAAGGCCTGACCAGCGTCTGGAAGCACGACTGCGGGAATTCGTCGACGTTGCAACATGGTGTTGTTCTATGGAAATATACACAAGTGTGAACTAATGTACATCGAAGGCTATTGGGCGTTTAATAAACAGAGTCCTTACCTGTTTGATTGTTATTCAGCATGGGACCAACGATGTTATCTACAACAGCAAACAAACCGATTTAATGATTGAGATATGTTTTGGTAAACATCTAAGCCACCAACTCACAAGTCAATATCCGGCGCCGAAACCTGACCCAGATCGATTGGCGATCTAGCGTATCGTTTCCGGAATCATTGTAAGTGGGTGATGTACAAGAAGGGGCTTCCGTTTGGACTATTTCCGAATTATGACTGCATGTAAGATTACTCAAAACCACACTTCTAGAGAGCTCTTTCGCCGTGTTCCTGTAAAACTCGTCATCAACATTACTGGTAAGAAGGCCTGGGGCGAGCTGGCTTTGTGTAAGACATTTGGAAGTTGAGCAAGGGAAGGAAACACTGCCGGTGTGTGCGTTTTCGTCCAATGCCCAGGAGTCCATCTCACTGGGCATGTCATTACGGGTGTCATCTTGTGTTTCTTCCGATTCAGTTTGCTGACTGAATTGAGTAGATCCAACGTGGGATTTGAACAGTACAGTATTGACCAATGTCGTGTCAGTCCCAATATTGCTATTTAGGGCAACGACATTGACAATTGTCTTGCTGTCACTGGAACAGCAGTTGTATTGGCTTGGCGTATCATCAATAGTGATATGTGAATATGCAATGGGTATTACTTGGTCTGTTTCGGAGGCGTTGAAAGCGTCGAAAGAAGATTTGTTGCTATTTTCACCGAAGGCCTCGAGGCTGGGCAATGTGGATCGTTGTTTAGATATAACGGTGTCACGGTTGACGCCAAGAACAGTCGTGTTGACATCCATTGGTTTCGTGATTGTTGTGGCGAATGTCGATTCGGAGAGTGGAGAGACCAAAGATGTGGTACTCACGCCTCTCTCAACTTGATCCATAGGGATTGCTGGTGTCTTAGCGAGGGTGACAGCAGCGTCACAACGCAATTGTTCCGTTGCGTTTACGGTAATTTCAGCCAAGCAGTTATTCGTGGAGCTGCCTTTTACATGGACCGCATCGTAGATGGTATCGGAAACACTCTCTTCTTCAGGGTCAAGCCCAGCAGTGGAATGAAGGTTTTCCTTGGTAGTGAACCGGCGATGCCCAAGAACCGGTTCGGATTGCGCCCGCGCCATTTTCGGCCATTTCGCCTCGACCTCCGACCCTAAACAATAGAAATCGGTGTGTTCATACTTTTCTCTAAAACAGTGAGGCTTTTTTTAAACAAATGTTTTGTTTCTTACCACTTTGACCGAAAGGTGGTGTGAACAGAAGGCGACACAGTGTCTTGCGAATCGTACAAAACAGGTGTCCTGATGGCACAAATAACAGTGCGGTGATAACGAATGCCACTATTCTAAGATGGCCAAACAGCCATCCGATGAAGCCCGATTGCCAACATAGCAGCCAGAATACGTCAACAGCAAGGCAAATGGCTGAAATTATGAACAGAACCGCGTCATAATTGGCAAAAAACCAGTTAGTAAAAGAAATGAAGATATCGCTACTAGTGCACTCACACAATTTTGCAGTTTGCCAAACGAATTCCAGCACACAACGCATGATTTGTTCGAGCGTTGAGACGACAAGTGGCCATAGTTCGCTTGCAGCGTGTCCATCAATGAAAACACACGACACACAAACCCAAATTATCCAAAGAACGAGAAATATCATCATAGACGAGAGTTTGCACTGGAAGCTTGAAATTGTGATCACAAGTGAGGATATAGATTTTTAACGTACGTTTGAATTTGAAAAAAACCTGCATTCCCAAAACAGCTGATTTTGGCAACTGGAGATTAAAAGGCGCCGCCTTATTTCTGACGTTGTTAATAATGATAATAGTGGTGAAACTAAAATTCGGGACGAATAAGGAATGACCGGATTGCGATATGCCGCCGTTCATGTGGGTATTGAACGCTATAGCCTACGCATTGGTCGAAGAGATTTACACTTAGATAAACTTTAAAGAAGAAAATTGAAGGGGCGCATAAAATACAAGCAGCGATTAGTGAACAACTATTAAAGTGGCGTTCAACAGCGATCTCTTGGATAAAGAGCATAGGCAGCCACTAGAAAACGATATTATTTAAAAAGATTACATAGGGTGTACAAGTCAGAACATTTGAGGCCGGCGAAAATGACTGGGGAAAAATATACAATAAGGGGAATTATAAAGGGTTTGACAAAGGTTTTTATACGGCTAGATCTTAAATAAGGTCTCTTGAACCGGCGAATTAAGAAGGAAAGGGATAATACAAGTAAGTGGAAGTGCACGTCATCTTCTAATCGTTCGTGTAACTCAACAACCCTAATTCAATCAGATCTGCAGCGTTACTCGTAGATAGCGAAACAAAACTATTGACTTTGTTGCTACTTATGAGTTACAAATGCATCTGCAATAAATAATCCCCGGCATTCACTTCCGGAATCATTGTAGGTGGGCGATTTACGGCTAGAGCTTAAACCAAGTATAATGAACCGGCGAATTAAGAAGGAAAGGAAGAATACAAGTGCAAGTGCACGTAATCTTCTAATCGTTCGTGTAACTCAACAACCCTAATTTAATAAGATCAGCAGAGTTACTCGTCGATAGGGAAAATAAAAGACGGTTTCGGCATTCATCAATGAGTTGAACGATATTTAAGGTTTTGCTTGACTTTGATGCAGGGAGCTGTAGAGGAGGTGTTTGCGAAACACATATTCTGAATGCGGCGTTTTCGAGAGTTGAATCAGATGGGGAATCACAAAGGTAGAACACGTTGTTGGTTGTGCATTACTGAGAAGGTAGGAATATGTTTAAAATTTGTTTCAATTGCCGTCGTTCGCAAATAGTCAGCAAATAGTGCTCGATTGCGTGGTTTTTCCTTTTCATCACAACATACAATTCTGGGAAAACCTTGGCAACCGATATCTCAGATAATGGTTTCAATCCTTTCTTGCTGTACATTTTCACTTTTTTTGCAATTTTTACGTTTTCCCGGCACTGCTACACTCGCATTGACTTGTCAGAATGACCCACGCGATGTATCATTGAAAAATTAGGCTTTGGATCACCATGCAAGAATAATGAATTTCGCGTAAACAGCAATAAACTCGCGTTCTAAAACATTCGCTGCCAGCACACAAATCAAACATTTGCTCACGCGGTACTCACAATGTTAGTCGCATTGCGAACAAAATCGGCAACACTCCGTTTTGATGGCGGTCGGTCGGAGGTTTCGGGATGGCAATCTGTGGTGATTGCTAACTTTAACTATTAATTGTGTTTAACTATGCTGACTATTGTACCGCACTTTTAAGAATATTCTAGACAACATCGCTGCACGTGTCTTCATTCGTTAAAGGTCTCGGTTGGCTTATAGAGTAATACCGATATTACAGACAATTCGTCTACTCTATATTCAGGGTTAATTCAACCCACCATACAATACTACCACATTTGGCGTCGCAACTATGTCATAAACTAACCTCGAATCCTTATCAGTTAATTACCCAAGATAATCTCGCGGAAGAAAAGAAAGCGGCTTATTTTCTGAATGCCATTGTTAAAGATGCTTATGCTCTGGTGAAGAACTTGGTTTATCCGGATATTCTCATTAAAATTCCCCTCGCCAAGATCCAGGAAGCTATTATTCAGCATTTTCAGCCTTAAGCTTTTGAGGCTGCTGAACGAAGTAAATTCCATACTCTCATGCGAAAATCCGACCAAAACATCCGGGATTTTATACTTTTACTTCAGACTAAGGCCGCAAAATGCAACTTTGAAGCTCAATTAGACACGCAATTGCGCGACCGTTTTATTGCAGGCATCAATGATCCTAATCTCCAAAGGCAATTACTATTACTCAAGAATCCTACATTCAAGAGTGTTCTTGCTATATGCGAACAATTCCAAGATGTCTCGAACATTGTCAAAATATCTGTTATTCCAGATCTTGTGTTTCACTCCAGATATATCCCTAGGAGAAAAAACGCGCGGATATTCAAAAAACGCAAAAACAAGACCGATAATTCATTTAGTACTTGTCATTCGTGTCGAAAATTGCATTCACGGGAGCAATGTAAATTCCGTGATGCGAAATGCTATAATTGTGGCAAAAAAGGCCACATAAAATCGGTCAGCAAATCAAAGGTTTGTGCGATTACTAATGATTCAGACGACAATATATCCGATATGGCTCTGATGAGTTCTAGCAGTCAGAGCGGTAGCCATATTTCCAAGGAACTTATGAATTCACATGAAAAAAACATGTCCTTCGTTGTTGATACCGGGAGTGTGGAATCGCTCATTCCCATCCATGCATTGAAGAAGTTCTGTTCACGTCCATGTATACAGAAGACCGACCAGTCGATTATTGGTATCACTGGTCATTCATTGGAAATCCCTGGCTTCTGTATGATTCCTATTGTCTAAGATGGTACCAGATTCCCATGCAAATTCTTGGTGTCGGCAACGAGTCCGGCTATTATCGGTTTGAACGTCATGAAGCAGCTCCATTTCCAACTGAGTTTCTATTCATTACCAGCAGTTGAGTCCGAGTTAAAAGATCTGGTCCAAAAGTGCACCAGAGTGACTGGTGGAATGAAAATTCTCAAAGTCAAACTCGAGGTTACCGTAGATCCCATGTTCTTGAAGCGGAGGATTATTGCCTTCGGCTTATGAGACTCTGTTTAACTGGCTCTAAACAAATTGATGGAGCGTTACATATTGACTCCAGTGAGATCCTATGTTTTTGAAGCGGAGGATTATTGCCTTCGGCTTACGAGACTCTGTTGAACTGACTCCGAACCAATTGGTGGAGCGTAATATACTGACTCTAGTGAGCTGTTCACAATGGGCCACTCCCATTGTGACACCACTAAAATCCGACGGTTGTACACCCGGGATATGTGGTGATTAGAGGATGACACTCAATCGCCGATTGTTACAGAAGACATGCACTACTCCGGAACCAGAAGACATCTTCTATAAATTCATGGGGTCGAGTGTCTTCTCCAAAATTGATCTAAAAGATGCCTACTTACAGATTCCACTGGATGACGAATCCAGTTTGCGGACTGTTATTAATGCACCCTTTGGGTTATTCAGGTACAACTTCCGACCTTTTGAGCTAAATGTTGCGCTGGCTATTTTCCAGGAGTGCAGTAATGGCATATTGGATAGCCTTATTGGTATTGAAGTTTACCAAGATTACATATTTGTCCATGGTGTCAGCAGGCATGATCATGACGAGAGATGAAAATCTCACTCAAGTGACTTCGAAAATCCCTTCCGCCTCTTTCGGTTCGCGACTCAGCCGAACTGCTCGGCAGGACGTCTTGCAGGCCCGATCTCGACATTCGCTTTGAACAACTTGCCGGAAAGATGTTTCAAACGCAATAAAATTTAAATAATCTAACAATGAAACAGTCAAACCAACCCAAATTAATAATAGTCTATTCAAAATATTGGTTTTATATAAATAAATAAAAACATCGTTTGAGTCGATTTCGTAAACAGCAATATGCTGAAGCACGACACTTATATCAAACAAACCGATAGACTTTGTTGCTACTTGCCATCCACCCCACCGAACACAAAATAAACGAGCAACTAATCAGGAAAACTGACTATGAAGGTCCTAGTGTAACGGTCTTCTTACACTCAACCAAATTCGTTGACTTTGTCGATTTTAAGATTGTTCAGTTTGTTTCCTTGTTCTCTTTGCGAGTGTCTCCAACACCTTGTGGGTCAAGTTATTATTCACTCGTGCGTAGTGTTATTCGAAGCTGCGAATGTGTTGCTTCATATCAAGCCACCTCTACAATGAGTATGCGATTGGACTCACATGAATATCGAGAGGTATCAGTGTGTCAGAGATTGTAAATTAACTTTAAAAAGCCGATTCAGGTTGTTCAGAGAGTGTTATGTTGAATGCAACCTATGTCTCCCAAAAACGGTATACAGGTATGCACAGGACATTCGCAACTCAAACGATGTCTCTTGCCATTATTTTTATAAATATAAGTTAGCATACAAAAAAACGTGGACTAGCAACGTCATTGGTCACAGACGTATCCTACTTCATTGGATTAACGTTAATCGTTTCGATGTTCATTGTTTTTCTTATTTGGGGCCAGGAAATACCCACCTATACAGCAGTAGAACATCTCAAACATGTTAAGCATTACTACTCAAGAAGTTTAAGCATGCCCCCAAACAACAAACCGTCGACCCATGACACTGTGTGTCGTGTTGCAGTTCCTAGTATGCAGGCACAATCGAATCACGCGGTCATTGGTCAACAGCACACACAAAATAACCAAATGCCCACCTCCAGCGAGTATCCAATCTACGGAATTATAAACATAAAAATAAACTTAGTAGTAATACGGAATCATCGACACAACATTTATCAAAATGTTGAAAAGGTCAATCAGTCAGAACTAGCCTCCGGTATCGTCATTTCGAGGAAAAGAATATCTCGGCCAGTAAATTATTCCTTATGCTGAATGAATTCTCTCGCGACAGTAAATTGAGTGAGGTTAGAAAGAATAGCAAATCTCGGCAAACACACCTCTCACCTAAACAGGTCACCGGCTGGTTTACCAATTGGAGAGCTAGATATCCCAGCAAGTAAGGTGAAGCATTGTCCAACTGAGGTAGTCCATCGGGGTTCAGACAATTATTATCGTGACGACGTTACGCCTCTAACGTTGGGGATGCCTATCTCTTCAATTGCGAAACCAGGCTTGAACCTTTTAAGTATTTCTGTGTGTTCACTTATACTCGTTGTAAATTTTAAAGTTAAATTTAATGATACTGTCGTGATTCGCAGTTCGACGATAACTTAACCCGCTAAACCTTTTTATGACATACGCGCCTAAAAAGGGTAATATAAGAGAATGCAAACCAAAGTATAATCAAGATTCTTTTCTTGATTTAATTGTACAAAGGCACAACGTTAAGTCGGCACTCGAGCGTTCGTGGGCGGAAATCGGTTCGTGTGTCTTAAAACAAAAGGGGGTTTTTAAGGTCACTACAGAGCTCCCTCCGTAGACTCTTCGTCGAGAGGAGAAGAGATACAATAAGGATGGCTGGTGGGGAGTCAAGTTAACGGGCAAAGTTTTTTACATGCGGGGGTGTGCGGCTGACGCGACCGCTTCGTGTACGGGTGGTCGTCAATGCGTCAGGCGGCACCGGACTGATTCGGGCAGGAGCATGAGAAGATGACACAATAGATTTTCCTGGGGAAATCGCGTCGTTCGGCTGGCCAGTCAGTTCGGGCGGATTGCGAATTGGAACAGTATTGAAAAAGGGTTCTTGAGTCGATTAATTGAAACCGTTTCATGGCGTCCATTAATGGATATTTTAAACGTTTTATCCGAACGGGAAAGAACCGGAAAAGGACCATCATATGGTGGTTCAAGAGGACGACGGACTCGATCACAGCGGAGAAAAACGTGGGTGCTCTTTTGCAGTTGTGGGTTGACCTAGGAGCCTGACTTCTGGGGTCTGGTTTTTTTAGGCGAACGCTCCAAGCAAAACTGCATAGCCTCTGAAGAACATCGGAGACTAACAGGGACGGATCAGCTGCTCTTGGGTTAACAAAGTCACCCGGTAAGCGGAGAGACAAATTCCGCCGGGCAGGAGTCGACGTCGGGTTTTAACGTCACACGAATGCCAAGCAGGACGAGAGGCAAATTGTTTACCCAATGTTATCGGTCATCCTGAGCCATGAGGCAGGACTTCAGTGTTCGATGGAGGCGCTTAACCATCCCATTGGCCGCGGGATGGTAAGAAGTTGTGCGGATTCGCTCGCATCCAAGAAATTGGCACATCTTTTGGAAAAGCGTTGATTCGAATTGTGCCCCTCGAGCGTTCGTGGGAGGAAATCGGTTCGTGTGTCTTAAAACAAAATGGGGGTTTTAAGGTCACTAAAATACAACGTGACAATGATAAAACGAATACCATTATTATTATTATGGGGCTTAGTGTATCCGGAAACTATGCTGAAAGTGAATAAGAAGAACAGAACGCAATTCAAAGGGATTTCTTCAAATTGTAAGAGTACATCTGAAAATAATTATTCATCACGAAACCTTGCAATATCACGGAACACTAACTCTAGTGTCCCATTGATTTTCCATTACATTATTTATCTTCGTTCTGCAGCAATTTATTTTAACTTTTTTGCAGATTAAATTTTCCTTTATCCCCTTTTTATTAAATCTGCGCTCGATAATGTGGTGCTAGTTGTAAAGAAAGTCCATTCACACAGTAATATCTATAAAGAGGACTATGGCCACTGATAGCGTGTCTGAGATTTGGGACGACAACCACTGTAAAAGACAAATTGGATTATTCTGGGTTTATTTAAACTCAGCTACTAAGCGTTATTCAAGTCGAGTTAACTGTTTCTTCATCATCTCCGTTGTATCCTGATTAGAAATGTTCTTTCACTCAATAACTCTCCAATCAATTCAATTAAACAAAGAACCGTGTACATTAAAAGCGCTATCATAAGCCACCACAAGCGCAAAACTCTCCCGATATGGACGGTTTAGGTATATGTGGCCCCTTAACTTTCTAGGAGTTGCGAATTGAAGGCTCAATTGTTTATCTTTCTAGACTAGCTTGACAACTCAGTTGTGGGGTCACGTAATACACGGGACTTTGCCATATATTTAAGTAATTAAAACGAAATTTGGTGAGTTGTGTGCGATGTTAGAACTATAATTATTGTTGATATTATTTAAAATGCACATAATGGAGAAATAATACTCCTTGTTTTCCTGTTTGGCTTACAAACATCAACAACCCCTTTATCCTCTCTAATAAAACACGCTTTCACTTTAGGGGGCTAATGTGTGTTTGAGTATGAACACAGTCTCCCCGACTCTTGCTTAAAGGTGCGAGGATGGTTACAGCTAGTCGTTTTTTAGTTTTGTCTGGAGCAGGAGTCTTTGCTTTAATGACCGTGGTGTTAGATAAGACCTGAAATACGCAAGAAAATCGTATGCGATCAGTTCGAACTGAGATTGTGTCACTTTTAATGAATCCACGGAAAAGACGCACTCGAATATAGGCAATTATTAGAGTGAAGTAATGTTTAAACATATAAATAGAACAAACACCGATAGATATTATGTTTTGGTGGGATAGTGCAAGGTTCGTGTGATTGCAGTTCATTCTTGCAATTCTGCCAACATTTCTAGGCATAGAGTAACGAAAGATGAAATATTACACGCTTAACGTTTTTATTTGCCATTTTAGTTACCAATTTGCTAATTAAACACTCCACCACGGTCATCTCTTCTCTTATTGGTTTTAAGGTCATCGATTCCGCCAATATTGTTGTATCTTTTTAAAACTACAACAGACTCCATATCGACCGTCTCTTAATTAAGAAAGTTTGACATTTTATCCTAGATAGTACCATTGGAAATAATTGCGACGATGCTAGAAGGCCAGCAGCATTTTTAATTGGGTTAATGAGGCTCAGCTTTTCGATTTATCGTCGTCCGTTGACCACTCAACGAAAAACGAAATGCTCAATCACGAGAATCGTATGTTAGTCCCATGGAATAAGCCGAAATTAACTATCAACGGATGCAAGAATACCACAATGCAAACGAGGGGCTTCGTTTCACGAACTTACGGAGACAATTTCACTTTAAAAACCAGATAATAAATTTTAATATCTTTTTTTTAACTGCTGTTACATGAAATCACCGAAGATGTCGATCATAAGCGAATATATTTCATTCAAAATACGTTACAGTTCATTTACGCAAATTGAGTGCTGATTAAAATTTATAATTTCCAACCATAACTCAACTTTAATAACGCTCAGTAGCTGAGATTAAATAAACCCATGATAATCCAATTCTTCTTGTTCAATTTCAGAAACGCTTTGTGCTGACAACTCAGAAAATTGTACGTGCAATAACAGTGATGCAATTTATACAAAAGATCGTCGATTGTTTTGACCTCTTATTGTTATAGGAGTAGTGAACCGAAATTTTGAATGCCTGGTTCCATTTGAATTTAATAAGACAGATGATAGGAGCGCTGAATCAATGGATTCGGAGTGTCTCTAGAAGGGTAATAGAATACTATGCCAAATTAATGATAGTGCTATCGATTCAGGCGCGCCAGGATTCTAACACACAAACGAATCCTAAAATAAAAAATTCCAACCAACAAGATTAGATCATTGCATGTTGAAAAGGCACACTTTATTTTTTTATGAAATATTAAAACATGTACATAAAAAGCGCCATCATAAGCCACCACAAGCTGCGTCTAAATATAGGGCGCACAAATCTCCCGATATGGATGGTTTCGGTATATGTGGCCCCTTAACTTTCGAGGAGTTGCGAATTGGCGGCCGCATACTCCACAATGTATTTCATCCTTTTCAATATGGTTTGCGTAATGATTGTGCAAATAATCGGACGTCTTGAAAACTTTGTCACAGAAGACACATTTGTAGTCACTTTGGTCCATTTCGTGGGGCGAAGATTTTCTACTGCGTTTAAATACGCTGCTAATCATTTATATAGTTCTCGCCTTCTCGGCCGCGCGTGCAACCAATGAGAGATGAGGTGCCTTGGACCAATCACGCGTTGCCTCACAATCTCAACGCGCTATTTCACTCACCGAGATAACCAACAAACAGAAAAAGAAGTTAAACATTTAATTCGCTTCAAAACATATTCTCAACATATCGACCAATGCGTAAGAAACACCGTTCAATGCCTGCAAGAACGGAGGCATATCGCAATTCGGTCATTTTTTGCACTACCCTGCCGACAAACAATGTCTATCCTATGTTTGTTTAAACATAATAATTACCGAAATTAATGTGCGTCTTTCCGTGGATTCATTTAAAGTAACACAATCTCGAAACATTCAAAAGCTGTCACGTAACACATCCTCGTCAGTCTCATATGCTTCTATTTAAATGGGTGATCGAGAAGTGGATGCCTTGTTGTGGCTTATAATGGCGCTTTTTATTTTTAGTTTGTGTGTTCGAATCCTGGCGCGCCTGAATCAAAGGAACAATAATAAATTGTTTAAAGGAATTTTGAACAGTCTTATGAGGCAGATGTGCATGATTCTTGGTTTGATTTAAGAGTGATTAAGTGAAAGAACATTTCTAACCAGGATACAACGGAGATGATGAAGAAACAATTTATCAAATATTCGAATATTCTGATACATGTGGTTTCCGTTGGACAAGCGAACAATGCGGTATAAGCCTTAATTGGTATAAGATGGTTAACAGATGACTTCTTGGACGGTTTCGTATTGCAAAGTTATTTGCAAATTCTGCGGGTATCTGAGAAGTATCTTCCTTGTGTGTGTGTAATTTACGAAATTTTTGAATCTTGAAGAAAATCTCGCCGCAGTCAATGTAAAAAGAGGGTTTGTGTGATGGGCATCTGCGAAGCACTTTTACTTATTGTCATTTCTTAAGCTTTGTTCAACCATTGATAAAACGGCCTATGCTCAGTGGCTTTCTCTTAAATATTTAACAATTACGAAACAGATTCAAGGTAACAGGGCTTTCTTGAAAACGTTTAGTGATCTCTCGAAGTTGACGCGCGTAATTGATAGGGCTTTTAAATGGTTGCCATTGCATGTTTGTCAAACTGTAAACACTCCATGTTCCATTTCATCCACGATCTTATAAATGTGCACCGTGGTTATTTAGTTTATCCATGTTTACCTAATCTGCATCTCCTATTTATATTAATAAATTCATTTTTATTTTTTGTGCCAATAAGGCGTCTGAATTCGGTGTCATTTTGACTCTAGTTCATATGATCAATTGCGTATCAATTATAAAATGCTCGCCTAGTTACAATGCTTCGTTGCTTTGGCAACCCAGAGTAAAAATATAATTATAACTTCAAGTAAATTTATTTCCGCGCATACTTTCAAGTGTCACAGGTCATTTGGGTTCAACACATTTGCGTTGGGTAGCATACTCGATCATCACGCTAGTCATTCTTCATTGCCATGCAGCGTGAGACGAAGCCAAGGCTGCTCCATGAACGCACGGACTTATTTTTTCTCGACGGTTTCCGTTCCGCGCATCGTGCATGGTTACGTAAATGGCGGGCTTTACGTCGCCAGTTTGAAAAACCAATTCAGGCGGTTTTCGAGCTTAATGGCTGCAGACCAAAGATAAATAATGGAATGGAAAATCAATAAGACACTAGAGTTAGTGTTCCGTGATATTGCAAGGTTTCGTGATGAATAATTATTTTCAGATTTACTCTTACAATTTCAAGAAATCCCTTTGGATTGCGTTCTGTTCTTCTTAGTCACTTTCAGCATAGTTTCCGGATGCACTAAGACCATAATAGTAATGGTATTCGTTTTATCGTTGCCACGTTGATCATAAAACACACCGAAATACTTAAAAGTTTCAAGTCTGGTTCGCCTTACTTGCTGGGATATCTAGCTCTCCTATTGGTAAACCAGCCGGTGACCTGTTTCGGTGAGAGGTGTGTTTGCCGAGATATGTGATTTTGTATAACCTCAAAACCATACAAAATAAAAACGCAAACTTCTACACATTTGGAAAACGAAGGCGATTCTCCGCGTGTTTTTAAGTTGACAAGCTGTTGGAGACACTCGCAAAGAGAACAGGAAAATAAGCAGCGCAACTAATACTGAACGCGAGACAACTAGAAAGCGACAAAGTAAACTAATTTGCATGTATTAAAGAAGGTCGTTGAGTGTAAGTAGACCGTTACACGATGAACTTCCATGTCAGTTTTCCCGATTAGTTGCTCGTTTATTCTGCTTTCGGTGTGGTGGATAGCCAGTTGCAACATAGTCTATAGTTTTGTTGGATATGAGTCTCGTGATTCAGCATATTGCTGTTTACGAAATCGATTAAAATGATATTTTTATATAAAACCAATATTTTGAATAGACTATTATTTATTTGGGTTTGTTTGATTATTGAAATTTTATTGCTTTGGAAACATCTTTCCGGCAAGGTGGTTCAAAGCGAATGTGGCGATCGGGCCAGCAAGACGTCCTGCCGAGCAGTTCGGGAGAGTCGCGTACCGAAAGAGGCGGAAGAGCTTTTCGAAGTCACCCGAGTGGAATCTCCATCCCTGCCGCAACCTCCGACCGACCGACCGACCGCCATCGAAACGGAGTGTTGCTGATTCTGTTCGCAAGACGACTAACATTGTGAGTACCACGTGAGCAAATGTTTGATTTGTGTGCCGGCAGCGAATGTTTCAGAAGGCGAGTTTATTGCTGTTTACGCGAAATTCATTATTCTTGCATGGTGATCCAAAGCCTAATTAATCAGTGATGCATCGCGTGGGTCATTCTGGCAAGTGAATGCGGGTGTAGCAGTGCCGGCTGATTCCCGAGATGATTCAACTCTCGAAAACGCCGCATTCAGAATATGTATTTCGCAAACACCTCCTCCACCGCGCCCTGCATCCAAGTCAAACAAAACCTAAAATATCGTTCGACTCATTGATGAATGCAGAAACCGACTTTTATTCTCGGCCAACCAAATCTGATCGCACATGACGTTGGTTTTATGTCGCGGGAAACTAAGTTCAGTGTTTATGACTGATTGTGTATACTTGTGGTGGACATTACAGTTTTTCGGGGTAGGCCTAAAACAGAATACTTTTGGCTGGTATCAAGAGGTCAACGGCGACTGCCCGGAAACACGTTTCTACTTATGTTTAAAAATTAGATTGTTCATTTCCAGGAAAGTAATCTTTTAGTCAATGTGATTCGACAACTAATGAATTATAAGCGGTGCCAAGCTTAAATTATATCACTTGGTACTTTAAGAATGGCCGAGGTCAAAGGAATGTGAAATGGCGGTTGTCACAAAAGTAATCGAAGGTCTTGCATGTTGAATCCCGATCTTGAACCCACTTTTACAATTGACTGCGGCGAGATTTTCAATTACACGCACACGAGGAAGATACTTCTCAGATACCCGCAGCATTTGCAAACAACTTTGCAACAAGAAACCGCCCCAGAAGTCATCTCATACCCAATATACTGATTATAAGGCTTAAACCGCATGGTTCGCTTGTCCAACGGAAACAACATGTATCAGAATATTTGATTAATTGTTTCTTCATCATCCCCGTTGTATCCTGATTAGAAATGTTCTTTAACTTAATCACTCTTCAATAAAACCAAGAACCGTGTACATCCGCCACATAAAACTGTTCCAAATTCCTTTAAACAACGAATGATTGTGCTATCGATTTAGGCGCGCCACGATTCCAAAACTCTTACTAACCCTACAATACAAACTTTCAACCCATCCGATTAGATAATTGCATGTTGAAAACGCTTACTTTTTGTTAATCAAATATTAAAACATGTACATTAAAAGCGCTGTCATACGCCACTACAAGCGCAAAACTCTCCCGATATGGATGGTTTAGGTATATGTTGCCCCATAACTATCCACGAGTTGCGAATTGAAGGCTCAATTGCCTATCTGTCTAGACTTGCTTGACAACTCAGTTGTGTGGTCACGTTATACACGCGACTCTGCCATATATTTAAGTAATTAAAACGAAATTTGGTGGTTTGTGTGCGATTTGGGCACTATAATTATTGTTGATGTACGCACAGCAATTATAATCATCACGGTAATTTAACTGATGTCGATTGTGTATCGAGTGTATCCAAGACGGTTTAATTGATTAATTCATCGTTTATGTTTTTTTTACTTTCCACGGTCGGATAGAAACTGATTGCAGTGTTACACGACAGTCGTTTTCTTCCTTCTTTTCGTGCTTTGAGGTTCTTGTCGATCGTAGTAGCACTGCGAATTCTTTCGACAATTCTTACATGACTTCTTCTTGAGTATTGCAGCTGTTGAAACGCAACGTCCGGGTTAGTTGGCTGGTCGTTTGGATTCATCGTCGACCTACTCGATGCTAATAACGAGGCTCGCATCTTAAAACAATAGAATAGGCTACAACTAAGCATCCACTTCTGGATCACCTATTTTAATAGAAGCCGGTGAGACTAGTGATGCTGTGTCACGTGGCAGCTTGTTTTTGTTTAGACATCAAAGGTCGCGCTACTTGTTTTCTTGTTTGGCTAACATACGACTTCAACCCTGTGTTAGTATTATACGGAGGGTTGAATTAACCCTTAATATAGAATAGACGAATTGTCTATATTACCGGTATAACTCAAATAGCCAACCGAGACCTTTAACGAATGAGAACACGTGCTGCAACGCCGTATAAAATATTCTAAAAAGTGCGGTACAATACTCAGCATAGTAAAACACAATTAATAGTTCAAGTTAGCAACCACCACACCAACATGGGTACACCAGCTTCGATGGCATGCGTTGTCGACCGGCGATTTGAAACCCGGACGCTCCGAGCGCCGAGGTAGAGCTTGCGAGCTTTGGTCTGGAACGAATCGAGTCGTATTAGCCGGATAAGCTGGTTCAGGAGGATGGAAATCAATAACAGTCACAGCTGGTTCAGAAGGATTGGAATCAGTAACAGGCACAGCTGGTTCATCGAATCGGATTTGATCGACATGCCGACGATGACTTGATGAATCAGTAACATCGAGGATAGTAACCATACGATTGCCACTTCTTCCAAGAAAAATACCGCGAGACGGTCGAAAATCATTCCTTTTGAAAAAGGTGACCTCTCCCGATTCAAGGCATTGGAACGATGGATTGAGTTTGCGCCCCTTAAATAACTCAACCGCACTTTTACCAGTGGTTGCTTGATAAGCTGATTAACCGCCGCATTATACTCGACAAAACGTCGGAACAGCTGGAGGAGACTCTCGCCATAATCATGCCTGCTTACACCATGGACAAATATGTAATCTTGGTAAACTTCAATACCACTAAGGCTATCCAATATGCCATTACTGCACTCCTGGAAAATAGCCGGGGCAACATTTAGCTCAAAAGGTCGAAAGTTGTACCTGAATAACCCAAAGGGTGCATTAATAACAGTCCGCAAACTGGATTCGTCATCCAGTGGAATCTGTAAGTAGGCATCTTTTAGATCAATTTTGGAGAAGACACTCGACCCCATGAATTTATAGAAGATGGCCTCTGGTTCCGGAGTAGTGCATATCTTCTGTAACAATCGGTGATTGAGTGTCATCCTCTAATCACCACATATCCTGGGTGTACAACCGTCGGATTTTAGTGGTGTCATAATGGGCCACTCCCATTGTGAACAGCTCACTGGAGTCATTATGTTACGCTCCATCAATTTGTTCAGAGCCAGTTAAACAGAGTCTCATAAGCCGAAGGCAATAATCCTTCGCTTCAAGAACATGGGATCTACGGTAACCTCGAGTTTGACTTTGAGAATTTTCATTCCTCCAGTCACTCTGGTGCACTTTTGGACCAGATCTTTTAACTCGGACTCAACTGTCAGTAATGACTAGAAACTCAGTTGGAACTTGAGCTGCTTCATGACGTTCAAACCGATAATGGCTGGACCCGTTGCCGACACCAAGGATTTGCATGGAAATCTGGTACCATGTCGGACAATAGGGATCATACAGTAGCCAATTATTTCCAATGAATGACTAGTGATACCAATAATCGACTGGTCGGTCTTCTGTATACATGGACGTGGACAAAACGTCTTCAATGCATGGATTAGAATGAGTCATTCAACACTCCCGGTGTCAACAATGAAGGAACACTTTTTCCCACGTGAATTCGTGAGTTCCTTGGAAATATGGCCACGGCAATGACTGCTGGAACTCATGAGAGCCATGTCGGATATATTTTCGTCTTAATCGTTAGTAATCGCACAAACCTTTGATTTGAAGACCGATTTGATATGGCCTGTTTTGCCACAATTATAGTATTTCGCATCACGGAATTTACATTACTCCCGGCGAATGCAATTTTTAACACGAATGACAAGTACCGAATGAATTCGTAGTCTTTTTTGCGATCTTTGAATATCCGCGCGGTTTGTCTCCTATGGATAGATC
>JAPUBX010003984.1:0-151081 GCA_028672205.1 Proteocephalus fallax | reverse complement strand
TTCAAATCACTCGAGTACCATCCACAAATGTTTCATGAATTGTTTTTTTTTAATACGCCACGTAAACACGCATCGATTCTATCACGGTAGTTCGACATTCATTTATTGACACACCTTTAAGGGGATTGCGAAAAGTTGTATTTAAAAACCAGAATTGCATTCCACGACTACCAAATAACCAGGTGGACTCTGAAACGCACAAGTACACATCAATAGCTAACCAAATGTGGGCCAAAACACTGATGGGGATTTCAATCGCAATATTTATTCACTCATACTGATGAAAAACGAGTTTGTCATTTGGTCTGTCCCACCCAAAGTGTCATCACAACCAATTACCCTGGACGCCTTCGCGATTTATAAGCCATGAGCTCCACCTAAAACATGAAATTGGGTGAGCAACGAACTGGAGTCATTAACGAAAGCCTCATCAGATTTTAAGACAGCCAAGAGAATGTAATCACCGCGAAACTCACAAGCCAAATATGTTCGGCAGACGTTACAGCTCGCGACTAGAGAGCCAAGATGCTGACAGCTGCGCCGTTTGTAAAGCATCTTGACCTGATTTTCACGAGAATTTCTGACCAATATTCATCATCTATACGATAGGTTTCAAGTCATCCAAAGGTATAGCTACTTCAGTATTCATTGTGTCGCAGTGGGACATCGGGTCCGTGCTAAAAGCGGAAAGCTTATTAGTTTCAGAAAAGATAAAAATCTATCACACACTCAGAGAGGGCAAGTTATCATCAATGGTTCCGTAGCCAAACCCACCACAGCGAGGAATTACGCGGCGAGTGTCGTAATGGAATGTACAACGAGGCAAGTGACCTACTTGTCGTGCACCGAGGTAAATGCGTAATTAAAACAAATACTAAAGACATCGATATAACAACCATCTTTATGGAGAATTTACAAATGGCCATCAAGGAGTTCACATCATGAATGTATATTTTATTGGTCTTGAGATGTTAAAAACGAGGTTAGCGTGTCGCTTGGTACATTCATTAGCAATGTCACGCTGTCTTTCGTGGAAGCGATTATACTCTAATGTTCAGCATCCCATTTGATCGTACGTGCCTATGTTTATTCTTTTCATTAATATCCTTTTGACATCCCCACTTCCACGATTAACCATTCGAGTAAGTCCAAGCGTTCAAATGCCAGTGATCAACAATCCTACCGAATGGCCAAGTGAAGGACGATATGTAACTACGTGTTCATGACGCGAGAAAGACGTTCTACCAGTTGTGTACTGCGCCCGGCAGCTGCATCGAGATAAACCTTGGCGCAAACGTGCGAGTCCGCCGTGCAGCATTACCTCTCGTATTAAACGTATCTACAGTACGTCAACGATACCAGAACGTTGGGAGCATTCGACAACTGGTATCCGCGACGAATCACTTCACAACTAAGTACCAAGCCCCGGTCGAAAATAACATGACCCAGATCTTTCACGGATTGTTGGAGGAAACAGCATTTAGTATAGTTTGTGTCTGGACTACCTCTTGAAAACGGACGATCACCGTGTTGTTGAAATTCGTCCTGTTTCGTAGCGGAGTTGATGCGACGGTACTCGATGTACAGACATATATTACCATTCTTTTAAGGGAAATAGTTATCTGTAAGACCCAAGGTGTTTTGGATGGTCGTTTGACACGTTCAGGGGGTATTTGATCTAATCGTTTGATTAGCTGGTCATGTCAATTTTGCCATGGACTGTAGTGGGAAGGCTTCGTGAGTAACCGGGACCGTTGTGAAGTGTCCCAAAGCCGCCAATATCCGTTGCGGTCACAAGGGTGTGGAGTAGTGAACTAAAGCGGCTAATGGGCGTTGATTATAGCGAATGCCAGTTCATTCGTTATCGCACAGTGTTATGGTATATTTGAAGTTTCAACGCCGACCTTGTCTGTGACGAAGCAAGTGGAGTAAAAACCAGAAATTTAAGTCATGAAAAGACAATATATCTAATGGACCGCGAGGGAGAATATATATATATATCTGCAAATAGTGCCATCACCAACTGACAAGACTGGTTCATTTATCCCTACTCCTTCGGCGCGGACCAAATGCCAGTCTTGACGTGTCTTTTTCAATCGGCATTTACAACGTGAAAGGTCCCTACGTCCTACAGATGATAGCAAGTATAATTGGGAATGGCCAACCGATTTGACGGGTCGCGTTCAATTAAGCACAAACAAAAGCATTGTCTGGGTGATGGAGTAGTCGTGGAGCGAATCGAAATGGCGCAGAGACCAAAGAGGAAGATCGGGGGAATATTATTCCAAGAGCCCGACCAGGGCCGTAAACCAACGACACTGCGCGCAGGTGAGACGCGTCAGCCTGTCGTGACCTTTAAAGCTCCCTTTTGTTTTAACGGACACCAACCGGGTTTCTACCACGAACGCGCAAACGCCGACTAAACTCAGTGTAATTGCATTATTTGACAAAGAGAAGAATCCCCATTCTATGTTGGTTTACGTTCTCATTCGTAATTCTTTTTAGACGCGTATGTCATAAAAAGGCTTAGTGGTTTTAAGTATCTTCGACAACGAACCACGACAAGTCCTCTCGAGATACCCGCCAGTGTGTATCCTGAAACTCTGTGTCCAAGTCGAATAAGTCAATAGACCTTCGTAGGGTAGTGACATGAGTAGATGTCGCACGTGTAGAAATGACGGAAATTCGTGAAACATAGGTAAATAAGTGTCATTGGCCATTCCCACTGCTATTGTCATGAATAGTAGCGAATGAAGAGTTTTCTCTGGAAAACTCGAAATGGCGGGAAACGTGTACAAATAGCGAAACAAGCAGAATGAGCAGCAATCAATGGTACACAAAAGACAGATGGTATTCTCTTTACACACCGGAATATACACAAAGGTTGACGTCCCCTGAACAGACACCACGAAAACTCAACTCTTCAAATCACTCGAGTACCATCCACAAATGTTTCATGAATTGTTTTTTTTAATACGCCACGTAAACACGCATCGATTCTATCACGGTAGTTCGACATTCATTTATTGACACACCTTTAAGGGGATTGCGAAAAGTTGTATTTAAAAACCAGAATTGCATTCCACGACTACCAAATAACCAGGTGGACTCTGAAACGCACAAGTACACATCAATAGCTAACCAAATGTGGGCCAAAACACTGATGGGGATTTCAATCGCAATATTTATTCACTCATACTGATGAAAAACGAGTTTGTCATTTGGTCTGTCCCACCCAAAGTGTCATCACAACCAATTACCCTGGACGCCTTCGCGATTTATAAGCCATGAGCTCCACCTAAAACATGAAATTGGGTGAGCAACGAACTGGAGTCATTAACGAAAGCCTCATCAGATTTTAAGACAGCCAAGAGAATGTAATCACCGCGAAACTCACAAGCCAAATATGTTCGGCAGACGTTACAGCTCGCGACTAGAGAGCCAAGATGCTGACAGCTGCGCCGTTTGTAAAGCATCTTGACCTGATTTTCACGAGAATTTCTGACCAATATTCATCATCTATACGATAGGTTTCAAGTCATCCAAAGGTATAGCTACTTCAGTATTCATTGTGTCGCAGTGGGACATCGGGTCCGTGCTAAAAGCGGAAAGCTTATTAGTTTCAGAAAAGATAAAAATCTATCACACACTCAGAGAGGGCAAGTTATCATCAATGGTTCCGTAGCCAAACCCACCACAGCGAGGAATTACGCGGCGAGTGTCGTAATGGAATGTACAACGAGGCAAGTGACCTACTTGTCGTGCACCGAGGTAAATGCGTAATTAAAACAAATACTAAAGACATCGATATAACAACCATCTTTATGGAGAATTTACAAATGGCCATCAAGGAGTTCACATCATGAATGTATATTTTATTGGTCTTGAGATGTTAAAAACGAGGTTAGCGTGTCGCTTGGTACATTCATTAGCAATGTCACGCTGTCTTTCGTGGAAGCGATTATACTCTAATGTTCAGCATCCCATTTGATCGTACGTGCCTATGTTTATTCTTTTCATTAATATCCTTTTGACATCCCCACTTCCACGATTAACCATTCGAGTAAGTCCAAGCGTTCAAATGCCAGTGATCAACAATCCTACCGAATGGCCAAGTGAAGGACGATATGTAACTACGTGTTCATGACGCGAGAAAGACGTTCTACCAGTTGTGTACTGCGCCCGGCAGCTGCATCGAGATAAACCTTGGCGCAAACGTGCGAGTCCGCCGTGCAGCATTACCTCTCGTATTAAACGTATCTACAGTACGTCAACGATACCAGAACGTTGGGAGCATTCGACAACTGGTATCCGCGACGAATCACTTCACAACTAAGTACCAAGCCCCGGTCGAAAATAACATGACCCAGATCTTTCACGGATTGTTGGAGGAAACAGCATTTAGTATAGTTTGTGTCTGGACTACCTCTTGAAAACGGACGATCACCGTGTTGTTGAAATTCGTCCTGTTTCGTAGCGGAGTTGATGCGACGGTACTCGATGTACAGACATATATTACCATTCTTTTAAGGGAAATAGTTATCTGTAAGACCCAAGGTGTTTTGGATGGTCGTTTGACACGTTCAGGGGGTATTTGATCTAATCGTTTGATTAGCTGGTCATGTCAATTTTGCCATGGACTGTAGTGGGAAGGCTTCGTGAGTAACCGGGACCGTTGTGAAGTGTCCCAAAGCCGCCAATATCCGTTGCGGTCACAAGGGTGTGGAGTAGTGAACTAAAGCGGCTAATGGGCGTTGATTATAGCGAATGCCAGTTCATTCGTTATCGCACAGTGTTATGGTATATTTGAAGTTTCAACGCCGACCTTGTCTGTGACGAAGCAAGTGGAGTAAAAACCAGAAATTTAAGTCATGAAAAGACAATATATCTAATGGACCGCGAGGGAGAATATATATATATATATCTGCAAATAGTGCCATCACCAACTGACAAGACTGGTTCATTTATCCCTACTCCTTCGGCGCGGACCAAATGCCAGTCTTGACGTGTCTTTTTCAATCGGCATTTACAACGTGAAAGGTCCCTACGTCCTACAGATGATAGCAAGTATAATTGGGAATGGCCAACCGATTTGACGGGTCGCGTTCAATTAAGCACAAACAAAAGCATTGTCAGTGATGGATAGCCGAGCGAATCAAAATGGCGCAGAGACCAAAGAGGAAGATCGGGGAAATATTATCTCAAGAGCCCGACCAGGGCCGTAAACCAACGACACTGCGCGCAGGTGAGACGCGTCAGCCCGTCGTGCGTGTAGAAATGACGGAAATTCGTGAAACATAGTAAATAAGGCCATTGGGCCATTCCACTGCTATTGTCATGAATAGTAGCGAATGAAGAGTTTTCTCTGGAAAACTCGAAATGGCGGAAACGCGTACAAATAGCGAAACAAGCAACATGAGCAGCAATCAATGGTACACAAAAGACAGATGGTATTCTCTTTACACACCGGAATATACACAAAGGTTGACGTCCCCTGAACAGACACCACGAAAACTCAACTCTTCAAATCACTTGAGTACCATCCACAAATGTTTCATGAATTGTTTTTTTTAATACGCCACGTAAACACGCATCGATTCTATCACGGTAGTTCGACATTCATTTATTGACACACCTTTAAGGGGATTGCGAAAAGTTGTATTTAAAAACCAGAATTGCATTCCACGACTACCAAATAACCAGGTGGACTCTGAAACGCACAAGTACACATCAATAGCTAACCAAATGTGGGCCAAAACACTGATGGGGATTTCAATCGCAATATTTATTCACTCATACTGATGAAAAACGAGTTTGTCATTTGGTCTGTCCCACCCAAAGTGTCATCACAACCAATTACCCTGGACGCCTTCGCGATTTATAAGCCATGAGCTCCACCTAAAACATGAAATTGGGTGAGCAACGAACTGGAGTCATTAACGAAAGCCTCATCAGATTTTAAGACAGCCAAGAGAATGTAATCACCGCGAAACTCACAAGCCAAATATGTTCGGCAGACGTTACAGCTCGCGACTAGAGAGCCAAGATGCTGACAGCTGCGCCGTTTGTAAAGCATCTTGACCTGATTTTCACGAGAATTTCTGACCAATATTCATCATCTATACGATAGGTTTCAAGTCATCCAAAGGTATAGCTACTTCAGTATTCATTGTGTCGCAGTGGGACATCGGGTCCGTGCTAAAAGCGGAAAGCTTATTAGTTTCAGAAAAGATAAAAATCTATCACACACTCAGAGAGGGCAAGTTATCATCAATGGTTCCGTAGCCAAACCCACCACAGCGAGGAATTACGCGGCGAGTGTCGTAATGGAATGTACAAACGTGAGGCGACCATTTGTCGTGCACCGAGGTAAATGCGTGTAATTACAACAACACGAAAGACATCGATATAACAACCATCTTACGGAGAATTTACAAATGGCCATCAAGGAGTTCATCGAATGCAGGTATTTTATTAGTCTTGAGATGTTAAAAACGAGCATTTAGTATAGTTTGTGTCTGGACTACCTCTTGAAAACGGACGATCACCGTGTTGTTGAAATTCGTCCTGTTTCGTAGCGGAGTTGATGCGACGGTACTCGATGTACAGACATATATTACCATTCTTTTAAGGGAAATAGTTATCTGTAAGACCCAAGGTGTTTTGGATGGTCGTTTGACACGTTCAGGGGGTATTTGATCGAATCGCTTGATTAGTCAGTCATGTCAATTTTGCCATGGACTCCTGTAGTGGGAAGGTCAGAGTAACCGGTTCCGTTGTGAAGTGTCCCAAAGCCGCCACTATCCGTTGCGGTCACAAGGGTGTGGAGTAGTGAACTAAAGCGGCTAATGGGCGTTGATTATAGCGAATGCCAGTTCATTCGTTATCGCACAGTGTTATGGTATATTTGAGGTTTCAACGCCGACCTTGTCTGTGACGAAGCAAGTGGAGTAAAAACCAGAAATTTAAGTCATGAAAAGACAATATATCTAATGGACCGCGAGGGAGAATATATATATATATCTGCAAATAGTGCCATCACCAACTGACAAGACTGGTTCATTTATCCCTACTCCTTCGGCGCGGACCAAATGCCAGTCTTGACGTGTCTTTTTCAATCGGCATTTACAACGTGAAAGGTCCCTACGTCCTACAGATGACCAAATAACCAGGTGGACTCTGAAACGCACAAGTACACATCAATAGCTAACCAAATGTGGGCCAAAACACTGATGGGGATTTCAATCGCAATATTTATTCACTCATACTGATGAAAAACGAGTTTGTCATTTGGTCTGTCCCACCCAAAGTGTCATCACAACCAATTACCCTGGACGCCTTCGCGATTTATAAGCCATGAGCTCCACCTAAAACATGAAATTGGGTGAGCAACGAACTGGAGTCATTAACGAAAGCCTCATCAGATTTTAAGACAGCCAAGAGAATGTAATCACCGCGAAACTCACAAGCCAAATATGTTCGGCAGACGTTACAGCTCGCGACTAGAGAGCCAAGATGCTGACAGCTGCGCCGTTTGTAAAGCATCTTGACCTGATTTTCACGAGAATTTCTGACCAATATTCATCATCTATACGATAGGTTTCAAGTCATCCAAAGGTATAGCTACTTCAGTATTCATTGTGTCGCAGTGGGACATCGGGTCCGTGCTAAAAGCGGAAAGCTTATTAGTTTCAGAAAAGATAAAAATCTATCACACACTCAGAGAGGGCAAGTTATCATCAATGGTTCCGTAGCCAAACCCACCACAGCGAGGAATTACGCGGCGAGTGTCGTAATGGAATGATATAACAACCATCTTTATGGAGAATTTACAAATGGCCATCAAGGAGTTCACATCATGAATGTATATTTTATTGGTCTTGAGATGTTAAAAACGAGGTTAGCGTGTCGCTTGGTACATTCATTAGCAATGTCACGCTGTCTTTCGTGGAAGCGATTATACTCTAATGTTCAGCATCCCATTTGATCGTACGTGCCTATGTTTATTCTTTTCATTAATATCCTTTTGACATCCCCACTTCCACGATTAACCATTCGAGTAAGTCCAAGCGTTCAAATGCCAGTGATCAACAATCCTACCGAATGGCCAAGTGAAGGACGATATGTAACTACGTGTTCATGACGCGAGAAAGACGTTCTACCAGTTGTGTACGCAGCCTGGCAGCTGCATCGAGATAAACTCAAGTGCAACGCAAGAGTCCGTGCAGCATTACCTCTGTGATGAAACGTATCTATAGTAACGTCAACGATACCAGAACGTTGGCGATCTGACAACTGGTATCCGCGACGAATCACTTCACAACTAAGTACCAAGCCCTGGTCGAAAATAACATTAACGATCTTCATTTTGATTGTTGAGAAACACATTTAGTATAGTTTGTGTCTGGACTACCTCTTGAAAACGGACGATCACCGTGTTGTTGAAATTCGTCCTGTTTCGTAGCGGAGTTGATGCGACGGTACTCGATGTACAGACATATATTACCATTCTTTTAAGGGAAATAGTTATCTGTAAGACCCAAGGTGTTTTGGATGGTCGTTTGACACGTTCAGGGGGTATTTGATCTAATCGTTTGATTAGCTGGTCATGTCAATTTTGCCATGGACTGTAGTGGGAAGGCTTCGTGAGTAACCGGGACCGTTGTGAAGTGTCCCAAAGCCGCCACTATCCGTTGCGGTCACAAGGGTGTGGAGTAGTGAACTAAAGCGGCTAATGGGCGTTTGGTTATAGCGAATGCCAGTTCATTCGTTATCGCACAGTGTTATGGTATATTTGAAGTTTCAACGCCGACCTTGTCTGTGACGAAGCAAGTGGAGTAAAAACCAGAAATTTAAGTCACAAAGACAATGACCATGAACGCAGGAGAAATATATATATATATCTGCAAATAGTACGCGTATGTCATAAAAGGTCGAGGTTTCAAGTACTTGACAATCGAATCACACGACAAGTCCTCTGAGATGCTCCGGTGTATCCTGAAACTCGGTGTCCAAGTCGAATAAGTCAATAGACCTTCGTAGGGTAGTGACATGAGTAGATGCCGCACGTGTAGAAATGACGGAAATTCGTGAAACATGAGTAAATAAGTGTCATTGGCCATTCCCACTGCTATTGTCATGAATAGTAGCGAATGAAGAGTTTTCTCTGGAAAACTCGAAATGGCGGGAAACGTGTACAAATAGCGAAACAAGCAGAATGAGCAGCAATCAATGGTACACAAAAGACAGATGGTATTCTCTTTACACACCGGAATATACACAAAGGTTGACGTCCCCTGAACAGACACCACGAAAACTCAACTCTTCAAATCACTTGAGTACCATCCACAAATGTTTCATGAATTGTTTTTTTTAATACGCCACGTAAACACGCATCGATTCTATCACGGTAGTTCGACATTCATTTATTGACACACCTTTAAGGGGATTGCGAAAAGTTGTATTTAAAAACCAGAATTGCATTCCACGACTACCAAATAACCAGGTGGACTCTGAAACGCACAAGTACACATCAATAGCTAACCAAATGTGGGCCAAAACACTGATGGGGATTTCAATCGCAATATTTATTCACTCATACTGATGAAAAACGAGTTTGTCATTTGGTCTGTCCCACCCAAAGTGTCATCACAACCAATTACCCTGGACGCCTTCGCGATTTATAAGCCATGAGCTCCACCTAAAACATGAAATTGGGTGAGCAACGAACTGGAGTCATTAACGAAAGCCTCATCAGATTTTAAGACAGCCAAGAGAATGTAATCACCGCGAAACTCACAAGCCAAATATGTTCGGCAGACGTTACAGCTCGCGACTAGAGAGCCAAGATGCTGACAGCTGCGCCGTTTGTAAAGCATCTTGACCTGATTTTCACGAGAATTTCTGACCAATATTCATCATCTATACGATAGGTTTCAAGTCATCCAAAGGTATAGCTACTTCAGTATTCATTGTGTCGCAGTGGGACATCGGGTCCGTGCTAAAAGCGGAAAGCTTATTAGTTTCAGAAAAGATAAAAATCTATCACACACTCAGAGAGGGCAAGTTATCATCAATGGTTCCGTAGCCAAACCCACCACAGCGAGGAATTACGCGGCGAGTGTCGTAATGGAATGTACAACGAGGCAAGTGACCTACTTGTCGTGCACCGAGGTAAATGCGTAATTACAACAAATACTAAAGACATCGATATAACAACCATCTTTATGGAGAATTTACAAATGGCCATCAAGGAGTTCACATCATGAATGTATATTTTATTGGTCTTGAGATGTTAAAAACGAGGTTAGCGTGTCGCTTGGTACATTCATTAGCAATGTCACGCTGTCTTTCGTGGAAGCGATTATACTCTAATGTTCAGCATCCCATTTGATCGTACGTGCCTATGTGTATTGTTTTCATTAATATCCTTTTGACATCCCCACTTCCACGATTAACCATTCGAGTAAGTCCAAGCGTTCAAATGCCAGTGATCAACAATCCTACCGAATGGCCAAGTGAAGGACGATATGTAACTACGTGTTCATGACGCGAGAAAGACGTTCTACCAGTTGTGTACTGCGCCCGGCAGCTGCATCGAGATAAACCTTGGCGCAAACGTGCGAGTCCGCCGTGCAGCATTACCTCTCGTATTAAACGTATCTACAGTACGTCAACGATACCAGAACGTTGGGAGCATTCGACAACTGGTATCCGCGACGAATCACTTCACAACTAAGTACCAAGCCCCGGTCGAAAATAACATGACCCAGATCTTTCACGGATTGTTGGAGGAAACAGCATTTAGTATAGTTTGTGTCTGGACTATCTTCTTGAAAACGGACGATCACCGTGTTGTTGAAATTCGTCCTGTTTCGTAGCGGAGTTGATGCGACGGTACTCGATGTACAGACATATATTACCATTCTTTTAAGGGAAATAGTTATCTGTAAGACCCAAGGTGTTTTGGATGGTCGTTTGACACGTTCAGGGGGTATTTGATCTAATCGTTTGATTAGCTGGTCATGTCAATTTTGCCATGGACTGTAGTGGGAAGGCTTCGTGAGTAACCGGGACCGTTGTGAAGTGTCCCAAAGCCGCCACTATCCGTTGCGGTCACAAGGGTGTGGAGTAGTGAACTAAAGCGGCTAATGGGCGTTGATTATAGCGAATGCCAGTTCATTCGTTATCGCACAGTGTTATGGTATATTTGAAGTTTCAACGCCGACCTTGTCTGTGACGAAGCAAGTGGAGTAAAAACCAGAAATTTAAGTCATGAAAAGACAATATATCTAATGGACCGCGAGGGAGAATATATATATATATCTGCAAATAGTGCCATCACCAACTGACAAGACTGGTTCATTTATCCCTACTCCTTCGGCGCGGACCAAATGCCAGTCTTGACGTGTCTTTTTCAATCGGCATTTACAACGTGAAAGGTCCCTACGTCCTACAGATGATAGCAAGTATAATTGGGAATGGCCAACCGATTTGACGGGTCGCGTTCAATTAAGCACAAACAAAAGCATTGTCTGGGTGATGGAGTAGTCGTGGAGCGAATCAAAATGGCGCAGAGACCAAAGAGGAAGATCGGGGGAATGACGTGGAATATTATTCCAAGAGCCCGACCAGGGCCGTAAACCAACGACACTGCGCGCAGGTGAGACGCGTCAGCCTGTCGTGACCTTTAAAGCTCCCTTTTGTTTTAACGGACACCAACCGGGTTTCTACCACGAACGCGCAAACGCCGACTAAACTCAGTGTAATTGCATTATTTGACAAAGAGAAGAATCCCCATTCTATTTTGGTTTACGTTCTCATTCGTAATTCTTTTTAGACGCGTATGTCATAAAACGGCTTAGTGGTTTTAAGTATCTTCGACAACGAACCACGACAAGTCCTCTCGAGATACCCGCCAGTGTGTATCCTGAAACTCTGTGTCCAAGTCGAATAAGTCAATAGACCTTCGTAGGGTAGTGACATGAGTAGATGCCGCACGTGTAGAAATGACGGAAATTCGTGAAACATGAGTAAATAAGTGTCATTGGCCATTCCCACTGCTATTGTCATGAATAGTAGCGAATGAAGAGTTTTCTCTGGAAAACTCGAAATGGCGGGAAACGTGTACAAATAGCGAAACAAGCAGAATGAGCAGCAATCAATGGTACACAAAAGACAGATGGTATTCTCTTTACACACCGGAATATACACAAAGGTTGACGTCCCCTGAACAGACACCACGAAAACTCAACTCTTCAAATCACTTGAGTACCATCCACAAATGTTTCATGAATTGTTTTTTTAATATGCCATATGTCCTCTCCCGATTTCTGCCATGTTGTGTCGCGCTATTAAAAGTCGTATTGGCAACTATATAATGATTTTAATTGGGGGTAAATAGTAGCATTTATAGTGTACACAAAAGTCAAGGTGAAAATAATTTACACAGAACAATGTTCACGCCGTACAGTTCAACAATCCACTACACATGTACAATTAAATCCTTGGAGGATTAACTGTACTTATTTCTCCAACGCAGGCTTCGGGTTTTCTTGGATTACGACTATTGTTCTTCTTTGAATTATTGCGTAAACTTTTGCTGTTGTTATACACAGGATGCTGCGACCGCCTGAAGTTTCGACCATCAGGTAAAGCCCTTTTAGATTGATTCGCTGCAAGCGGCTTGAGTTCATTGCTCGGTACAGTATCCTCTAAGAAATATTCAACTAATTCTGTATATGGAATGTCGGAATAAGGACAGGGATAATAAGGTTTTTTCGATCGATTTAGCCATGATTGCCTGTTTGGGAATATTCCTACAGGTGTGGTGACATAAAGACCGCAACGGCAGGCCAGAGCCAATATGTCGCTATAGCGAGAAGCGTCATTTTGCTGAATTTCAAGCAAAGCAACAGACGGTCGACAACATGTCTCCATTCGAACAGGAAAAGCTACTATTCGACCATTTGAAAAAAATGTTCGTAAAATATGCAGGTCTGGCACGTCCGAGTATATCGGCATTGCGTGAGCCCACGTTACGTGTATAGCTTGGAAAGGTACACGCATGTACTTGGCTCTAGAAAAGAACAATAAATAATTTTTGTATCAAAAATGTGCGAAGAAAGAACAAATTCGTACTTGATTTTCCTTAGGTTAATTAGACTTGCGACACCAAAAGATCCATGGTCTAGCAGAAAGCAGAGGGCTTGTCGAGGCCAGGTAAGAAGCACCTTTAAGATGAGAGCCCGGGCAAACCCGTAATTATGTGGAAGTATGGCAACCGTTCCGGATGTGACCGGCTCATAGAGCTGCATTCGGGAACTGCTTAGCGTTGAGTAGTCTTTGTCGAGCTCCTCTTGCATCCTTAAGTAACGTTGATATTCGGCATCTTTTATAGTCAGAAAAAATTCTTTAAGCCCATACAAAGATCGCACTTGGACTTCAGTACATTCTCCCATGCGCAGATTACGCTAAAGAAAAACAAAAACGGCATAATCGAATTTCAAGGAAATCATGCTAACAAAAATAAGTTTACCTTCAACTGATTAGGGTTACCAATTGTTGTCTGTGATGGCCTCATCTTAAAACGACTGTTAATCCAATGCATTACAGAATCCTTGTGTTCAAGTGGACAAGATAGTTTTAAAAGAAGGGTATCTTGACGACCAGGACACATATTGAGCGAAAACTCCGCATTCCATTGGCTTTTTAATTCACGGACATTTTTTCCAAAGCGCCCGATAAGCACTCCACCCATGCCAGCTGGTACATAATATGTCTCTCTCCAGGTGTCTTTTTCAACAGCTTCAGCCCAAAGTTCACTTGGCACAAGAACACGGGGTACTGCTTTACCATCAATTACTTCCGGCGAATCTTCAACAATATCATAGTCCGGGTCGTTAAACATGCCTTTTGGAAAGTATTGCAGATTTTCAGTGTCGCTGTTTTGATTCATCACATCAAGAGTGTTGCTTGATCCGTACGCATTCATATTTTTTTCAAATGACTCCATTGCTTTATCGACAACGGAGGATCCCGGAATCTTTTCTTGTTTTGCGTTCTTGTCTTTACGGGATTTAGAGGTAGAAAGTGTTTGATTAGTTTTTCCAAACGTAGCCAAATCCGGAAGCTTTTTTTCTCCTTCAAACAAGATCGCTGTTTTATTATTAGATATACCAGGTTCAGTGGATTTTCTAAGCAGGTTGCCAGGGATTTCGACGGATTCCAGTGATGTTTCCTCTACCAGGTCTTTAATTTCAGCTGCCTCTGATGCCTTGGATGTTTTTGTATCGAAACAGCTCACAATTTGAGATAGTTTTTCTGAATTAACTTCCAAATCAGGTTCTGGTATGTTAAAACGCAAAGGATCTGCAGACATTGAGACAGCAGCCTCAGCAACGTTGTGTCGTCCTGCCGATTGAGGTTCCAGATTGACTACAGGAACCCCGATGTGCACAGAAACTTTACCTTTTTCTGACTTATGCTGTAACGTTGATTTTACGGAGATTATTTCCTCGCAAATAACAGGAACACACAAATCGAGAGTTCGTTCAGTAGGGATGACGTGCTCTCGAATTGGCTTGGGATCGCTCTGCGAATGAATAGATTGTTGCGAGACAAGCGATGTTTGAGATTCCTTATCTGATTTATCCTCTGAGTTCGTCTGGGGAATGCGGGATTCTTCTTTTTTTACACTTTGTCGCTTGTAAGTTGAAGATAACTTCCCCTCTTCGATCTTCTGAAAAATGAACGCGTGACATAACGAAACGTTTTGGACCTAGTCCCGACAGTTAGACTACAATATTAATAAATGCTAAAATGTGTACCTAATTTGTAAAACGCATCTATAAGCAAGCGATTAAATAATTGCCAACTGATAATTGATGGGATGATTTGAAATTAATCATCACGGGGTTTTGGTCATTTTGTACCTTAAGTGCCGCGCAAGGTGCCCCTGATTTCTTCGTAGATTTCTGTCGTTTGCGAAATAGATAAGTGCCACAGCAAAGGAGCGATGTGAACCCCATGAATGTGATAGCCTGGTTAGGGTTAAAAAGCCAAGCGTCAGTTTTCGCAGTAAAAACATACCTGTAAATGCTTAGAAAGTTCCAGTCCCGCTTTTTTCCTTTTGTGATAACGATACCAAGCGTATATCAATGAAGTCGCAAATACAGAAACAACGATGGCACGGCGAGAAATGAACATGCGTCTAAAATTACGAAGGGCAGGCTGTGGAATACATTTTAAAAGGTAAATTATTGACAAGTAGTGACTAATCAAAAAATTGATCACCACGAATAATACGTCATTAAAAATTGCGAACATTCGACGAGAAACAGATCGAAAACGGTACACTATCGGATAATTATTCCGAACTAACAGAATAATCATGGCTACTCTTACCGTAAAACACTTTGGGCTGACTTGGGCGTAAATCAGCTAATGGTTATTTTCTAAACCAAACGGCGTGAACATGTGGTAGTCACGATTGCCGTAATAACAAAAAAACACTCCTCGTCGCATATAAACAAATTCGATTTTATTACTTTCAGGAAAATCATCCACCCTAATATATCCTTTTATTGAATGCGGATAAAAAATCGTCTCTTGTTGTATACATAGGAAAAATAGTCTTAAACTCCAAACGCCTGCGTCTGTAGACGTTTAGATCGTATTCAGTGATTAAGCAGCGACAGGCGATATTGAAATTTACATTATTTTCTGGTTGTAAAATACTTGTAACGCTTGAAGTATCTAATAAAGTGTATCAATTATTTAAAAATATTTAACATTGAACAATTTCGGGGGACACCAACGATTTCTCTTGGAAAATATTGTGTTCTCACGGGGGAAATAACCATCGGTCGTCTCGCTTTAAACATTACTATTATATCATGGAATCGGCCGCCGAGGCAGAAACCGGAATTTAACGAGCAACGGCTTTGTAGGGATCTTACTACCATTAACGGCCACGTAATCTCCGGGTTTCGCATTTTTTACATATTTCGCCGATCTCGAGTTTTCCCGAGAACACTCTTAATTTATTATTATTCATGTCAATAGCAATGCACACGTGTGAATGGCGAATTTCACTTATTTACACTGATTTAGGTCACACACCCAAGGGGTTTCTTGGGAGAACTTTTCGCGCGAGAATCGCTACTTATTAACACATGATTTAAGCCAAGCATGCAAAATAGTACAACTAGTTCAACTATGGCTTTATTAAACGTCTACTTAACCGGGTGCCACCGTTAGATCAAATAGCATTTACTTAAAAAGAAAGGTTCCCCATGCCGTATTAATAAGGATACTTTCCTTGGACGCTTCTTCGAAAGTACACTTACGCATTACAGTAAGTAATTGGCTCTTTGAAAAATATGCGCCGCATCTTCTTGACGTCAGATTTTCTGGGGAACTGCTTAACGGCAATAACATATTCTGTACGGATCTCAGTCAATATTTACTGCCAAACACGTACATTCTATAAGAGGATGTTCTAATGCGGCAGGAACAGTTACAAAGCTCACCAAAGATGGCATTTAAGGATACCAGTTTTGGTTGTTCCTATCATTCGTTGTGGGTAAGATTGTTTTAAAAAACCGTTAAGCAAAATTGTGATATGCTGCCTTTCTACGCATTGGTCTAAGATATTTACATCTAGAATGAGGAATCATCGAATATACGAGCAGCGACGAGTGTACAACTAGTGAAGTAGCGTTGCATGATGCTCTCTTTGATGGCGAGCATTGGCAGGCCACCTTGGTACACTTTATTGCTTCACACCTGTATTTCTCTCTGTTATGGTAATAAATTATTATAATAGAAAAACTCAGAGGAAGTCTGTTTTAGGTTACTGACACACTCAAAGGTGTCATCCCATTTCCCAACAATTGCATCTATACGACTTTCCATCACGACAGAAACCAATTTTTGGGGCAAATGCTGTCCTGCTCCTATTGAGAAAAATTTAGAAAACAAAAGGGTACTTTGGCAACGCATGTACTGGTGACAAGAAACACCTTCGCGAAATTCCTCCTTGTGACGCTATTCCAGTGAGAGAATTCGGCCCTAAGAAGTGTAAGACCTTCGCTGGGGTGGGGGGTTATAACGGTACTCATAACCAAGGTGAACGTCCCAGGCAGCCATAATGAGAAGACGCATTCAATTTAGGGAATGCGTGTATAATATGACATATGGGTGTATGATAACGAATATATACGAATTGAGATTTTAAACAGGCTTTCGGCAAGAAATGGGACGGGTCTTTATAACGGGAAAACTACGATGCTGATACAGGAACTTGGAAAAAAAGAGGATGTTGCTCAAGTCTTGGCGACTGTGGATGAAGACGTCTGTGTTCTTGTGTGATCCCGTGTGAAGCATCCTGCAATGAGGGAGAAAGGGCGTTGTATCACTCTATATGAACCAGTTAACTGTCTTCACCGTCATAGAAGACGGCCACCCGTATAGTGGTGGTTGACATTGTGTGTCCTTGAAATCCCGTGCGATGGCCTGGTTAAACATCGGGTGTTACAATTGTGTGTCACGCACACCGGGGCGTAAAACGCAACAAAGAAGACTGCCAATAAGGATGTCACGTGTGAAAATAAACGTAAATTTGATAAAACTATTACGTATTATAAAATAGGTAACAAAAATAATTATATGGGCTAAATTCAGTTCACGAAGACAAATATTTTCAGCATAAAAAGTAGTATAACAATGCTATATGCGAAAATAATCTTCTATATTCTTCTACGCCCGTTTCAGTGAAACTAAACATCTGAAAAATGCGGAATAACCGAATTGTGATATGCCGCCTTTCTACGCATTGGTCTAAGATATTTACATCTAGAATGAGGGATCATCTAATGTACGAGCAGCGACGAGTGCACAACTAGTGAAGTAGCGTTGCATGATGGTCTCTTGGATGGCGAGCATTGGCAGGCCACCAGAATACGAGATTATTTTAAAAGGCCTTCGGGGGGTTAAACAGTCAGAACATTTCAGAGTAGAGAAAACCACGGGGAAATTATACATGCGTGGACAAAGGTATTTCTGCGGGTTGAATTCACCCCAGTTATCCTGAAATGACGAACTAAGAAAGACAAAAGCAATCGTTTTTGATGGCTTTGCCGCATATTTTAGGTATATATGTGGTGAAGAAGATTCCATTAGCGCGGAGAAAATTGACTATGGTATTGAAAGCAAGTGCAGGGAGTGTGCCAATAGGCGCAGAAGTGAAATTCCACACGTTAAAATGAAAGAATCATCCATAATTGAAGAAATATAAACAAAATTATCCGGTCTGGTTCTGGATGGGGGTATATGCAGGTTAAAGATTGTCGGAGACATAGAGTTTTAATAATAATAATTATTATTATTATGTAAGAGACCTTAGGTTGCACATAACACCAACGCATTTAATACCATTGGCGGCAGGAAATTCATTTTGTTGGATTTTAACCTTTCATAACGATGTGATCACGATTGATGTTCCGCATAAAGGTTTCTTCTAGACTGGCCTCGCCGACCTGTTTTACCAGAGCAGTTGTAAGCTGTGTGAAAATCCACAACTTTGTTAAGAATCGAGCGTACATTTAAGGACGCAAGAGCGGGGATTGGTTTATTTACAGGACAGCAACTACGAAATGCATTGAGCCAACCAGCTCGATGCTTGACTTGATGTAAATGAGTATTGTGGGGGAGTGCAGTATTCGTGGACGCAAAACCATTGATCTCAAGCGGTCAATTGAACCCGGGTTATCAATCCGGAAAAATATTGCTAAATGGATGTTTTTTACAAAATAACCTTCGAGTCAACTATTTGAATTTAAAAAAGTCGAAGATTTATACGTTGTCGTAATCGTTTTAACTTTCCATTTGTAGGTCAGAGTATCTTCGATTTTATAAAGCCATTGGCTGTTTGTTCGTTTTTTTAATTGTTTTGGCTGTTATCTTCCATAACGTTTGTCATTTATCTGTTGTTGTCATTGCAGAAATTAACATGCCGGAGTTCATCGTTGATCACTGGAATGAAGACGAAGACGGCGTCCTTACACGAGATACTATGAAAGAAAAACTTAGGAAACAGGTTCGTTAAGTTTACTGCCCCTTTAAGTTCCCTCCCCCAAAATATTATTGTCTGTTAACTGAACTAAAACTGTTTAGGGATACTCTGTTACTCCGTACACATTCAATGCGGGAATGGTCTTCGCTGAACACAGTCATTGTGTTGACAAAAAAGACGTTGTTGTGGGTGGCGAACTCGAATTCTTCATGTACGGGAAGACCATCATACTGAATTCAGGAGATACTTTGGTTGTTCCCAAAAACGAACCACATTCAGCTAGAGTTCTCGGAACCAAAAAGCTCGAGTTCTTTGATGCTACTAAGATTTGATGCAGGTCTCGCCAATAAAAACGTGCGTTTTATATCTTTTTATGACGACTAGGTCTGTAGTGAGTAGTTGGGAATTTTAAAGATGTCATGCATGTCTGTTGTAAAAAAAATTATATAAATCTGCGACATAATGAAGACACTCAGTGCCTAATGACTATCGGAACGTGTGGAAGCATAAAACTGCGTTAATACATGGTAATTCGAAGACTTCGTGGTCCAAAAATCAGAATGGCACGATGGCCAAAGACGAAGGTCGGGAATGAATAATATTGTTTATTATTCAAACAATAGTGTGGGCCGAAAACGCCGACAAGGCGCGATGCTTAGCGCCCGCTGCAGGCGAGTCCTGTCTGGACACACGTGGGGCGTGTCGCGGTAAAAAGTGGGGGCCGGCCAAGTGTCGTCGATATTGTCTTCATAGACTCGAGGCTTCCAATAATAATGCGCCTTATGTTGGGTTCTATAGCCGGTATACGACTTTAGGAACACGTTATCATCGTTGGTCAAGCGACATGTCCTCGGTGTAGATACTCGACGAGGGGTCATTCATTCCCTTTCGTCATTCCACCCAAACAAGAGGTTTCCGAGATAGAACGGCTAGTTTCTGAAAAATCAATTGTGGTTGTATCTTTTGAATCGACATTCAAAATCACTTCATAGGCAGTGGCCGAAGTCGGTCAAGCATGCACCTTGTTGGCAAATTATGAAATTATAGCGTTGCTCTGGCGGAGATCTTTCGCTTTACCAACATTTAAGCGGTTATTCCAGGAACCCTTACTCCCGGTGCACTCATGGAATTTAGGAAGCTTCTGTTATTCACCATGAAATCGTCGCTGTTATCATTAGGACAATTCAACCGCTTAATGATACAGACGGTTTACCCATATTTGTTGGTGCTCAATACTCGGTTATGCGTAGTAGCATCGGAATGTACAAGCTTGGTGCACCTCTTATTCTTTGGTGCGTATAGCTCCTGGCCGATGATGAGACGATTTAATGGATGTCGTGAATCGTAGCAAACCACGCACGGCGATCGGAGGCCAGGTAAGAACATACTGTGATCCTGTTTTGTTTCCAACGACGCACCCCGTAGACATTTTGTATCTCTAAGTGCTCCACGTCCTCCTGACGGTGCTGATCCACGTTTTTGGTTGAACACCGACGCCTTGTTTTGTTGTTGGAGAGCTTGGCGCGCCAATCCGCTTTCGGGATACGTTGCAGACACCAGTGATCGAAAACGTCCAGCCTTGTTCAACGCCGTATACATTTCGCTCGGGTGAACGAGTAGTATGACTTAAGAAGTTTCACTTGTTTTCTGGGCATGCCATCCACTTCCATTACTGCCCAGACCGAGTCGAATGCTATGGTTGGCTGTTTGTACAGTGGATGTTGCTTCCTCGGCCGCGTCTTCTCTGTATGCATGTGATAAAAGTGCACCCCAGCCAAGCCTGACCACTGCGTTTTCGTTTATCTACCTATACGGCGAGGTCACGTTGTCCGAACGCCAACCATGCTACGACGCATACGACTCGCATCGGTAGACACGAAAACCAGGCTACATTATTTTCTTCATCTTCACCTCAGACAACGATAGAAAAACTTTTTAACAATAATCTGCCATCCTCGCCTTATTTTGGTCAGTCCGAATGTCAACCCTGCTACGATGTAATGAACTCGCATAGAATGAAACGAACGTTTCCTGAACGTGGTCCAAGTACTTTGGAACCCTTCTCCTTCGTCAATTTCGCAATATAATATTTCCACCGATTTACCGTCTTCCGCGACGCCTGGCAGCAGTCTCCCCTCCTGAACCTCGCTGACTTTGCCCCCTAGTGATTCATTTTGTTTGTAATCGTCCCTTTAAGGATCTTTTAATTGTATCTCTTCCCTGACGCCGAAGAGTCTAAGGGGGGAGCTATGTAGTGACCTTAAATGGTGTGTTTATTTATTCAAGACGCATGACATCCATTGGACTGGCACCCCATTGGCTAACGCACACAACGGCTTTTAAGAATGTCATCTCGATTTTTCGGATTTCACAGCCGTTCGTTTGAAAGGCTAGGACGGGATAGCGGAAGAGAAACAGAAAAAATCCCTGTTAAAATAGAGGGCATCCTAAAGATCTAAATCGATCTTGTACTAACTCGTATTTTAAGTTAGCTAAGTTGTTGTATACGAGTGTGACTATTAATTGTCCCATGTAAGGAAATTTTCCGTAGAAAGGTTTGAAACAACTCTTTTTAACGGTTTTAAAACAGGGTTAAAGTCATCAGGGGAGTGCTGTTATTCGTTTATTGCCTTGACGGAAGGCCTCTTTATCGGAGACAAAACTCAGCACGGTGATACTTGTTTTTGCAAACTGACACTTTTAGTACTTATATAATATTGTTTATGCAATGAGAAATTATATCTGCGCAAATATTATATGTTAAGCTAAATATCACAATGAACTAACGTGTTGGCGCTATAGTATAACCTAGTGATACTCCATTTTATACGACAGTTGACTCGTCTCGGTTGTAAACAGCTTGGCAGGCGGCCTGGGCCGTGTGGGCGGGTCGTAGCCAGGACCCCACAGCCTCCTCGGTGAAAAAAAAGCGCGATGTCCTTGTGGAGGGTGGCATGCGAATGCCATTAACCACTCTCGTATCGTATCCCAACTTCGTGGAGATGGGCTTGATGGATCGTTGATAAGCTGGCTTCGAAAGTTACACCTCTCGCCGCTACCAGCACGTGAGCGTCGGAAACGACAGCTCTTCCTCCAAGCCCAATAGAGGTGGTGTTTTACAATTTCCAATGCTCTTTCGCCCTCTGTTCAATTATAACGTGACCCAAATTACGTGGCTCGCATCAAATACTGGCCCTATGCCATGCTGGCTAAACGAGCGTTGATTCCCAACAGCATACAAATGGTGTTAAGAGCTGAACTCATCAAAATGCGTATCTGTCACGTTTTCTCTGAGAGCGGATGCTGATTTGTTCACTCCATGCTTGCGCGTCCAGGTCAACATCAAACTTCCTGGGCGTTATTTTGACCATTCCGTTATCTTGGAGTGCTGTTCCTGCCTGCAGCGGGCGCTAAGCATCGCGCCTTGTCGGCGTTTTCGGCCCAGGTCGGGCCCTCACTATTGTTTGAATAATAAACAATATTATTCATTCCCGACCTTCGTCTTTGGCCATCGTGCCATTCTGATTTTTGGGCCACGAAGTCTTCGAATTACCATAAGTGTACCCGACGAAATCCTATTCGTCTTCAATTGTGGATGCATATGTATCACAGATTATTACATGAAATGCCTCACGAATCACCTGTTTTTTGTTTACAGTGAGAATTCATTGGCCAGTTCTATAAATCATGTTTTGCTATTAAAGTGATAATTCACCAGATCGAGAATGCGCGAACACATGTTTGAGGCGTTGAGTATCCCGCATGCAAATATTCACTATGCCATTGTGCGGATACTTCATATTTTTCTTTGGTCTTGTGTTGTGACTTCGATTGCGTCTGTTAGCAAACCAAGAGTTCACCTAAATATCAAAAATCAAGCAGTTTTCACGACATTTATATAGACCCCGATGTTCTGCAGATGTCAACGTGTCAAATACGAAAATGTCTGCGAGGCAAATCTTCTGATCTACGATGATCGACGTAATTTTTGAACATATTCATCCGATTTTACATTTTCGAACCGTTTTGCCCATGTCCTTTTGTGAAAAACCATAGGCCGCCATAAAGACGACGTTCTCACTAAAATCTATTTTCATCACCCATCTGCGGCTGAAACAGGATAATATTTCACTGTGAACTTGAAAGTGCCCTACTTACTTTCTTCGACGGCTTTGTTTCAACTCGACCGCCAGCCATGCTACGACGCATACGACTCGCACCGATCGACGCAAAAGTCAGGTGATATTAATCCCTTCATCTTCCGTGAGGAATCCGTCAGCGCTAATCACCTCACAGCAACAGAAGCCTTTTTCAAACAATCACATACTATCCTCGACCGCTTTATGTCAATCCTAATGCCAACCATGCTACGACGCATACGACTCGCATCGGTAGACACGAAAGCCAGCACTAGCCTCGGCCGCTTTAAATCAACCCGAACGCAAGCCATGCTACGACGCATACGACTTGCATCAATAGACGCGAATTCCACGTGAAGTAACACTCTTCATCGTACGCGAGGGCGAATTCTGCGTAGATATCCCTACAGCGATAGAAGCCCCTTTCTCACAATTATATGCTACCCTCAACCACGTTTTGTCAATCCGAACGCCAACCATGCTACGATGCATACGACTCGCATCGGTAGACACGAAAACCAGGCTACATGATTTTCTTCATCTTCACCTCAGACATCCTTGAATCCTGGCGCGCGTTTTGGATCGGGCCTTTCAATGGCCGCCATTTCCCATTAGCCAAACTTTATATACATCGTGGGTTAAATTGGCTTTTCTTGCTAATTTACCTCGGTGTTACCTCTTTTATTCTTCTTAACTTATTCTGCATTTTCTACGTATAATCGTGACGTCCTGTAACATTTTTGTTTATTGTAAATTTCAATGCTGAAAGTTTTGGTCCTCGTGACCTTAATAAAGCGAATGATTATTATATTATTATCATCTTCAGTACTGCTGGGGATCGAAATACAAAGCGATGATTGTGAGGGATCGCGGGGTGCAGGGACAGCCATCTCGGCCATGTGATCGTAGTCACTCGGAGACGACTGGCAGGAAATGTAGAATTCAGTGTTGACAACATAAGAGATAGAGTCAAAATCCCCTCGTTGAGTATCTACACCGAGGACATGTCGCTTGACCAACGATGATAACGTGTTCCTAAAGTCGTATACCGGCTATAGAACCCAACATAAGGCGCATTATTATTGGAAGCCTCGAGTCTATGAAGACAATATCGACGACACTTGGCCGGCCCCCACTTTTTACCGCGACACGCCCCACGTGTGTCCAGACAGGACTCGCCTGCAGCGGGCGCTAAGCATCGCGCCTTGTCGGCGTTTTCGGCCCACACTATTGTTTGAATAATAAACAATATTATTCATTCCCGACCTTCGTCTTTGGCCATCGTGCCATTCTGATTTTTGGACCACGAAGTCTTCGAATTACCATGTATTAACGCAGTTTTATGCTTCCACACGTTCCGATAGTCATTAGGCACTGAGTGTCTTCATTATGTCGCAGATTTATATAATTTTTTTTACAACAGACATGCATGACATCTTTAAAATTCCCAACTACTCACTACAGACCTAGTCGTCATAAAAAGATATAAAACGCACGTTTTTATTGGCGAGACCTGCATCAAATCTTAGTAGCATCAAAGAACTCGAGCTTTTTGGTTCCGAGAACTCTAGCTGAATGTGGTTCGTTTTTGGGAACAACCAAAGTATCTCCTGAATTCAGTATGATGGTCTTCCCGTACATGAAGAATTCGAGTTCGCCACCCACAACAACGTCTTTTTTGTCAACACAATGACTGTGTTCAGCGAAGACCATTCCCGCATTGAATGTGTACGGAGTAACAGAGTATCCCTAAACAGTTTTAGTTCAGTTAACAGACAATAATATTTTGGGGGAGGGAACTTAAAGGGGCAGTAAACTTAACGAACCTGTTTCCTAAGTTTTTCTTTCATAGTATCTCGTGTAAGGACGCCGTCTTCGTCTTCATTCCAGTGATCAACGATGAACTCCGGCATGTTAATTTCTGCAATGACAACAACAGATAAATGACAAACGTTATGGAAGATAACAGCCAAAACAATTAAAAAAACGAACAAACAGCCAATGGCTTTATAAAATCGAAGATACTCTGACCTACAAATGGAAAGTTAAAACGATTACGACAACGTATAAATCTTCGACTTTTTTAAATTCAAATAGTTGACTCGAAGGTTATTTTGTAAAAAACATCCATTTAGCAATATTTTTCCGGATTGATAACCCGGGTTCAATTGACCGCTTGAGATCAATGGTTTTGCGTCCACGAATACTGCACTCCCCCACAATACTCATTTACATCAAGTCAAGCATCGAGCTGGTTGGCTCAATGCATTTCGTAGTTGCTGTCCTGTAAATAAACCAATCCCCGCTCTTGCGTCCTTAAATGTACGCTCGATTCTTAACAAAGTTGTGGATTTTCACACAGCTTACAACTGCTCTGGTAAAACAGGTCGGCGAGGCCAGTCTAGAAGAAACCTTTATGCGGAACATCAATCGTGATCACATCGTTATGAAAGGTTAAAATCCAACAAAATGAATTTCCTGCCGCCAATGGTATTAAATGCGTTGGTGTTATGTGCAACCTAAGGTCTCTTACATAATAATAATAATTATTATTATTAAAACTCTATGTCTCCGACAATCTTTAACCTGCATATACCCCCATCCAGAACCAGACCGGATAATTTTGTTTATATTTCTTCAATTATGGATGATTCTTTCATTTTAACGTGTGGAATTTCACTTCTGCGCCTATTGGCACACTCCCTGCACTTGCTTTCAATACCATAGTCAATTTTCTCCGCGCTAATGGAATCTTCTTCACCACATATATACCTAAAATATGCGGCAAAGCCATCAAAAACGATTGCTTTTGTCTTTCTTAGTTCGTCATTTCAGGATAACTGGGGTGAATTCAACCCGCAGAAATACCTTTGTCCACGCATGTATAATTTCCCCGTGGTTTTCTCTACTCTGAAATGTTCTGACTGTTTAACCCCCCGAAGGCCTTTTAAAATAATCTCGTATTCTGGTGGCCTGCCAATGCTCGCCATCCAAGAGACCATCATGCAACGCTACTTCACTAGTTGTGCACTCGTCGCTGCTCGTACATTAGATGATCCCTCATTCTAGATGTAAATATCTTAGACCAATGCGTAGAAAGGCGGCATATCACAATTCGGTTATTCCGCATTTTTCAGATGTTTAGTTTCACTGAAACGGGCGTAGAAGAATATAGAAGATTATTTTCGCATATAGCATTGTTATACTACTTTTTATGCTGAAAATATTTGTCTTCGTGAACTGAATTTAGCCCATATAATTATTTTTGTTACCTATTTTATAATACGTAATAGTTTTATCAAATTTACGTTTATTTTCACACGTGACATCCTTATTGGCAGTCTTCTTTGTTGCGTTTTACGCCCCGGTGTGCGTGACACACAATTGTAACACCCGATGTTTAACCAGGCCATCGCACGGGATTTCAAGGACACACAATGTCAACCACCACTATACGGGTGGCCGTCTTCTATGACGGTGAAGACAGTTAACTGGTTCATATAGAGTGATACAACGCCCTTTCTCCCTCATTGCAGGATGCTTCACACGGGATCACACAAGAACACAGACGTCTTCATCCACAGTCGCCAAGACTTGAGCAACATCCTCTTTTTTCCAAGTTCCTGTATCAGCATCGTAGTTTTTCCGTTATAAAGACCCGTCCCATTTCTTGCCGAAAGCCTGTTTAAAATCTCAATTCGTATATATTCGTTATCATACACCCATATGTCATATTATACACGCATTCCCTAAATTGAATGCGTCTTCTCATTATGGCTGCCTGGGACGTTCACCTTGGTTATGAGTACCGTTATAACCCCCCACCCCAGCGAAGGTCTTACACTTCTTAGGGCCGAATTCTCTCACTGGAATAGCGTCACAAGGAGGAATTTCGCGAAGGTGTTTCTTGTCACCAGTACATGCGTTGCCAAAGTACCCTTTTGTTTTCTAAATTTTTCTCAATAGGAGCAGGACAGCATTTGCCCCAAAAATTGGTTTCTGTCGTGATGGAAAGTCGTATAGATGCAATTGTTGGGAAATGGGATGACACCTTTGAGTGTGTCAGTAACCTAAAACAGACTTCCTCTGAGTTTTTCTATTATAATAATTTATTACCATAACAGAGAGAAATACAGGTGTGAAGCAATAAAGTGTACCAAGGTCGCAGTTGGTGCTGTTTCATTGGAAACCCATTTTACATGTATCCACAAATTTTCCTGTGATATTTGCCGCCTGTCTTTTATAAATCCGTGGTTTCTAGATTACCACACTGGACGCGTTCATAGGATCCCTTTTCATTTGGTAAATTTAATTGCATTAAATGATACCTTTGTTAGTTAAAGTGCCCGATCATGGGATGTGGAAGCTTATTGTGTTCATCGGAAGAAGGCATGAAGCATGCGTCCAATATACATGTAATCGATACTGCGAGCATTGTGTTGTATGGGTCCTGAAAATCAGATTTGTAATATATTTGTGTACACAATCACTGCGCTTTTCAATTTTCGGATTGTTTAATCAGTTAAAGCATTTGCTTATTCCGATGGAAGAACTTAAAATTTCTCGCTAGGGTACCTCTACATACGGAGTTTTCTCCGTGGAAAATTCGATTTTAATTTTGGAGAAATAATTACATTTATTCCAACATTTCTATATGTTGTTTCTTCAGGGTTATACAGTTATTACGTAAGACTTCCAACCTTTTGTTTACGAACATGCTCGCTACTGATTATAAGGACTCCATCCTTTCAGAATAATTAGAATTCACAATGTTCTGCAAAACTGTTAGCCCAAAGAACACGATGCACTCCGCCTAAGTCTTAGAAACGAATTCTGTCCGTTTTTTCGATGCTTCGCGCTGTTTGCGTGCAGAATCCCATCATCACGCATTAGAAATTCGCGTATTTTAGAATAAACAATTTGCACTTCTCTTGTAGAAGTGGATGAAAATATTATTCAAATAAACGTGTTTGTGGAATCTGGTAATATTTAAGACATTTAATTGAGGCGTTCCTTATTCAACGGGCCTCGTATTTGGTCGTTACGGGTTGTCGATCTCATTACCCTTCCAAAGTGCATCAGTGAAGGCCAATTGAACATGAACTCCACCGCCTGTCTTGGGAGAGAGGACAGCAAAACAACTAGCTGACCCGATAACCTCTTTTTTCGACAGCGTCCAATATATGCGCAAATAAAAAGATACTAGTAGCTACACTTTATACCTGTACTAAATCATAAAAGACAGCTATATATGCGGGTTTATTTTTTACCTCTAAATTATGATCACATGAAGGAACCATTACACCAGCAGACGCACATATATGTTGATGATATCAGGTCAGGCAACCCCAATCAAGCCCGTTAGCAGAAAATAGCGGAGCAAATTTGATTTTTGATGACATCTTTTATGTTAGCGTCTATATATAAATGGAGATTCCTCGAATAATAAATTTGATCTCATTTATTGGAAATGACATAAGGTGTTTTGGTAACATGTGGGGAATGTTAAAGAAAAATAGCTTCGTAGTTAGTCATTTTGATCAAATGAACCCCTCTAGTAAGGAATGATTAAATATTAGACAACGCCAACAACATATTCGCACGCTTGACAATTAACTTATTTACAGTAAGCAGTCATCTGAATATTAATTGAGGATGGTAGACGCACTAAAAGTTATTTTCAGCGTCTAGTAAAATCGATTTTATTGGGTGTCCCACGAAATAGGCAGTTATATATGTGAACGGACACAGGCTAAATTGGAATGCGTAACGAGAGTGCACCGCAAAAGCTGTCAATTGGTTTGAAGCAAGATGGTAATGCGCCCAATTGTCTCACGTACTTCTGATTCTATGAAGGATGTGAGATTTACCGTGGTAGGGAGGTTATCCGCGGTTAGCGGTTCCATGGTACTGCTAATTGATGGCGACTGAAACACAATGCATGCGGTAACTACAAAAGATTAAAATAAGAGGCATTGTTTAACCACGCCACCCACAATGATGACAATAAACTGGTATAAGGGTGCTGCTAGCCTTGATTTAATTATCTTCGAATAAGACACTCTTTATTAAGCGCCTAAGAACCAAATTGGAAGTGATAGGGACTTAAGACCATCTTAAATTAAATCCCGCGCGACTTTCCCGAGAAATTAGGTGGTAAAGTTTCCACCAGAACCTAAGCGAAAACCGTGCCGTCCCTAATAGGTACCCCGGTCTGCAATTAGCTCGATAGGGTTATTTGTAATTTATAAAAGGAATTCTGCTTACATATGATGCAAAGGACACTAAATAGCCACAGAGACAGTCTGTCAACGACAACGGCTACAAACTGCCAGTTTTCTTGGACCTACAATCGAAATAAAAGTATCACGATTCAATCCAAATAATTACGGTGATTGGCATGATTGTTACTCAAGGGGCCATGGAACATGTGAATGAAAAACAATTACAAATAATTGACTATTGTGAAGCGGTATAAAAATCGGAACGCTAAACCATCTCGTAATATTTTGGCAGTATTTGGTTTAGATTATTGTGAGAGAGTAACCGAATCCGGCAACCATATTCGCATGTAAAAAGAGCAAAACGCCCGTTGTTATAACTAGAAGCCTGGAATTGCCAGAGCTCATACATTGGCTCCCATTTCTGCGGCGCGAAGACGATGTGTGATTAATCGGCAGTCCCCAGCAGCCCGATACATCTCATTATTGAGGCGAATTTGAATCTCGGCGTTGCATTTTTCAATCAGTTCATTGTAAATATGTTCTGCCAACGGATTGAAGTCTCTTCTCATTGCGCCCAGAAAGCGACTTGATGCATAGGTATTCGTGATTGGCCAATTTTTGAATACTTTGCTCCCAACCCCGTAAGCCTCATTTTGTGGTAGGAACCGCATCTAAAGGGATGACAAGAGATAAACACTCGATGACATATATTAGGATTTAAATAGCCGATGTATAATATCCAATGAAATCATTAAAATAGCCTTTTGTGGATTTCAAGGAATCAATGCCATCAACTTAAGTATAGTAGTTGACTGTAACCTACCACGAAATTGTATGAAGTAACCCTGTTTAATTAAAGTTATCTTAACCCACTATAAATAATAGAGTGGTAGTACAAGATATTAATTGCAATGAAGAATATGATAGATGAGCGATACAATATAGAAAGAACGCGCAGCAAAACGTGTACGTGGTTGTGGGTACTAATGCTGTTGTGCATCTGAACTCATAGTAGGGGTAATTTATACGCCTTAAACTCGTGGCATGGGTTGAGTTATACGATACCCATTAGGGTGCCAGTAGTCGTGACGTTGTGTCGTGCGAGTGACCTCGCAAGAACTAAGGGAATGAAGGCGAGTGGGGATCAATGCACCGCATTCATGCCAAATGCGATAAAGTTTTCTTATGTCATTAAATAGTTCGGCAACATAAAGTGGCAAGTGTCCAGCAGTAGTAACCTGGAAAAACGTCAACATTTATTAATATATTCATACGTCCACCCATTGATATAACTTTTAACGCGAAATTGACAATAAAATACAATTGACCACGTGATTCGAATGGTAATTGAATTGAACCGTTTTTTTACTGCAACCTGGCGAACTGGCGCACCACCGGAAAGCAGATCGAGCGCGCTTCACTTGCTGCTAATTCAAGCTTTAAATCCAATTACACTAAGCACGTTGTAGACAAATCGCAGTTTGAGTGAACCTAGAAAACTCTTATTCTAGTAGATTTTGCATTGAGGGTTTCTGACAATCTCTATCGTTCCAGCGCATTCGACAGAAAAAAATAAATCGAAACGTTTGATAATTGCAAAAAAATATGTCTCAAGTGTATCACTGTGTTGATGGTTGCATAGGCCATTGCTTCTCTTCAGAACCCTTTATTAATATCTTTGCCTAACCGTATTTACTTCGCCATTCTTGGGAATTCGTGTAAATTTATTCTGAATCTTCGTCATCGTCACCCACAAAATAGAAAAAGGAAATGTAAACAACAGAAGCAACCCAGGGATGAATCGATTACAAATGCATGTCTCCTGTTTTTTGTATAATCGCCACTTCATGCATCAATTTTATTTGTCGCAGATTTTATTTATTACATTTGAGGTCCTCGTTGCCTTTATAAAGCGATTACAATAATTAGGAATACACTGATTGAATTAGTTTAAAATCATGAGACGTACGTTGGGATTATTTACGCCTTTTTGAAGTGCCTTAAGCCGAAGTAGTTGAGGCAAAATTTCGAGAAAAATGCGCCTGGTTCTTGGATGCATACTATGAGTTTCTGCGTATCTGAAGTGTAGGTTCAACACCATCACCGTGACTGCGATAGAGGAGGTTATTAGGATAATCGTGAAGACCAGGTACTTTCCAATTAGCGGAACTGCTAGGCTGGTCGAGGGCACTGATTCCGAAATCAGTAGAAAAAACAACGTCAACGACAGAAATATAGTGATGGAGAGCGATATCTTCTCGCGACACTCAGGAGGTAGATGGAAGGTCATTATAGTCAAAATCGAGATGGCTATGCAAGGCATCATGAGATTGACGGTATAAAAAATTGTTCGCCTGCGCATTCTCAGGAAAAATGTTATCTCCGGGTAGGTGTGGGCCGAGTGCTTGTAGGAGTGATCACGGCAGATGGCGGCCACGGACAAAATATCGAACTCTACCATGCTACTGTAATCGTGTAAATCTGCAGCGTAGTCTATATGAAGTGGCCGGTTGAATTCAGGAGCGTATTTCTGGAGATGATGTCTTAGGTCAACTAAAATGGTGACACAAAGATTAGGAGGTTACCTGATAAAAAAAGTGAACAACACTTTGACAATATATATAACATTTATAATAATAATAATGGTAAGCGCTTTATTGAGGTCACGACGACCCAAACGTTCTGCATAACCAATGGCATAATTAATAATGCTATTAACAAAAATTGTCTTTGAGTTCCTGCTTCATCTGGTCTGGTTTTGGTCCAAAAGTTTTAAATTTAGATAAAAAATAGATGGTATGGGACGAATCATTCGTGTAAGAATGATTGACTCATTCAGAACTTCAATTAGCCAGAAATACAAATATTTTCAAAAAGTTGCTTTTAAATTATATATAATATAGTAACTACGGTTTTATTAGTAAAAAAATCAGCAAATATGCTTTACAAGGAATAGCCTTGTCATTAGTATAATCCACAAGGATTTTAATCGACACCAGACTAGAACAGACGTCTGATGACTCTGCTTCCAATCCGCCAATATTAAATTCGAACCTTTGCTTCCATCATACGTCCATGAGCCGAAACGCATTGAGCATATCTGTTCGTCGTAAGGAAAGAATTGTACGTCGATGCGACAGGAGCTGACAACTAAAGCAGGCGGCCTCCAGCGCACAGTCCCATTGTAGAAGATCTCGATGCGCGTCAAAGCTGTCATTTCGTACTTACCGTCAGCACTGTCGTCAATATGAAATTAATTTAAAGATAAATAACATTGACAGCAATACGCAGATCTAAAATTTATTGCTGCCTGTATAAAATTGACATTTTATTTGTTATTTTCATCTTGCCAAATTGCCTAAACAGATTTTAAGAGGAATCTACGCAAACTAGAGAGCATTAGTAAATTACTTAGCATCCTGATAATTAAACGGAACTTAATTATTTCGAAACGTACTTGTTATACAGTACAATATCCGGTCTCCAAACATGCTCAGCAGGAACACGCAAAGACTGAATTCCACTGAAATTCGATGGATTCCATTTTAATTGATCATCGACCCATTCTTGCTCAACCCACAATTGTGTCGAAATAACTTCTTTCTTCTCATCCTGATGGTGAAAACAATGTAACAGGAAAATTATATGATATAATTCAAGCTATTCCTAACAGTGTGTTCTGTCTACATAACCTAGATGTTTGGTAGTTTTAGGACTTTTCAATACAACCGAACAGAACAAAATATCCCTCAACCTAAGAATAAATTGGCCACTATTCTAATATTGAATGAGTGAATAATAAAAGTGATAAAACTTACTACGTCAATAATATGCGCCAATCTGAGACCAAGGTAGACTATGATCGGCTTGCCAGCTGCTTGCATAGGATGAATCATTTTATTGTATTTGTCAGGACTCAGCAATCGGTCATACAAATCTGTCGTCACTGAAAATGCTTGCAAAACTGGAGGAGTGTTTAACGAAAAATATTCGGGCATTTTTCATTCGAGTAGTGTATTAAAACGGAAAAATTAACGTATCTAAGTGCGTGTTCGATTGAGCTGAAAAAATGAATATTGATTCACTTGTTTTACTTAACTTTGTATTTTCGAGGTTCTGACCGGCTGAACCGGTCGTTAGCAAATCAAGTCGAGAAAAAAGCTGGATTAGTGTCACGAATAAATAACATATTATCAAGACCATGTCGAAAAATTTAAAACCACGTTTATTCTATGAGTCGAGAAAACGATGGCTCATAGATCTCTCGCATCGGTCGGTAATAAACGCTCCAGTTCAAAATATATTTAAAAACCAATCGACACCTTAAACCGATTTCAAAAGTTTTATAAAAGGCGAAATTTGTTAAATAACGATTCTGCGATAATTCACACTTAATGAATCAATATAGAACTTTTAAATTCTTAAAAATATTATAAATGGAAATAATTTGTTTAATTTGTGTTTAATGCTTACGGCGAGATTGCGTCACCATTACGGTAAATATGCACAGTAAAACAATCCTCATTTACGTAGGGGCTGGACTGTCCTCCAGCTTGAAATTACGAAAAATAAATTACGACCTCGTCAATCCCCAGTGTAGCGTTTTCATTGGCTGTTATCCGAATAATGCTTTAGTTCGCCTATTGGGCAAAAAAATCGCAAACACAAAAGTTTGATTAATTTTAAAAAAACGCAGTCCTTTTGTTGCCAACAGGTTTCCAAAGGTTTGTAGTTAAAATAACCGTCAAAATACTTTCAAACAATGAAATGTAGCCGCTCTCGGTGATGTTTATGTTAAAGCCCGTAACCTTTTTTCCCCACCAACCGGAAGACTATGTCTAGGAGGCACATACATGTTAATTGGCTTAAGTGAGCCATTGAAATTAGAGTGGGTGGCGTATAGTGTATTACAGGGGTGTTAGAAAAAAACGATTGATGACTTATGTATACGAAGAGTAACGCCTCCACTTTAAGGGGATTCACCACCAATAACGACCTCAAATTTAGTCGCGCGTCTAGAATGTGGTTTCCACGTCTGGTGTTCTATATGGGAATCCTAGTGGTTCCCCAAAAGTTTATAAAGCCCGTGGAGTTTTCGGCAAATGCGCTTGGTTATACAAATGTTTAGTAACTGCAAATGTATTAGGTCACATACTGAATTTTGAGCCGTACGTAAAATAAATATCGCCACGAAACCGCCGAAACAGCTGTCTTCATCAGAGATCTGGCTTGCATAGTTTAACTAAACGTAAGCTATTATCTTGCCGGAAAACCACACTTCTAAAAACCATAATTTCAAATAATATCACAACTATTTCCTCGTATTGGTTCAACCTTTTGGATTTACTGGGAGGTACACGACGACGAACTCGACGTTGCCTGCCTCTCCGAAGTACGGCATACTAAGGTTCCCGGCCCATATCATAGCAGACCAACCAAAATATCGGCCCTACATGGTGCTAATCCGCTTTCGAGGCAGCCCATTCAACCTGTCAATCATTGCTGTGTACGCATCCACAATGGCAGCTGAGGCCGAGGCGAAGGATCGAGTGCCCAAACGCGACAGCATATTCATAGCGGAGGACTGGAACGCCCGCACGGACCCCTCGGACCAGCCTACGCGAAAAATTCTTGGAAAATTGGGAATCGGATAGCGATGAGAAAATGGCTCGTAAGCTTATCGGACAAAAACCACAGTAAGTTGTATCTTGAGGAAGAAGAAAATAGAAACTAACGATCAGATCATATTTAGACAGTAATTAGTTTAGTGAAACGTTTTTCGAGGCCAGGTTATCTTTTGTAGAATCTTCCGCCTGTTGCGTTGGGAATGGGAAAGAGTCGCCAACCGGTTTGGCTTCCACGTCAACGTCGTTCGGACTGCCGGCATTCCAAGCGAGAAGGACATCGGCAGCGTCGATTAAACGACGCAATTCATCTCGCATCAGAGGCGCCGAGCACATCGGACATGCAAGATCTGGGTGGTTCTCGAGAAACCTTAAAACCATTTGAAAGTCAACGTGTATCCAAAAGATTGCTAAAATTAATCGGAGCTTGCAATTTACGGGCCAGTTTTGGCATGTGACAAGTTTCAAACGCGAGATCTTGACGTGCAATACATTTTGGCAAGAGATGGACAGGCACAATAAATGGGTAGCAACATAAACTATTGCCCCTTTAACGACAAAACGGATAACAATGTGATCCAATGAAAACGTTTTTTTAATCAAAAAACAATTACAGATGCAGGCAGCATTCTTTTGACAAACGCCTGTCTCATATTCTTGAGCGTATCCAGGAAATGAATGCATTTTAATTTTAGGAGAATTTAAGAAGGCCAGTATATTTTGTTAATTTCGGAGTTATTGGGTTCATGGATTCGTGTAGGCGGTTTTTCCCAACCAGTTCAAATTAATCCTATCTGTAATTAAGTTCAAGTTTTAAACGGGTGAGGTATTTGTTGATTACGACTGTATTGTTTTATTTATCTGTCATCCTTTTTTTGATAATGATAAATTTAGAGAAAAATGTAATCAAACAATATATGTCATTGGACTCTCGCAGGTTCATCAAAGTCAAAATAGATTAACTGGTTTTTTGGAACTAACGACAACAGTATGAACCCGTTCGTTTTACGAAAATATTTTTATGGAATACAATAAAAATGTTTGTTTCCATATAATTCGATGTATAGACGTAGCCGGCGAGGTAATACAAAAGAAGGCGCAGTCTCAAAGGCAAAATAATGGTTGCACTCACGTCATGAGATCCGAATAGATAATTGGAAAATCGCAGTTTGGACAAATAGTAATATCTTCTTTTTTCACATGCTTGCCCTGTAACCGAAAAAACTTAAGACAATTGACAAAATGGGAGAACCTAAGAATCTAAAAAGAATCCACACATACATTTTCGATGATGTTCGAAACTACCGTAGTTTATTTACGCCAGCGATGTCTAAAAATGACTAAAACTCACTGTGAGAACGCAATACGGAAGATTTGTCCTACAGGCGGCGCAAATTAACTCGTAATCGGGGACTGCGGTGGCACAGAAGGGGCAATTTGAAACAGTGCTCAGCACATCTAGCTCATCGGATGATTGCTTTTCTGGTCTTCTGACGAGTCCCTCCAACTTGCGTCGGTATCTCTGATCAATCTTGTCTCGATTTCCCGGGCGCATGAGTATAGAAGCATATGCGAAGCTAGTATGTTTTAGCCCAACTTTCTGGCACTCTATGACTGTGCTCGTCAGGATCGGCACAGTGTCTATAACGAAATCGGGTAAGTAAAGTGTCGCATCAATATCACCTTCTTAATGATTCAACTTACGAGACGGAAATTTGCTAATATTTTCGGCTACCCTTATAAGAAGACGTGCGGCAAGAAGATGGCTGCCGCTCTTCATGTGAAGCTGGTGAAGAAAAAGGCTCGGCGATTTGGAATTTAAAATAACCAAAAAATCCAAGGAAACATTAATTCAGCTTTCATTTTATTTAAAAAGGTATTGTACCTCATCAGCCATATCTTCTTGGACGAGTAGAGGTAATGCCAAAGTGCTGGGAAACCGTTTGATGCCAAAACAATTTTGTCAAAGTTGAACGAATTACTCTCATTCCCCCCCCCCACCTGTTTACGCTTAACGACCATGACCTACAACACTCAAGCACGCCTGGCAAGTGAGGTCGGGTCACCCACATCTGGTATCATCCATTGACCGAAATAAACGCCCGCGCATTCTCTTATTGGCCGATTGTCCCCAACAAAACATAAACTCTGTATCAATATCAAATGACACTCGTAATTTCTGCAGAACTCCTAGATCTATTTACTATGGTGATCACGCACAATAAGAAAGCGGCAACTTACAATTCAAATAAGAAGGGTCAGTAATATCAGTTATTCGGGAAAGAAACAACGACATAGAAAATATACCTTTGCGAGTGTGTACGAGTGTAGGAGAGCCAGATTAGCCAACATATCTGAGGGCACCTTAATGCCACGCTGACGCAGCTCCTGAACCATGGAGAAGAGCAGATCATGGGCATTACGATAGTTCCCGTTGGTTTGTTCCTCGCGGCCTATTATGACAGCAGTGCGTGCCGCTTCCCGATACTGATTGAGTGCCATGTAGAGTCGAAAAAGATGTTTGGGGTCCTTGGGTACACCGTCAGTTTCGCCCATGAGGTGCACAATTAACATGTGTGTTAACTTCTTATCGTTCGCCTTTCCGACAGCCTCAATGGCGAGGTCAAGAGCAGGTGAAGCATCTGAGTACGGTACCCGCAATAGATGACGCACAGCCTAAATGAGGTTTAGATACAAAAAACACGAATGACGCTTGATTGTGAAGTAAAGGGATTCAATGGCTAATAGTGAGTTATGGTTACGTTAAAGTACCAAACATGTAGGACACCCACCAAAAGCCTATCATCATTACCCGCCCAACCATTAGCAAACCTAATAGCACAGGTTTGAGCACAAGTCTCCGATACGCCGCTCGCATACATGGTTCGGGATCTAGGTTGGGTTTTGATATTAAATTATATTATTCATTCACGAATCTCGTCTTAAGCCATATGCATTGTTGATTTAAGGACCCAAGAAATTTAAGAACGAACATAACCAACTTTATATGGAAAGCTAAATGATATAAAAAAATATTTCTGTGGGCATATTGTTTACCTGGCAATACCAAACACACCTTAGCATATTGTTTTGCGTAGATGAAGAATTTCCCGGCCATAAGAGAGTTTCTTTCGCATTCAAAATGCACAGCTATACTTTTGTATTCACTTGGAGATGCATCCAACCCTAAAACAAAAAAAACCTTTTTCAAAAAACCAACAAGCATAAAACAACGCAATGTGAAGGCTTAACCTATATATTTATTGTCGGTAGAGACTACTAGTGCGTCAGGAAAATTAAAAGCCATATGCATACTTACCAATAACGTTGGCGTATACTTCCATTTTACGGTGCTTCTGGGCGATCTCATAGGCCGCATTGTGGCACTTTGAAAGAACAAGGAATTGTATTGCTGATGCAAAATCTCCAATGCGCGTGAAGTATTGGGCCACCAATTTAGCACCCTCGACGCTCCTCGATTCACGTACTACTTGTACAGCATCCGTCGGGTTGTTTAATTTATCCAAGAGCAATCTGCAAATAAGTAAAGTTCGGTTGATTAAGGCAGACATATCCCAAACGATCCTTCAAAAGACACGTTTGCTCTATTAACTCTAAAAATACGTATACAATGGAAAATAAAAACACTAAACAAACTATCGATAAAAATCCCTACCGAACGACCGAATCCCAATCCTGTGCCTGTTCGTAAGCCACAACAGCCTCTTTGAAAGCGCCGGTATATTCCCGCGCCTTCGCGTATTCCAAATACATTTTCTTCGACGCCATTGAATCTCGTAGGAGGCTTCCAGCTTTGTCATAGTTCTTTGATTTAAGGTGAACTATGATGGCTGCGTCGATCTGGCCTGCTGATTCGTACATAATAGCGGCTTCTTGCCATTGCTACAGACATATATATATATACTGTTAATGCATATGAACAAGTGAATTCCCCGATTGTTATAGATTTTCAGAACCTACTCTAGATTTTTCCAAAATAAGGGCACATTCTTTTTTCAAAGAACGGCTTGAGTGCTTCAGCGCAATGGCAACACCGCTATATTGAGAACAAACACAAAGTAAGCCTAAATACTAAATTTAAATATTTCCTAATTGATTATGTTGATACCAGCTTGGCAGAAATCACGGAACCGACATTTATACAAATTTAATGGTTGCCTGTAGACAAACAGCGACTACGAAGTATAACATGCCAGAGAAAGCATGCGGTTTAGTGACCTGGCACGATCAAGCATCCAACCTCATCGCTCTTACATGAGTCTTTACTCATATCAACACGTATGGGAACTCATAAGATTTAGCCATCTTCGGACGGGATTATATTTCAATTCCGGGTATATGCTGTGAAGATGATTCGAAAGGTAATATTTAGATCGCGAATAAATACATACCGCGTGTAGTCCCCGAGTCGGAGGGCATTTCTCGCTATCCCTGCATAACACATTTTTACATGCTCACACCATGCATCCACATGGCAGTCCCCGGCGCCGCCAGAAGCTCTGTGCAAAATTAAACGGGGTTCTTCGTCGTATTCCCAGAGCTCCAATAGCGTTGTCGCACAGTTTGGCCTTTCCAATGCCATTTCAAAGTTAATAAGAGCGTTGACGCAGTCACCCATGCACTCCAGCTCGAACGCGAATTGACGACTAATGAAGGGCACCTCGCTCGGTTGTAGACTGCGAGCCAACTGAAGAGCCGAGTCCCAATGAAGCAGATCACGGCGCATCTGTAGATCAATCAAAATTTGCACGAAATTGTCTTTTATTGCATAATAGGGGAAACGTTAGAATAGCTGTAATGTCTTGCAAATTAGAGAAATGCTAGCACATTTAAACGAAAAAAACACATTTTAATAAAACATAAATATTTCCAGTTAGCAATAAATTGTCTATAAATTGCCATTCAATCAGTTTTTCGGAAGGAAGAAAAGCACAAAATTCCAATAGACTAGAATGTAGATCGTTACCCCTTTAAGAGGAAATAATTTTGCTAAACGAGAATAAAAATTTCATATTTCAGAAATAATACGCGTAAAACATGTGAGTTACGAAGACGAATGTCGCGAACCGTGGCCATGTTCAAGCATTCAGCGGTGGATGATGATCGGCCACGTCGAAATCATCCTTGATTGGGGCGGGTATATCGTGATGAGATGAAGCGGTTGAGGTGGATAACAGAGAAGACAATCGTGGGAATTTCGATAAGACTGATACCTCTGTAGTTTGAGCCAATGGGCCTGTCTCAAGAAATTTCCTAGCTTTTCTAATTTGAGCCGAACAATGCGTGGAGAGTGACGCCGGTTGGTGAGCATATCAAATGCACTTAAGATCGCATATCGTCTTTCCATTGCGAGTTTTGATTTTTTACTTAAGTATTGCGTTTGCAATAACGGATCGAGTTGGCTTGTCGCAATGAATGGCGTAAGTGTTTTGCTGCATCACGGAATCTGGTCTGAATTGTGTCATGCCGAATAGTTCAGCAGTTGGTCTACACGGATACGGAAGATCTTCCCAACGTCTCCTGTTTTAGTTGGGATCTCCATGGATTCCGCGACCATTATTTGCTGCGGCCAAGCCTCAACTAGAGCGTAAGCTGTAGTCGGATCTGTTGGAAGTTGGTTGCGCCTTTATGACGGGCTTCCATGGCCTTCGCGGAAAGCTGCAGTGATATCTCGGTGATACAATCCTTCACACGATGTCGCGTTGTTCCTAGAATATGAACGGAGACGTTCTTGTTTCCTTTCTCCGCACCAAGGTATTGCTGCACTCGTTGATTGAGTATACACAACGCGATTGCACTAGGGTATAGGTGATTTGATGCGTGGTGCGGCCGTCGTTAGAGTACCACATTAGCAGATGTTTTGAAACCTTCTGGAAGCCCGTGTTGGAGACGGCGAGCCTTTTGTGGTCTGCGAACCTTATGAGCCGTTCGCCGTTTTCGCAAAGCTGTCCGAGACCAAATTTACCGAGGATATAGGGCGTGGTCTGGTCCGAATGGCCAGTGTGGGCGTTCCAGTCGCCCGTTACGCGTAGGATATCGCCTATGCTGCCATTTTGAAGGCGTACATTGCAATTACAGAGAGATTAAAGAGTCTGTCGCGAAAGCGAATAAGGGCCAGTCTTTGTGATATCGTTTCCAATGAAAGCATGGCGGTGTTGGCCCTGCCTCAAAGTGCAAATGCTACAACGTAGAGATATCGGTAGACCCGCTAAGGTAGAGTAGATTTTGGAGTGGCAGGCCACGTAGATGCGGCTGTCGTGAAGCGTGCGGGCGCTGATGCATTGGCTTCAAGTTTCATAAATTGTTCTCACGTTTAAGCAACTCATGTGTCGCTTGCTTTAGGGGAGAGTCCAATTGGTGGGGGGTTTGTTTTCGGGCTTTTGAGGGATCTAAAGGTTCCCAGCTAGCTTGTTTGTCATCTCGGCCGCTTGGGATGACTCCATGAGCGTTTCTTCTCGTGGAAACCATAGCATGAGGTGAGCGTAACATTGGAGACATAATTCGTGATAGTTCTTGGAATTTTGTACAGGTGGCGTCCCCAGCGCCACCTGGCTTTGTTGGCGGGGCGACTCTAATCTTTACACTATGAAGAACATCCCGCAAGAGGTCAAGAATCTGTACGATAGAATACGAACCACCCAGTCCGCCGAGTTTCTCTTCTCGCTTTCATACGAGATTTAATTCCAAGTTACCCGCACCACGTTTATTCCTCCTGTCAGCGGTTTACCAAGGTGTGACATGCAGCATGCGACTATTTGGAGCCATAGATGTGAGTTTAGTATCATGCGAAGACGAATGACTGGGGGATACCTTGAGGCATGTCAGACCCTGTTACCAGAGGTGTTACTCCTACACGACACCACTGTTTTGAGTACGGCTAGCCGCTCCTTAATAACTGGGAGCTTTACTAGAAAGAACGGGTCCGTTCTGGTCGGCGTTTCAGATTAAAATGCATTAAAATACTATAGTGTATAAAACGATAGAAGGACAGCAGTGTGGCAGATTGCAGCCGAAATAAGGTACAGTCGGTGACGCCAACTGCTTTTCGAACTAGTACGGGTGTTTCTCTGTTTCGTTTTTAGGAGACAAAACATTCACAGCGATTGTGAGGGGACAGTCTCTATAGACTTATTTCCCAATGAGTCCGGAAAAGAAAGCCCGGTGTCAAAGACATACCTCTAAAGCAACCACGGGCTTTGTTGATGCGAGAAAAAACTCTTGCGCCCTGTCAAACTCGCAGAGAAAGAGTGAAACATAGCCAAATAGAATCTGTTTTTCCTCAATATTCTTCATCTTTTGGATAGCAAGCACGAATCCACAGTTGTCAAGTCGACGGAAGGATTGAATACCTGTGTGCGAAAAAAACACATTCCTGAATTTGGAAGTTGGGGCCCAGCAGCTTTTCTGCAAGATAATAAAAATTATGGTAAGCGGATTATTGGGGTCACGAGGTCTCTTAGCTTGTTCTGGTGAAACTAAAAATCGGGACGAATAAAGAATCCCAGAATTGCGATGTACCGCCATTCTTGTAGGTATTGAACGGCATTGCCTACGCATTGGCGTCGAAGTAGTGAACGATAACTACAAAAGTAATGTCTTCCCTTTTCTTTATGGTTGTTGTTTGTTCGAAGTGTGTTGATAACGAATGGTACTTCATTCGTTAACCCGACTGACCAGACCACTCATTTAAACACAAGATTATAGATTTTCATTTCACAGAGTTCATTGTTTAATTTGTTGGTGAGTCATTATTTATGAAAGATCTTATTAAATAAAAACGGAAATCCGTCTAAACCACACAATTAAAAGGATATTAATCCCACACACGTGTGCATTACAAGATTGTCTTATCAAAGTATAATGTAAAAAACTTACCAGTATCGAAGTTCAGGCATCGCACACAAGCCATGCCCAACTGATGCCAACGATTTCGTGATCGGAGAAAATCAGAAAGGAGGAGAGCATCTTCAAATGCTCCGACAAACACCGCTTGTTCAAAGAAGGCGTGCAACTGAGAAGCGTCAAACAAGCTGATTAGGATACATTGCATTATCCGGCATTAGATACAAGGTTTCCCGAAAATAGCCCGCAATAAAGCGAAGGAGTTCAGGAAAATACGAATATATCCAGAAATATGAAGTGTTCAATCAAATCTGTTTAAGGTACTTTTTATTATCTACTTCGGTTTTGTAATTAAAGCCGTATTATGCCTCAAATTGATTGGCTAATACACTAACCAGGCAATCAACGGCCCTGGTAAAGTGTTGAAGCCATTCTACTTGATTCTTCGGTAACATCCAATAATTCGAGGAACGATGTTTCCTAAACGTACCTCCGCTTCACTCAGCTTGGTGAGATCGCTCGGTGATTTTTCCAACCTCGTGCGAGATTGGTTTTCGACAAACTGCCTTTTGGGTGTCTTATCCATATGTTCACCTGCAGGTTGATATCGATCGGCATAGGGTTTCGTGTAGGCGCGAAACGCGTGGGTTGTTAGATATGCTAGGATAATTCGACCAGTTTGGCTCAGGAAGCAGACGCTTTCTGCCTGTAGACCAATAGGTAGGTTGTTCGGTGGCAACCGTGTAGTACCAAGAAAACGGCATTCACCATCTGAAGGGGGATAATTACGATTTCTTTCTCATAAAAACCGTATAAGACCACAACTACATCGGTTACTTCATCTTGGAGGTACTGTAAATACTGGACTAAACTTTCACGGAAAGAGTACGCCAAAGGAACCACTCCCATTTACATGGAGACTTGGCAACAAAATTAACAACGGCAACAGCAACAAAAATCTCAGGCATGGCAGATCTGACTGTGTTAATGCACTGCATTTGTCATCATTATATTCACACTGTGAGTAGAGTTATTGAGACCGATAGATCATTCCGCAATTCGAAAACATTATAACGATTGACGCATAATAAAAACCACTATGTAACCTAAAACCAAAGGCATTCAGACCTTTGTAAGATAGTTAGGGGTTAAATGACAAAAAAACTTGTCGAAAGTAATATAAAAGACTAGGCTTAAAGATTTCTCCGACTCAGCATATAAATTGTGGTGTGTCCGAAAAGGACAGCCGCTTTCATTGTTTCTTTTTGAATCCCAAGACACTCTCGGATGTTGGATTAATTGCGCAAAGTTCATTAGTCTCACGATAAACGCCCTGCCTATCATCATAGGAAATGTATCTGAAGGGTGTTCACGTTTAAATGTTGGCATTCGAAGACAGAATATACCAATTAAATAGAGCAATGGACACATAAGGGCAGCTTCTTGATGTATTTGTTTTTGCCTTCGATTCCGCAACCCCCATTCACAATTGCTTCAGACTACATAAAGGTATATATATGCCCCAAGGTATGCAAATTGGATCTTGTTCAGCGCAAATCAAATGCGTCGGATTATTGGTGCCAAACCAAAACGAACCAGAGTGCCTTCGGTGTGCATTTTGCACCAGCAAAAAGGCCCCGTTAATTAATTACTGTTTTTTAAAAAACGTCGACAATATGAAATTACTGTAAAATGCCAAAGGGATAATTAATTTCACTTTTCAATCATATCTCAATTCCACGGAAGACCTACTGACAGTCGTTCGAGGGGTATTGCGCTGTGAAACAAGCTGGAGCAAATTTTGCGATGCCTGTTCGCTAGCTGTATTGTTAAGCGTGCAGTAAACAAAATCGGAGACACTGGGAGATGAGCGAGAAATCCCCACGCGGATTTCTGACTTGTGGGCTTTTTCAAATTGATCCAGGATACTTGAGGCAAAGTAGCGATACACTACCAGACTACACTTCGATATAACCACTAGGAGAGGCTGAATTGGTAAATATATGTTATGGTTAAAAATAAATGATAATCACTAACACCATAATGCAACGGCTGAAGTCTGCATACGTGTCCATATATTTCATTCCACTGTCTTATATATTTCTAATTAAAATCGATATCTTCCAATATCATTAAAACTTATGTTCTTTACATTGAGATAGCTACAAGACAGAGTTAATTGCTATTACATTCACAAATGGCACAAAATGGTTGAAACGTTTCGGCGTAATTTGTGTATCCGAGCGAAAATAACAAAATGATCCGTAAACAGAAGATTAAATTGCAGAAACCGCGAATTCAGATTAACTTTTGGCAACTGATTCTGTTAGTTTACATGAACTCATGTAAATCACCACCCTTCGGTCTTCCACACCGCACAGAAGAGAACGGCCATTAGAGCGTTGGAAATTTGAGTAAGTAAAACATAAAGTCCGCTGGTTGGTGTGGATACGACATGAAGAATACGCGACTTAAATAGAGGACCCATTTATTGAATACTATTCAATAAAAGGTGTATTAAGCCTTGTTCAAAACTTACGTTCTCATCATCATCCAAACTCCACATAATATTCTCAACAACATCGGGGAAATTCGGAAATTCCAGTACTGTGCATGATACCTAAATGAATAAAATAAATCCACCTTATGCAGATCTATATTTTGATATGATAAAAACCAAACAATGATAACTCACCGGGGTAAATATGTAAGCTTTCTTTTCGAAATCAATGAATGCAACCACGAGACCAGATTTGTCAGGGTATAATGCTCGAATTAGCGATCTGTGGTCGTAGTCAGAAAAGCTTGCCCATTCATCCAAAAAGAAATGAACGAGTTTTCCTGACTAAAATAACAAAATAATAACAACAGAAATGGACTAATACTAAATAGGTAATAAGGAAATTTTCGTCAACCTCTGTCGAATAAACCAAGAAAGAGTCCGTAATATCAAAGTCGAGAATTCGATCGTCCTTATCGGGGAATGTCCTGCTTTGACGATTAGACAATTGGGAAAGTTTATCTGAAATTCCCCGTGCCTTGAAATGTCCTGGCGTTAAAGAATTCAGGTCTACAGTACTACAGGAAACCAAGCTCTGTATTCGGGCAGGGAATGTTTTGGGGTCAATCTAGAAGAGTTCGTCTTGTATTAATAATGAGACCGTTTTAAGATCATAGGAAGCATAATGATTACCCAGTGAAGAATAACGCGGCCATCTGTAGTCCCGACAGCGACGTACTCCATGTTTAATTTAATTTTTCGAATAACGTTCGCATATGACCGTTCTTCGACAAGTTTAATATCTGTACGAGAATACCAAAAGAAATATCAATATTTACGCTCTAGTTCTACGCTTGGTTCTAATTATTATAATCAGAAAGCAACCTTCGAGATTCGTGATATCGTAGAAACTCGCGTTTATTCCAGATCCCACAGCAACATGACTTCTTCCAATCCCAATCAGAGTTGGTTCAAGATTAACTGCGAACGTTTTGGGTGTATTTTGTCCCTGAAGTTGAATTTCAGACTATAATAAACTTAAATACGACGAATAAACTGTGAGGAAATGTAGAACATTAATGGCAACCGTACGCATAGTGGTTCAATTGTAACTTCAAGCAGGGACGTAAGACGTGCTATCACGCCAGACCATGAAACAGACGCCAGCATTGGAAGCTGGCTGAGAAAGACATGAATTATTTGTCGAGCTGAAACAATCACAAGTAACTGGCCATCCTCAGACCACCCAAGATCACATCTTGAGACACTACTACTACTTGATGGGTCACCACGCGGAATCGAAGCATCGTCTTCATCATGCACTTCAATTATTGCAATCAACTCATGAAGACTGGCCAAATCGTGGACCTTTACACTAGAGAAAAAAACATTTTAATTTTTGTATAACACGAAATATAGATAGAAGCTACCATCTATCACCGGCAGTTGCGAGACGTTGGATGCTCTTGTGTGCAGATAGCGAGAGTAGACTCTCTTTAAAATCACGAATGCAAATTGTTTCCTATATTATACGTTAATATAGAGTAAATGAGATTGAACAAACCTGACCCAATCCACTTTCAGAGATTGAAATAACGACAAAATTACCAAAAGAGAACCCAATTATAATATTTTCTTCGTTTTGCCAATCATATGCGACAATATCGCCATATGACTCATTTAACGTAAATATTAAAGGCGGACTCTCTTCGTGGAACTTCCAGATGATAAGCCGATGGTGTCCGCCAATGCAACTTATCTAGAAAACATCATGGGTATTACTTTTATTAAACAGATAATCTACCGCGTTGTCTTCATTTGGACCATATTTCGAAAGCGGAGTGTGAATAAATTTCAAATCCGTTGGCTCCTCTTCTAAACTGACAGATTTAAGCGAATCCCCGTCGATTGTGTTCAGTGAAAGAACTTTATCCTCTGACGCCGTCACCAAAAGGCCAGTCGCACTCCAACGCAATGCTGAAATCCGTCGGGTGTGTCTACCTAATATCGGATATTTTCTGCAAATAAATTTGAAATCCCAAGTTACTTGTACGTAGCCAAGTCATAGATCAAAAGATTTCCTTTAACAGTGCCTACCGCCAGCCTCGAATCGACCTTAGACCAAGCGATTGTACTCAAATTGTCCCTCAATTCATAGATATATACATACATGTCTTACTTAAAATTTGTCTGCTGTTGCAATATTCTAGAGTTATCTGACTCCCACACATAAACACTTGTTGTCCTGTCATCAATAATTGCTAACATGTCCCCGTTTCGATCCCAATCAAATTCAACAGCATTTCTGTAGCAAATAATGTTGAGTGAACAAAATAATGTAAAGAACCCCAAAAGTGAAATATTGCCTTTTCTGTTTCCATGGCGATCGTACACACATATATGGTTTTCAGATCTAAATCATACATGTATAAGAAAAGGATAAAGTACCCAAATGTGGCGATAAAATTGCATTTCGCATTTTGTATTTTGAAACCGATTTTACCACAGTTATTACAACCAACACGGGCTGAAAATATTTTCTAAAAATATAATTGGAATATGAAAAATCTCGCCTTCATGTTACTCCGAAAAAGGTATTATAGAGAGCAGAAGAATTGAATAGGCGCTGAACGTAAGCGTCTTTAGATGACGTTTATTATAACAAAGCATTATTGAATTCGTGTATCTCTATGGTTCAAATGCATTTTCTGTCTGTTATTTTACGACTAAAAGATTACAAAGGGCAAATAGGAAGACTTAATTCGATTTCTATTACTGTTAAATTGTAGTATCGTGCCGAAAATAGTTAAAACCACGAAACCTTTTTATGACATAAGCGTCTATGGATAAATGGGGAAGTTACCCGAAGTAAAAACCCGCCAAATTTTCGCTCAAATCTCCTTTTGTTTTCAAACTTCATTATCACATTAATTATTCAATTATCTTTCGTAAGTGTGCCTTTTACCAATATTACTCGCTCAATTAAGTCGCCTTTTTCGTCGTGTTGACAAACGTTTGGGGACAGTTCGGGTAGGTCTAAAATAACGTAGATTTTCGTGTTTTCCGCCTGAGCTAAGGAAGTGGAGTTGTCAACCTTCCCAGAGGCGGTGGATAGAATCGGCGTATTCTGTGCCAATCCGCTGCAGCGACATCAGGAGGAGGAGGAGGAGGAGGAGGAGGAGGAGGAGGAGGAGGAGGAGGAGGGAGGAGGAGGAGGAGGAGGAGGAGGAGGAGGAGGAGGAGGAGGAGGAGGAGGAGGAGGAGGAGGGGAGATGTGCAGACTGCGATTCTGGATATCTTAGTTATCTTAGTATATCCCATTATACAGTAATATATTAACCCTCGCCCGTTCAATGGTCTTGACTTCATGGCTTTTAAACACATAATCCACCAAACGCCCATAACAATTGACCGTCCCAGCGATCCGCTTCTCGAGGAGGCTGGTCAACCGATTGAAGCCAGGTTTACGCCTGGTTCCTGCCAGATCTTTCGTTAGTTCAGCCCATCGTCGTTGCATGCTGTGGGAGAGACAGACAGCTATCCTCCTCAACCTGATCGAACAGTCCAGCTCCGCCGCATAGTTTATTAGTCTCAGGACCAACTCGCAAGTAGCCATGGATCGGTGGGGCGCTCTCAATAAATCAAAATTATTGGTGGTTGTAGACGGTCAATTAAGCAATTCGCCCCGAAAATAGTCCGCGATGACGTCCAATTAGCCAAACTGAGCGCAAAGTATAGCTATTGCCCATGTGATTCCTTCATCATCGTTAACGAAAACGCAACGCTGGATAGCAGACTTTGCGTCTCCGATGCAATAATTTAGGAGGTATATCCGGCGTTAATTACCTTCAAAGAGTCTGGCAGATATCCAAATGTCGAAGAACTTGACGAAACCCCAGAATTTGGTTGGATTTCTGTCGAACTTCGATAATTTACTCGAGGTATTTTCCTAGCATCTATGGTCAAGACCCGAACTCGAGTGCAAATTCTGGATTTTTCGAGGTGGGATGGACTTACGGTAATACGAGCATAATTTATTTGCTTACAGAAACTCATGGCTTTATGGTATCGTAGTGTTCGCGATGGCCGGAGCCGTCTTCTAGGTCCATGACTTTGGGAATTAAGTTTCCCAGATTAAATATTATTGCATCTGCAGGCCTTTTTTGTCCAACGGCTTTTAAGAATGTCATCTCGATTTTGCGGATTTCACAGCCGTTCGTTTGAAAGGCTGGGACGGGATAGCGGAAGAGAAACAAAAAAAATCCCTGTTAAAATAGAGGTAAATAGATGTAAATCGATCTTGTGCTAACTCGTATTTTAAGGTAGCTAAGTTGTTGTATACGAGTGTGACTATTAATTGTCCCATGTAAGGACATTTTCCGTAGAAAGGTTTGGAACAACTCTTTTTAACGGTTTTAAAACAGGGTTAAAGTCATCAGGGGAGTGCTGTTATTCGTTTATTGCCTTGACGGAAGGCCTCTTTATCGGAGACAAAACTCAGCACAGTGATACTTGTTTTTGCAAACTGACACTTTTAGTACTTATATAATATTGTTTATGCAATGAGAAATTATACCTGCGCAAATATTATATGTTAAGCTTAATATCACAATGAACTAACGTGTTGGCGCTATAGTGTAACCTTGTGATACTCCATTTTATTAACCGATGATATATGCACAAACGACAACATATTTCATCGCAGTAGACTCGTAGACTCATCGTATTAACGATTTCATTACTTCGAATTGCATTACTACATTATAGTGTCCTTTGTTGGTATTTTCACATTATCTTGCTGCATCGGTTGCACGAATAAAGTGTGTAGTGACCTTTAATGGTGTGTTTATTTATTCCAGACGCATGACATCCATTGGACCGGCACCCCATTGGCTAACGTACACAACAGCGCATGCTGTGACCTTAACGTGGATAAATTAAGACAATATCGACGACACTTGGCCGGCCCCCACTTTTTACCACGACACGCCCCACGTGTGTACAGACAGGACTCGCCTGCAGCGTGCGCTAAGCATCGCGTCTTGTCGGCGTTTTCGGCCCAGTTTGGGACCTCACTATTGTTTGAATAATAAACAATATTATTTATTCCCGACCTTCGTCTTTGGCCATCGTGCCATTCTGATTTTTGGGCCACGAAGTCTTCGAATTACCATAAGTGTACCCGACGAAATCCTATTCGTCTTCAATTGTGGATGCATATGTATCACAGATTATTACATGAAATGCCTCACGAATCACCTGTTTTTTGTTTACAGTGAGAATTCATTGGCCAGTTCTATAAATCATGTTTTGCTATTAAAGTGATAATTCACCAGATCGAGAATGCGCGAACACATGTTTGAGGCGTTGAGTATCCCGCATGCAAATATTCACTATGCCATTGTGCGGATACTTCATATTTTTCTTTGGTCTTGTGTTGTGACTTCGATTGCGTCTGTTAGCAAACCAAGAGTTCACCTAAATATCAAAAATCAAGCAGTTTTCACGACATTTATATAGACCCCGATGTTCTGCAGATGTCAACGTGTCAAATACGAAAATGTCTGTGATATGACGGGTTTACCATAAACAAAGTAATTGTCTACCTGATCAGTGGTGATGCCTCCGGCGTTAGCAATAATGTCAAGGCTAACCCTTTTGGTATCAGGAACCAGAATTTCACACGGTCGCTGATGCCTTAATGAAGAAATCGTAGCAGTTTGAAAACCGACGTTGCCATTGTGCTCTCGCCGGAAAAAGGCATGAAAATAGTTTGGTGCCGATCGAGTAAGTTCTGGCGTTCGGGTGGTTATTATTGATGGGATTTTGCGTGTGGTACGCTGTCGTTCATGTTGTTGTACCAATGACGAGGTTTTCAAGACGCAGAACTGAGGCTGGGAAGATTGAGAAAGTGAAATTTGGACCGACGACAGTGAGGCAGAAGTTTGCATTGCCCCGCTGTCCGAGATGTCTGTCTGGGATATAACGGAGAATTCTTGTGAATCGGAATAGGTATTCGTAATTTGTTTATCGCTAAATAACACTGTATTTCTATGGTAGGAGTTTTCGTATTTCGTGCTATCGGCATGAAGAAGTATAGGGGTTGTGACGTAGTTCACATCATCTTCAGTACTGCTGGGGATCGAAATACAAAGCGACGATGGTGAGGGATCGCGGGGTGCAGGGACAGCCATCTCGGCCATGTGATCGTAGTCACTCGGAGACGACTGACAGGAAATGTAGAATTCAGTGTTGACAATATTAGAGATATAGTCAAAATCGGCTTCAAACTTAATTCCACTCTCCCTAGAGAGTTCAAAAATAACAAATAGTAAGATTTTAGGGGTGCGCTTCTTTACTGTGTTACGCGTTATACATTATGAAACACTAGATAATCTCCATAAGTCAATGGCTTGAATGTCCCTGACTACAAACACTACATGGTCAATCTTTTTAGTATCCCAGTACAGACGCCAATTTTTGTTCTCAAACGAATGAGTGCCCCATTTACTAATCATAAAACAATTAAATAAAAACATGTATTCTCGATCAATTGAATGTGGATAAAATTTAAACTGGTTTAAATCAACAAACGGGAAAACTCACCAATGCATTTTTCACCGGCCCGAATTTGAGAAAGGCTTAATTACAATATTTTACAGCCACTAAGATGCTAAAGGTTTGAGTGAATGAAACCGGGGCGATGCTCTTCCGCGGAAATATTTAAGGAAACTCGGAATACAGTTCATTATGATGTCTTTTTGGGGAATGCACCCGCTGATGCGTGAGTTTTATTTGCAAACTATGGTGAAATTCAACGCTTCTGCAAAACATAACGGGATATTAAATGCAAAAACCGGCATCTTTTATTGCCTCCGTATTGTGGCGATAACAATGTTAATGTAGCATTTACTGAACATATTTCGTATGTATTAATAAAGTTTTTTTTTTAATTTATCTATGGGCGCTATTATGGTGTTCCCTTAACAATGATGTTTAGCGCCGACGGCGAAATCCCTTTATACATAAGCGTCTAAAGAGATTATGAAAGCAAACAATTAAGTTTGCAAAAGAAGATTTGAAATTTATAAAATTATATTTCAATTAAAACCGTCGATTTCAGCGAAAGTAATGAGTGTAACAGTTAAAACAAGAGGTAACAAGGTCACAACAGCATTCAATGTTTCTGAAGTCGTTGGATCCTGAATACCTCGGGCGGAGGCATGAGACGATTGCAAAACCTGTGTTGGTCGTCTTCCTCTTTAATGAGTCTATCTCCTGCGAGAGGATGGGCCGGTTTCATTAATGTCACGAAGAACATTTCATGAAGTTTCTTGGAAATGTTGTACCGGTGGCGTCTCCGCAGCTGCGGATCGACCTGCGACGTAGACGCCTGGTTCCCTTCGGCCTTGGGCTCCCAGGAAACCTGCGCAGTCTCTACAGAATATGAGAGATCACCCTGCATTTCTATGGTTAAAAAACTAGCTCGTTAAAGAAAGCATTGCGCCGTAGACGAACTCCACCGAGCAGGAGTCGACATCGGGTTTCAACGTGGCATGCATGCCGAGGACAAGAAGCTGATAGCTAAATGGATTACGAAAGTAAACAAACCAGCCTTAAAAATATGGTTGGACCTTTATAAAATAATATTTTAAGCATGGCCGTTCTTGGCAACAAACGAACAGATGCGAAAGTGAAGCCTGTACCAGTTCACTGCACCGTAAATGGTTGAATCGTGTACAATACATGCTTCACTCTCCAACAGTAAATTGTGTAAAATGAATGGAGGTGTTTAAGTGGGCGTTAGTATTTAAAAAGTCACGGTATCGAAAATAATAGTTCAAGTGCACGAGAAATTGCAACATCAGAAACGTTGTCAACACATATCCGACCAAAGATTCCGCACAAATGAACAGCCAAAAGATGGGAACACTGCAATGAAAAATAACGGTCAATTATTCGAAATAAATGTTTTAGATTATCCACTGGAATAAATGTTCGTTTTTAGATACGATGAACATTCCTTAACCCTACAGTTTAGTTTAATAAAACGGAACGAGCAAAGTAATTAGGATACACAAATCCATAAAATCGTAAATCCCCGAATAGGATGTCCGCTCAATTTTGGATACAGGTAATATCCCTATGGCCACGCATACTTTGGTATTTAGTCATGTGCATATACGATTGTTATCCTTCCTTTATCCAAAATGTTGTTTACTAAAAGCAAAAAATAATAATATTACTCACCCATGGTCGACAAAATGTAGGTATTTCGAAATTCTTTTCTCGCATACACACACAAAAGTGCCCCGTCTTGCTACAGTAGAAATTGCATGTCTTAACACGCACCTAGGCAGTAAAATGATAGACCAACAAAATACATTACCTTATGCACAGTTCGACCACTTGAGGAAATATCCTGAAAAGCTGTCTTTTCTTCATAGAAATTTAGTGCCTCGAAAGTAATTTTTCCGAAAATTGAATACAATCTGTCACCGTGGTTGGATCATGAAATTCTTGCTTACTTTAACAGTATTTCGTCGTTTACTTAACGGTAATGATATATTATTACTACAAGCTTACTGTTACAGTTTTGTTTTAAGTCATTCAGAATTGAAACCGATGCGAAAAGTGGGACGAAGGTGAAATTCACCGCATTCATAAACTAAAGGAGTATTCCGAATTATGTATACAGGTCGTTTACAACGTAACTAAAGCTGTTCGACGATAATTTTCGTGTTAAACAAACTTGGAAAAACAGAAAAGGGGGTTCGATGTTCGTGTGTCTAACGAGGGTACATTCAGTCCTCTTTGAGGCTATCGATAGTTTTAAATATCCCGAAATCTTGTTTCCTTAAATGATAAAATGTGACCCGACCTCGCATATATTATGAATTTCACAGTTCAATGTATCATAGATTTCGATTCTTATGGCACAGCAATGATACCCATTAAACGCTACCACGATTGAAACGAAATGAATAAACGCTGATAAAACGAAAAATATATACCTAAAATACATCTTGAAAAATTTATGTTGGGACATGTTCCCAGGGCTTTAATTACCTGTCTGAAAACGTTATCTGTTCCCTATTCTCTCTAACTTGTTTTGATTCCATAAATCTACCAAAAATGGCATGTCCAACAAATAACCCAGCGTTTTTAATCAATTTTCGAAATTTATTGGGAAAACGGAAAAATAGATAACAGATTTAATAAACAGGGGAATTGATTTATTGCTAGCAAATGCCTGGATTAAAGTCCAGCGTTCGTTTAGACTTTGCATCAACTTACTAAAACGGACAAAATTAAAATTCCGTTTGATCGTTTAATATACGGGACAACAATTAAGAAACCAAAGCAACAGTTAACGCGTAAAAATAGAGAAAAAAAGACATTCGTGTCAATTGATTTATTTAGATGAAATAAATAGCTGTGAGCAGACACAGTGTCCTAGGTGGTTCAGTGGCTTGGATCAACCTTGACTGCGTGAAAGGCATAGTTAACGGCGCACGATGAAATCCAAATCCATTCATTTGATAACGGGCAGTAGGTCATACCTAGTAACTTTCGCGGTAGGAGATTATCTAGAATTGATGGAATCGAAATTAGTTAAGCTATGAATACAAAACTTATTAAATGAATAAGCAAAATCAACAAAAATACAACTTGTGCAGTTATCTTCCACTATAGGAGAACCCGGCTTCCTGGGTGTTTGCCCCTACTGTAAGCAATGAGTTCAACCAATACGAGTCGTAAGATTTCGAATGCGAACATAAAAAAGGCTATGTATTTCTAAATTCATGAAGAAAAAGCGTTGACCCAATGGGACCTCGGAGAATTTCTGCTGGTGAGGGACATTTGGTCGACTCCCGTGTCAGGCCACCAAGGGTGGTACTGGGCACGCCACCTTATACTTTATTCTACAGAATTATCGTGAGAAATCCTCATGAGGTTAGTTTATCCTCTGGTAGGAGACAGCCGCATAATTCGAAAAAAGGAATTACTTCCGAGAACCATCGCATCCGGATGGACAACAGTGAATCTCTGACGTATCTGGGTTGCAGTTCTGAGGGCGAACTTCATTTGGATAAACTCCAACAGACCGAACAGAATAGTGGTGGCAGACTATGACATATCTTCAATAGCCATTTGGATTTGCTGATATGAATGAACAAAATCGATTGTGCAAAATATTGATTTACCATTTAGTGGAAGTTGATTTGATAACGCGATAATCACCGTATGGTCGATGACCTCTTAAATTTGTCTTAGAGGCCATAAGTAGAGGAGCAGCACAAGAGGTTTGTTCTAGTTTTCGAATAAGCTCGGGTTGTACAATGAATCCAAATTCAGCCTGAGCTGCTTGCTTTGGGTCCATGTGTTTTAACATAGTGGGGAAAATGGTGCTCCACCGGGGGATTTATATCGAAAGTCTGCTTATAATAGGGGTGTGATACGCAAGCAATTATGAAACCAGAGGGGAAGGCATCCGGAATTCCGGGGTCTAGTTTGACTGGCCGTTGGTCGAAGTTTTTTATTATTTTATGTGACAGATTCCGGTTGAGTGTGGTTTTCCAGAATGGGAGGGGGGGGGTGTTACACTGATTTTCGCCATTCCATTTGCGAACCCGAATGAAAAGTTTAAAATTATTTGGGGAGGAGCCAGAGAATTACGCCGAATTTACCGCCTAGACTTGTCGTTTTTCGTTTGCCGTCACGGGAACTCACACATTCGAGATTGATTTATAATGTTTGTATTATAGAAGCTGCAAAGATTTGATGACAGCCATAATTAGTGTCGGGAAAGCCGGTGTCGTGTAATTTGGCTTGAATGATTAACCTGAGTGAGAATCTTGGTTGTCTTTGAACATCGTTCGACCTGTGGTATTTGTACCTCTTCTACGAGGACTCGCATGAAGTATGGGACATGTGGCCATGTCGAAAGTTCAAGACTGCTGGTTAAGTGGTCAACAGATTGAGAAATATTTACAGGAAACAGTATCATCATGCTCACTTCCGTGAGAATCTCCGTTGCCAAAAGACGGCGATTTAATTAACAGCTGTTGTCGAATATTGGAGTTAGATCACGTGAGCCTGCGTGACCGCTTCTGAGTATTGTGGAGTTAATGTGTTGTTACGGTTAAATGGCCACAATCATATATAAAAAAACGCAACAGGAAAGATAAAGGTTTTCATGTAAAAATTAATATGCTACCTTACATAAATTTATCAGAATTCATTACGTACGACGGATTGAGGCAATTCGGAGGTCTTGAGGATCAATAAACTTTTCCCATGTATGCGTTCCACGAGGAGTGAGCCGAAGAAGATTCTCGGCTGCGAAAACGGCCAACCAATAGGAGAACGCCGTGCGGTTTATGGTAGTTGCAATAAAGTGACCTCCCGGCTAAATTATAAAACAAGGTTTTTAAAAACTGTCATGACTGAGGCAATAATATTTCATTCGAATACATAATCTACTCAATGCCACTTCATGGCGTTATCAATGTGAAACCCCGTCAACCGAGATTCCCTCAGGATTTTTAACTTAAGCTCAAGAAACAAAAATGTTTTCTTCTTTGTAGCGGCTATCTATGAGAGGATAAAGCGGTTTCATAAATGCCGCGAATAGATTGTTGCGCAGTTCATGAAAACCAGGCACCTCACCAAACTTCGTTGAGGTAGATAAACTAATGGTTGTTTTTTTTCTGTTTTCGATGTGATCTCCAGCCCGAATATATTCGCAAAGGTATTTATACGTCTGAGAACCGGTTGCAAGGTAGTTGAAGTGTCTCCCAGGACCACGAAATCGTCAACGAATAACAGGTTGCCGATAGACAAATACAAGTCCAATTGGACGCCATTATCCAAATTTGGCGGCTATCTCCTACTATACGATAAACCGGATAAATAGGGTTTCCATGAATTTTCTCGGAAATATGTTAACTCTTGGCGTCCCTAGTGCCACACGAGTGGGCCTGACCTAGTGGACACCGTCATAGTCAGCGAGGGCCTTGTGCCCTACGCAGTCGACCACGAAATTGAACAGCAACGCGGACATAGGGAATTCTTCCGATTTTAAGCTTAAGTATTGCGTTTAAAATGTCTGACACAGTTTACGGATCGCAGCGAATCTGATAAATTTCGCTTCATCACGGGATCTGGTCCGAACTATGTCCTGTGGAGTAGTTCAGGCGTTGATCGAAATGTTGGACCAATCAGTTAACGGATATCAGTTGTCCCGCTGATTCGCGTAGTAAGTGTTCTAAGGGCTAACGCTAGCGGAAGTTAGCCAAATGATATGGAAGAGCTGCCTATGCTGTCTCCTGTTTTAGCTGCGGTCTCCATGGATTCCGCGGCCAGTGCTTGTTGCAGCCAGATACACTGGCGTACCTGGGGGCGCAATTAATTCGATGGATTGCCAGGCGTATTTTGAAGCGCGTGTGGACAAGATTATTTCATTATTGTCAGTCTCCGCACCCGGGTACGATATGCAGTCGTATGTACCAACCACGTTGATACCATTTTCGTGAAATACCGACGCCGTGGTTTCAGCTAGGCCGGTAGTCGCCTGTCAGTTGTTTGCTTGTGTTATCACACATGTCATTGTAATAGCTGTTCCATTAACATATTACGGCCCCAATAATCCACCTCACTATAATTCTCGGTCAGCACTTAATAAACGATTTCAAGTTTGTTCATCAATTTGAAACTTCTTGATAAGATAGAATGATATATGCGAGAAACATCTTTACATGTTTGACAGCTAACATGACACAGTTAGCTGCTATCATGAACGAACTAAAAGACCCTCCATATTGTCGCGACTGACTATAATCGCCAAGCACCAAAAACAGCCAACGAACAATGTTAGTGTTAAATAAATGATTTAAAAAAACGTAGTGACACAAAAGACCTACTTTAAGACAAACGGAAACATCCCTGACGACATCTCTCCAACTTGAGACGTGTTCAAGTACCTCCGAGACCACAACGGCATCAAACTCACAAGGAAACTGAGAAGCAGCGTCCTTGATGCTCATGGTTTGATAATCAGGTGCACCATGAGGAACCGTGCCCCAATTCGGTGGATTGGCGCAGTTAGTATGGTCTTTTGCGGCCGCGATACCCTCTGGGAGCGTGTCGATTCCAAGCACATTGGCACCAAGGCGAGCAAGCGACTGTTGTTGATTCAAATAAATAGTATGCCTTTAAATATATTAAAGTGCGAACATTAACTAATATGGTTATTTCCATGAGGCTGCATGAATTTAATAGGCAATTGGTAAACTAACCTCCGACAGAATGCCACCCCCACAACCAACATCCAAAATTTGTTTTCCGGATAACGGAAACCACGGTTCAGAAGATTGCATTTTGAAAGCACTGTGAACCAGATGCAGTCGCATAGAGTTCATCGCATGAAGGGCCTTGAACTCCCCTTTAAAAAAAATTACGATCGATTAAAAAGGTAACATGTAAACTAACCATTGCGATCCCACCACTTGTCGGCTAACGATTTGAACGTCGTCACTTCTGTAACGTCCATTTCCAAAATTTTCGACGATATTAATCGAGAAGTACACGCAAATTTGTGTGAATTGATAAGAGTCCTGTACAAACCGGTCCAGTGCATTTTTAGACTAAAATGTTAAGCAGTCATGCGCTGTAAAACTTGTTTTTGCTATCGAAATTAATTAAATATAAAAATATTTCAAGTTCCTCCGTGAATTTCACAGCATAAATTATCATTTACGGAATGGTAGAAACGATAGGCCTCTAGATTATTAACTACAATAACAAACGCGAGTGACCCTAGGTTCTCACCAATAAATCTATGGCCTTTCCATAACGTGGATTGGTCGAACACGAAGCCATCTTGTTTCATTCGAAGGTCAAATTGGTGTTATAAAACTTATGGTTCTTCGACGGTCCTTATTAAATTTTACCTCTGGGCATGCGAATCAATTATTAGCCAAGAGTCTACCCAAACGACTACCGATCGCAGGTGTTAATAAAACTATTTTAATATCTTCTACCAAAGGAGGAGTAGGTTCGTCATCGTAAATATGAGATAACACGTATCAGGCAAATCAACGGTTGCTGTCAACTTAGCGATTGCCCTCAGCAAGATTGACACATCTAAAGCCATTGGTCTCATGGATTCTGATATTTTTGGTCCATCGATCCCACAAATGATGGGCCTCGTGGGAATAGAGCCAGATATAAACGAGAAGAAATTAATTATTCCTCTCCAGAACTATGGAATCAAGTGTATGTCAATTGGTTCCCTCGCAAAAACGGATTCTGCTATCATTTGGCGTGGTTTAATGGTTATGCAGGCGGTGCAGACACTTCTTCGACAGGTAACTGTTAAAAAAGTATGTTATGATTAGGTTGCTTGGGGACCTTTAGACACGTTGGTTATTGATACGCCACCGGGCACTGGCGATGTTCAACTATCGCTAAGTCAAAATATACCAATCCGTGGTGCGGTTATCGTAACTACATCACAGTCTCTGGCTCTATCTGATACACAACGTGGAATTGAGATGTTTCTGAAACTGAATGTTGGTGCACATTTTTTAGTAACATGTATTTTCCACAGGTACCTCTTATTGGGATTGTTGAGAATATGTCCCATTTCGTTTGCCCTTGTTGTAATGCTAAATCTAGCTTGTGGCATGCAGTTGGGTCTTCTGGAGATAATGGGTGCGCAAAGCTGGCCGATCAATACAAAATACCTATGCTAGCCCAAATACCCCTGGAGCCTCAAGTATCCGTCGGAAATGAGCAGGGACAACCAGTACTTTTGACCCATCCCGAATCCATAACCAGTTCCATTTTTATGGACTTGGCGCACCGTGTTAAAGTATTGATTGATCAATCGTAATCCTGATTCATCACCCCGCTGTATTCAACAAATGATTGTGCGCCTATTCGCGTCTCTGTCTTAATGGCATCCTTATTTGACTGCTGTTACACTTTTGTAGTAATAATCGATTGAAGTACATTTAAACCCATTTTTGGAGTTTCTGTTTGTTTCCTCCAGTACGTTGTTGGAGGAGGAAAACCGACATTTTGCATTAGGTGATCGCTTCTGATAAAAATTGAAGAAAATTGTGAATCCTGCATCGCGCGTTGTTACGCGTTTGGGTGTCTGGTTTACACCGGCAGATATAATAATCGAATGAGATCCATCCTATATAATCGGGACATGTGGGGGATGGCCCAATTGCGATATTCGGCTATTCGTTTTGTTTTTAGTATGTGCATTGTATAATTATCGATCGAATGGAATGCCAGGAGACATGGCACCGTTTACTATCCATAAAAGGCGATATGCTGCATATATCCTTGTTTTATTTCCTTGTTTTTATAAAGAAGGTAGAGATGTAGTCCTGCAGCCGACCTTAGAGACGACAAACTGGACCGTTTTCGACCGGCAAATCGTTTTGATAGTTCGACATAAGGTGTAGCATGACGCAAATAAATTGTATTAATATAAGTACAGGGGCGTCAGATAAATTACCTGTCGTCTGATGCTCATAACAGTGTTTGAGTCATACATGCATAAATAAACAGCTATTAATTAAAGCAAAGGCATGCACGTTATGTTTGCATCTGTTCTTGTACAAGGGTCGAAATTATTTATATCGAAACGGACGAAAATAGAGTGTTGCCATCAAATATACACGAAGGGGAACTTTTTGGGGTATGTTCGCGAATGAAAAATGCCTAGATGGTCCTTTTGGTGACACCAGTGGGCGGGAAACGAAGAAGGTAGCACTTTGTCACCTTCATAAAAAAACACGGTCATGTGGGATTGCAGGCACGTGAAGCCAATCGATATTATTCTGTTAAAATCGTGTTGTGGACAACACGCGTTGGTCTTACAATATGGAACATCAATTTTGTGATTTCTGTAAACCTCCAATTAATCCGAAATGCTTTGTTTTCGCCGAGCCCCCGAATAGTCGACTGGCTTACACACATACAATTGAGTCAACTCGTAATGCTGTGAGTAGTGATGTATAAGTGATTTTTTGCATTAGCAATCATTTCTGGATTGTGAGGCCCCGAATGATCTACTTGAGAGAAAATTACGTTCAACCTATAATCAGCACCGAGACTGGAACAAAGATATTTTCCATGCTGCACTGCAACCAGAAACGTGTATTAAACGACACGGGTAAGTATAGAAACTTGCTAATTCACTGAATTGTTTGAAATACAGGATAATCAAATTTCATAATTTGATTCCAGAGGCGATAAAAAATGTATACAATCCAATTTTTATATTGATCCAACCAATAAAAAAGGCATCGAACTGTGGGAATGCTATCGTGTTCGTGGCCCAAAAATCATATGCACGATGGCTAAAGTTTACGGGTCGGAACGAATAAGTTTATTATTAAAACAATGGTTAGAGCCCCATATGGGACGAAAACGCCGTCTAGCGCCTGTTTCGGATTGTTCTCAAAATTCCCATTCGAGCGTGCCTGGAATTCCCTGATGATGACGAATATGAATCGCTTATTGGGCACTGACCTGAGTATATTTCCCATGTGTAGAAGCTAGAGATTACCATGAGACATGAGTACGGATGTCATGAGAATGCGCATTGCTCATTGAATGGATTTCATGTTAACAATATTAATAAACGCGGTTTAAGATCACTACAGAATAAAGACTTGCGGGTGTTTTAAGACGCGATTTAGTTTTTCGAATTGGGTTTTCATTATTTATAGTCGAATACTTCTGAACCGACTACACAACGCGCGTTCACCACTGCGACCAGTGTATAAACCCTTTAGTCATTGGGAGAGTCCAACAAAGAATCACCCAATGAAGAATGACAATTCCATTAGTGAGTAAACGTCTTTTATTGTGAATACATCGTCCCATTCTGATATGTAGGCTGGTGTACTAAATTATATGCCCGGTGGAAAAATAATGCTCGCCAACGTATGAATTTGAAGATGACCAAAGACGAACGTCGGTAATGAATATTATGGCTTAATATTCGAACAATAGTAAGTGCCCGACCTGGGCGAAAAACGCCGACCAGGCGCGATTCCTGTCGCGTTGTGTCTTCTCTGGACACCCGCGGGCCATGTCGTGGTAACGGGTGCCGGCTCTGTTTGTCAATGTTGTCTTCTTTTATGTACGTTATGGTGATAGCATACTTCGTGGCGCTCGTTAGCCAATTGGGTGAAATTGAATGGATGCCACGTGCGTGACGTGAATAAACAATACAACCGTTAATGAGAAGAAGAAAATAAAAGGATCCAACCATCGTAGTTACGTCACTTGTGTGTGCTCTACTTGCGACAAGCTTATTTTTTACCATTACTAAAATGAGTATTCGAAAACATTAACGTAATTAGTTTCAGCACCACAATAAGGGCCGTTCACGTGTTATTCCGGAACTCTGACCATCAATATGAACAAGCGAATACACCAGTTTATAGCCAGTGGGTAATCACAGCTTGAAGGAAACGAATGACGATTGTTTTTTTTGTAGCTGGTGTCCACTTACAAGAAACCAACGGAGGCTTCTCGAGACAACCGGACGGTGGATTCTACAGCATATAAGCAAAACTAGAATAACAAAACGCAAATGTTCTGAACAAAAAGGATTTCAATAAATAAATAATTTTATTTCATCAACTTTAATTTCTTTAGTGTAGGAAAGTCGATTGAGAGCAGATGTTGATACGCTGTTCATCGCTTCATTCCATAATTTCGCCTCGAGATCAAATTCTTGGAGTGATCATGTAGATGCCATCGCCTCTGTTTCGTGGTTCGCCGTTTCAGGCGACTTGAGTAAGCTCAAACCACATAAAGACCTTAGTCCATGCCTGTATCATTCCCATTATATACTGGTTCCCCGGGATTTTACATGGCCTCAAATGTTGGCTTTTTAAAATAATCGCATTTATAGTGGCTTTCCTATGTTATCCATTCAAGAGACTGAAGGGGTCAATAATAGATGTGTTCTTATCCTAGCGGGCCCACCAAATATAAGAAAGGAAGACGGCCACTTCGTAGATCCGAATCGGAAGGTGTGTCAATTTATCGTTTTAAACAAACGTTAATTTATCAGTACACTAGAGGGCACCCTCCTAAGTAATGTTGTCGTGAAACGACGGAATGGCTTAACAGATATACATGGAAAGGTGGGTAGGGAAATGTACTCGGCGTCCCGAACGAGTTGTGGAAGGAATGGGGATGGGCGTGGGGGTGGTTGGGAGACATACCGGTGGGTTGTACTTGGGTTGGGGATGTGGAAAAGCATTGTCCGAGTTTCGTTTACATGTTGGGTCAAAGATGGTGGTCGCCACCGGGTCACTCGACGGAGCACGGACCGGGGTAAAATGTTCACCCACCGGCGTTTCCTCCACGAAAGCTGCTTTGAGACGATCGACGCTGATCGTGTCATCTACGCCGTTCATCAGTACTGTAAAAACTTTGGCCGTACGTTTCCTGACCTCAAAAGGGCCATCGTAGGGAGGCTGTCTTACACGGTCGCAGCGGACAAAAACATGGGAGAACTTCTCTAGCGCCGGATCCAAATGTGAAGGTTGTGTAGGTGGTCGTGGAGCGATTGGGCGCAGATTTCTGGCGAAGAGTCTTATGCGCGTCAAGAAATCGCTAACGGCGTGCTCATTGGCGGGGAATCGGCGGCGAAAAACTCTCCAGGTAATCTTAACGTTGTCCCGAATACCAGTTCGGCTGGGCTACTTCGCAGGTCAGGTTTGATCGTCGCTCGGATGCTTAGTAGGGTCATTGCAAGATTGTCCACCCAATCGTTTCTGTCATCTCTAGCTTTGAGGGCTGCTTTAAGCTGCCGGTGAAACCTCTCGACCATGCCATTAGTGGCTGGATGGTAAGCTGTCGTGCGTAATCTCAGACAACCAAGGAATTCGCACATCTTGCGGAACGCGACGGACTCAAATTGTTGTCCGCGATCAGTTGTGATATAGCGCGGAGCTCCAAACACGGCAACCCAATTGTTTAGGAAGGCGTTGATTACGGTCTCGGAAGTAGCGTCCGGTATTGGCACCGCTAATCGCCATCTTGTGAAACGGTCTACGCATGTCAACAGGAAACGGCACCCCTTTGAGTCAGGTAAGGGTCCTACAAGATCTAGGTGTTCGTGGCTGAAGCGAGCATCCGGTAGGTCGAACGAACTAACTGGAGCCTTGTTATGACGGATCACCTTGGAGCGTTGACATGCGATGCATGCTTTGGCCCATGTTCTCACGTCCTTCGAGAGACCTTGCCATGTGAAGCGACCAGCAATCAATTTCACTGATGCCTTGGGACCAGGGTGAGCGAGGGAGTGGATTGCACCGAAGACAATACGTCGAAAAGATGGAGGAACAACAGGTCGGGGATGTGTCTGTGAGGTGTCGCATATAATCGTGATCGCTGGGTTGGGCAACGGGAAAACTTTATAACTGGATGGGCGATTATGAGTACCAACTCGTGCCTCATGTTGTGCTTGTGCTAAAGCCTCGTAGTCGATATGGGGCGTTGTGGTCAAACCATTGATTGTGATACGCGAAAGAGCATCAGCGACTGGGTTGTCGACTCCCTTCACGTGCCTGAATTAAATGTTAAATTGCGACAGGAAATCAAGTTTCCGTATTTCTCTCTCCGCGTACTTGGCAGATGATGAACGGGAAGCTGAAATAAGTGGTAAATGGTCCGTGTAAACCGTTACAGCTGAAGCCTAAGCCCAATGTCTGAAGTGGCGGATGGCTGCATAGACCGCAAATAATTCGCGTTCGAAAATACTGTAGCGTCTCTCCGTAGCCGAGAAAGCTTTCGAGAAAAAGGCCAGTGGTTGTTGGTGATCCCCGACCTCTTGATGTAAAACGGCGCCCGTAGCTACGGTCGACGCGTCTACCATAAGAGATAAGCGAGCGTTAGCGTTCGGGTGAAAAAGCAAGGTACATTTTGCAAGCTTCTGTTTCAAAATATCCACGGCTGACAGTTAATCATCTGTCAAGTTTAATGGTCCGTTGGCTCCCCCGGTCAATGTATGTAAGGGCAAAGAGATGGAGGCACAATTGGGTACGAAGCGGCGGTAAAGATTAATCATTTCCAGAAACCGACGAAGCTGGCGACGAGTCTTGGGGACTGGGAAACTTGATACAGCCTTCACCTTTTCGGGCCGTGGTAAACATCCTTTGGAAGAAATCAGGTGTCCGAGGTACTGAACTGATGACAAGCCGAAACAACATTTTCTCTCGTTGATTACTAGGCCGTTATGATAAAGATACCGAAAAACCTCTTCTACGTGTGTTATGTGTTCCTCCTGTGTCGTGCTGGCGATCAAGATATCGTCGACAAATACGAATACATAATCAAGCCCGCGAAAAATGGAATCGAGGAAACGCTGGAATTCCTTTTCGGCTATTCGTCTTCTCTCGGGGGCTAGTCTGCGGTAACGGCAAGATTGCGGGGGACCTCGGGTGCGTATGAAATGTTCGACATCGTGTTTAACGGGAACGTCGTGCTTTGGAGTTTTTACCAAGTCGAGGTATCGTAAAAGGAGGGAGCGATAGGGGCACATCGGTTTGTCTGTTGAATGCTTGAGGTGAGACAGTATGGGGCAAAATGTGCTACAAGCAACACGTGCATTCGTGCCGGCGTCCACCAGGCATCGTCATCGGATATCGGGATACAAATAAAATGCGTGGAGAAAATCAGCGCCGATTATCGGGGAAGGAATATCCGTCACTATAAATGTCCAGGACAGCGGGTGCTTGTCGAGGGAGCGCCAGATGAGTCGGCCGCTATTACTCTCTGGCGACTGCGTTTCCCGAGCACCGGCACGGAGAACGACAGTGTCGTGCGTTAGGCCCGAAGTTAGTGTGATACCAACATAAACCGTCGACCGCATCTTTTAGAGGAGGGCGATTACTTCTGCGGAAAGGTGGCGGATTTCGGGAATTAGAATTGGGGCTGTGTTGGCGGTTACTTCCTTGAAATTCAGCGCGTAGCTTGGTTTCCATTTGGTGAACCAGGCGTTGCATTTCTTCGTGCCAATCTGGGTTTTTGATGTCCTTCCTCTCTTGACTTGGCTGTCTTGCGAAGGCGGCGATACATCGTTGTTGCGCGTCAGCTTCCGCTACCCTGTCAGCCATTTTGGCAAGCTGCGGATTGCTGATGGAAGCTTTTTGATGAAGAAAGCTTTGATGAAGCGATCATTAAGGCCTATGTCACTGCAAATGCCTTGAAGGTGATTCAGTAAAGCGGAAGGTTTTCGATCACCTATTTCAACATTGTTCAGAAGAAATTCCACATTTTCCAAATCGAAATTTCGCATCTGACTAAGCATCGCTTCTTTAAGGGTTGTATACGGAGTTTCGCCAGTAGTTGTGGTGGCGTGGGAGAAGCGGCTGACCAACTCAGGCGTCACAGCGTCTACCAAATGATAAAATTTTGTCAGCTCCTTGGTGATGCCCAGACAAGAGAATTGTGCTTCGATGACAGTGAACCATGCTTTCATATCAGCTGGCCAGACTGGGGGAATTTTTACAGACACCGCGGAAATTTGTTCGTTGGATTCCATTTGTTTTTGTTGACCGAAAAATGCTCGCCAATTGAAGGGGTCAATAATATATATGTTCTTATCCTAACGGGTCCACCAAATATAAGAAAGCAAGACGACCACTTCGTAGATACTAATCGGAAGGTGTGTCAATTTATCGTTTAAAACAAACGTTAATTAATCAGTACACTACAAGACCATCGTTCGCTCATAGCTGCTCGTATAACCCCTCCCATCCCCTCTATCCAAGTTTGTCTAAATATAAATGTCTTCGACCAATGCGCAGACATTACCATTTAATTACTGCAAGAACGACGGCATATCGAAATTCGGTGATTCCTTATTTGTCCCGATTTGTATTTTTACTCGAATAGGTAAAGCAGGAACTCAGAAGCCGTTTTCGTATAATAGCATTGTTAATTATATTATTTTTTGCATGCGATTATTATAAGTAGACGCATATTAGGGAATAAGAGGGGTCACCTAATGCAATGATGCAGCACCAAGTGAAATTCCGTTGACGTATGGCGTAATGGCTGAAGTGCATATATAATTGTGCCGAAATATGCTATTATGGATCACGTAATTTGTATTCAAACCTTTGTCTTCTCGTTCATATTGATTTTGGAGTTGTTTAGAAATTCAATCGTTCGATTTTATCCTATGTCTTATCAAGAAGTAGGCAGATCTAAGCCTTCGTATTTATCAATAATCAATGGAGTTGCTTTATTGAGGTCGGGAGGACCAAAAAGTTCAGCATGAAACAAGACGGTGTAACAAGTACTAGATATAAAAAATTGTCTTTTAGTTCCTGCTTCACCTGCGCTGGTGAAACTAAAAATTAGGACAAATAAGGAATGGCCGAATTGCGATAAACTTGCAAATAGGGGATTGGAAGTCACTTAAAATACTCGTCAAGCTATAAAAAAAACTCTAGCTACTTCCTATATCATATCAGACCGACCGAGAACTCTGGCCTGAATAGTTTAGCATTCGCAGTTGGGGGCATGGATATCAACGCAGTACTTGCGTAGGAATCAATATATCCTTGACTGGCTCTAATCCGCTTTCGCGGCAGCCCCTTCAATCTTTCCATCATTGCCGTGTACGCATCCACAATGGCAGCTGAGGCCGAGGCGAAGGACAACTTCTACAAATCCCCAACCGCGACCTCATAATCATAGCGATTGACTGGAACGCCCTCATGCGCACTTCGGACCAGCCTACGCTACCCATTCTTGGGAAATTCATAATCGACAGCGATGCGAATCATTCGAACGACTCGTAAGCTTCGCCGAATGCCGCAGTCTCGTCGTTTCCAGCATGAGCTTCTAGCACCTCAATAAATATCTGCTAACGTGCTACTCCTACGACGGTCCCACAGCACACCAAATCGACTACATCCTAGTACGATCACGTTAGGCATCCTCGATTGAAAATCACACCGTGGCGAGGAGACCAGCAGCAGGAACACTTCCGATCAGACCGTTGTGTGCGCTCGCTTCATGATACCCCTAGTAGCCAATCAAAGAACCTGCGCACCCAGACGTGCAAAAATCGCTGCACTTGAACAGCCCACTTAACACCAGGCACACTGCTTCCATCGCGTTGCGTTAACGTGCGTACCCCTGGTGGTAGAAATATGTAAACAAACGGTAGCACTCAATCAAAGGCTCTGTCTAGCAGGCAGCAGAAGCCGAACTAGGGACCGAAATACACCACATGAAAGACTGGATAACCGAGAACACTCTTCGGTTTTCTTCGAAGACCAGAGATGCCCGCATGCAAGGCTGTCCCAACTGCCAACACCCCAAACGACAAGCCACACGCTCAGCCAGGCTAGGCTAATACTGGTCTGATGTTGCAGGGAACATTGTGGATGCTTCTCACACCGGGATTTCAGGAAGCTCCTTCGTCTTATCCGGCTCGCATCCAGAAAGCGGCTGCCCAAAACCTCCTTCGCGACCCCGTGGGAGAGCTGACATCAGAGACTGGAAGAAAGGTTATGCGATGGGTCCAATACTTCGACCAACTGTTGAATAACTCGACATAATACCATCTAGACCACATTCCCCTCATTCAACGCGAGACGTACGACATTCAAAGCGAACCACCAACTCGGTCAATAATTATAAGCACAATAGAAAAGCGAAAAACGGTAATTCTCCGGATAAGATGGCTCCTCCATCCGGCGACATGACAGTATGCTGCAATTATAGATGCTTCCGTTTTTTATCGACGTAGCCGCGAAATTATTCTCAGCACTCCTAATAAATCGCTTCACTTCGGCATTAGACGCTCGTACCCGCCACAACCAAGATGGCTTCCGGCGCGTCCGAGAATCCGTGGACCAGATTTTAACTGTGATAGTATTGTATATAGGGTAGAATAAACCCTGAATGGAGAATAGACGGAATGTCTGTAATACCGGTGTAACTCTGAAAGCCAACCGAGACCCTTGACGAATAGAACACGTGCAGCAACGATAATTCGTATTCAAAAGTGTAACGTACGATATACGTTAATATAGTAAAACACAATTAATAATAAGAGTTAGCAATCACCACATCCACCTGGGTGCAGCAGCTTCGATGGCATGCGGTAGTTGACCGGAGATTTCAAACCCAAACGCTCCGAGCGCCGAGATAGAGCTTGCGAGCTTTGGTCTGGAATGGATGGAGTCGTATAAGCCAGATCAGGTGGATCAGAAGAATTGTAATGAATAACAGTCACGGCTGGTTCCGAAGGATGGGAATCCATAACGGGCATAGATGGTTCATCGAATCGGATTTGATCGACATGCCGACGATGACTTGATAAATCAGTGACATCAAGGATAGTAACCATACTATTTCCACTTCTTCCAAGAATAAGACCTCGAGACGGTCGAAAATCATTCCCTTTGAAAAAGGTAATGGCTCCCATAATTGAGCGTAATAGACTGCAATTCGACGGGGACTGCATTTCCACCAAAGAATTCAGTCTTTTCTTGTCTGGGTAAAAACCAGACTTATCAACAGTAAACCAGAGGCAATCAAAGCTTTGGACGGCAAATTTGCATTTCGACGGATTAACCGCCACATTGTACTCGACAAAGAGTCGGAATAGATGGAGGAGTCTCTCGTCATGATCATGCCTGCTGACACAATTGTCATCTTGATAAACTTCATTACCATTAAGGCCATCCAATATGCCATTAATGCAATCCTGGAAAATAGCCGGTGCGACATTCAGCCCAAAAGGTAGAAAGTTGTACCTGAATAACCCAAAGGGTGTATTAATCACTGTCAGCAAACTGGATTCGTCATCCAGTGGAATCTGCAGGTAGGCATCTTTCAGATCAATTTTCGAGAAAAAACTCGACCCCTTGAATTTATAAAGGATATCCTCAGGTTCCGGAGTTGTACATGTCTTCTGTAACAATCGGCGATTGAGTGTCATCCTGTAATCACCACATATCCTGGGTGTACAACCGTCGGATTTAAGTGGTGTCACAATAGGAGTGGCCCATTGTGAACAGCTCACAGGAGTCAGTATATTCCTCTCGACCAATTCGTTCAGAGTCCGTTCAACAGAGTCTCGTAAGCCGAAGGCAATAATCCTCCGCTTCAAGAACATAGGATCTCCGGCAACCTCGAGTTTGACTTTGGGAATTTTCATTCCACCAGTCACTCTGGTGCACTTTTGGACCAGATCTTTCAACTCGGACTCAACTGCCGGTAATGAATAAAAACTCAGTTGAAACTTGAGTTGCTTCATGACGGTCAAACCAATAATAGCTGGACCCGTCGCCGACACCAAGAATTTGCATAGGAATTTGGTGCCGTCTCGTATAATATTGATCATACAGAAGCCAAGGATTTTCAGTGAATGACCAGTGATACCAATAATCAACTGGTCGGTCTTCTGTATACGAGGACAAGGACAGAACTTCTTTAATGCATGCATAGGAATGAGTGATTCCACACTCCCAGTATCAACAATAAAGGACATCTTTTTGCCATGCGAATTCGTAAGTTCCTTGGAAATATGGCCACCACTCTGACTGCACGAACTCATCAGAGCCATATCGGATATATTGTCGTCTGAATCGTTAGTGATCGCACAAACCTTGGATTTGCAGACCGACTTGATGTGGCCTATTTTGCCACAATTATAGCATTTCGCATCACGGAATTTACATTGCTCCCGTGAATGCAATTTGCCACATGAATGACAAATATTTACTGAGTTATCAGTCTTGTTTCTGCGATTTTTGAATATTCGCGTGTTTGGTCTCCTTGGAATATTTATGGAGTGAAACACTGGATCTGGAATATGAGAAATATTGATAATATTCGAGACATCTTCGAATTGTTCGCATATAGCACGAGCACTTTGGAATGTAGGATTTTTAAGCAATAGTAATTGTCTTTGGAGATTTGTATCATTGATGCCTGCAATTAAACGGTCGCGCAATTGCGTGTCTAACTGAGCTTCAAAGTTGCATTTTGCTGCCTGGGTCTGAAGTAGAAGTATGAAATCTCTAATTTTTTGGTCGGATTTTCGCATAATGGTATGGAATATGCTCCGTTCAGCAGCCTCAAAAGCTATAGGCTGAACATACTGAATAATAGCTTCCTGGATCTTGGCAAGTGACATTTTAATAGGAATATCCGGATAAACCAAGTTTTTCACCAGAGCATAAGCATCTTTTCCAATTGCATTCAGAAAATAAGCAGCTTTCTTCTCTTCAGCGAGATTATCTTGGGTAAAAGCCCAAATTTCGAAACGCTCAATATAGTCTGATACTTCTCTTGAAGTTGCATTAACTGATAAGAATTCGAGGTTCATTTTTGACATTGTTGCGACGCCAAATGTGATAGTATTGTATATAGGGTAGAATAAACCCTGAATGGAGAATAGACGGAATGTCTGTAATACCGGTGTAACTCTGAATGCCAACCGAGACCCTTGACGAATAGAACACGTGCAGCAACGATAATTCGTATTCAAAAGTGTAACGTACAATATACGTTAGTATAGTAAAACACAATTAATAATAAGAGTTAGCAATCACCACATTAACCCTTCGCAGAAAACTGGAACATCGCCACAAGTACTAACAGCTAACCATATCATGTTCCATCGAATTCCAGGCGAAATTTGACTCAGTAAACATAGAGTCGCTCTTGGATGTAATGGAAGCAGACCAGAAAAAATATGAAACTTCTGAAGTCATACTACTCGCCCACCGGAACGAAAGTTCGAGTCAACAACGAAGAACCGAAAGAATTCCCCCTGAACGCTCGCGCCCGACAAGGCTGCTCTATATCACGGTGCGTTTCAACTACGTAGTTGGATTGGTAAGGCAAAACGCTCTAGTTCATTACAACGGCGTAAAAGTGACCCCGAACGTTTCCATCGGTGACTTGCAGTTCGATTACGATATTTTTGTCCTGTGAGGCACCCCTACTGGCCAGAAACCGGTATTTAGCCGTATAAACTAACTTGAGATAAACCCGGCGAAAAACAATGTTGTCTCGGCATGCTCCGAACACCAATCCTAACCAATTTACTTCAACGATTTGCCGATCGACTATGTCCCAGTCTGCAAATACTAAGGCTTTAAAATACTCCCGATTGGCTCAATAACACGTGTTTTCATCGCCAGGAATTCGTCTCAGCAGCTACGTTCAAGCCGGTTTGCAACAAACCCGGTAATTGGGTACCGGAAGGCCTGATAACATGCGTCGTTTTACGTCCGGACGGAGAAGGCATAATCGCTCCACGTGACCTGCCTAACGACACCGGAAGCAGACGCGCTCCGCCGACGTGGGAGACCCCTGACTCGATCGGATGGGAAAGTCTCGCTGGCAAGGTTACCTGCAAAGGGGTCCTGGCCGCCGGTCTTCTTTTGGCCTCATGGATTTTCTTTCACGATCTCGCGACACAATCGCCGAGATTCGTAGGTTGCATTATTTTTTCGACATGCTCTTGAACTCGAAATGAAAAAGAGCTGCATTTTCTGACACAGGTGCAGAGCTCGAAAGAATTCGAAACTCCTGAACCCAGTAGGGTCTTTACGGATTCTTCTAGAGTCAGGTCCATCTCCAGAACGCTACTCCACCGTCTTGAAAGTACACCACCTCCCTTGGAATCTATAATTTCCCGCGGCAGCTCTCTTCTTTGTCGATGTCGCGCTGTTGGCTCTTGCCAGTCATCGGCACATTAAGCGTTCTTATCCCACAGGAATTCAGGGACCTCCACATCCACCTGAATAAGTCCAAAGACATCCACAACCGGATAGCTCGATAGATGACGGTGCTTCATCACAAAGATTATATGATCAAGCATTTACCGGGAGTACTAACATGGTAACCAGCGCGTTCTCATGGATGTCGAGTATAGACGGAGTGCAGACGGGAGACATTCACGATGTCCCAACTCGTAGAAATACGCCGGTAAATGTAACCTTGCGAAAGGCATTAGCCGAATAGGAGACCGATTCGACTCTTGCCGGAACGGTACCCGCGCGAATATACGGAGCGTAACCGAATACTGACTCGTCCGAACCAATAGTAGAGTCGGAAGAGGCAGCTTCCCGAAGCAAAACCAGCGGGCCACCCGCGCCAGACGACATACTCGCGGGCCTTCAGACTACATCGATCATAGAACTAGGCGAACCGCTGACCCCCATGAAGATAGTGCGTTAGGTATTGCGGAGGGTCGGGAACAGATCTACGTCCCCTGTCCATGCGGAAGGCGATATTGGCGATTATGCACGACCAGAACGGACAATACGATGTTGAACGGGTGCATAAGGCGGTTCGAGATTGTTACTTTTGTCCATATTCCCACACGGACGGCGAAGCTCGATGACTGGTGGGTGGGGCCCATCAAACTCATTGGACAGTTTTAGTTTAGATGGACACGTCGAACTCTCCACCGAGACGATTTGACCGCCTTTACGTGGCGATTCGGAAACGATAAGCGCACGGTCACCCGACCCAACAACTCGCATACTTTCTCAACTGAGCGTCATCATGGGACGCCAACGGTTAGAACGAGGCGGGGTTAGTATTAAGGAATACGTGAGGACTCCTGACGTCAATGTGTTTTTTTATTCCTTTAACGCGTTGTTTACAGCAGCATTCGCAAAATCGTCAAACGAAAACGATGATAATGAGTATGAATCCACGGGCCATTTTCTCAACGCAGGTAACTACTAGTTACTCTTCTCCCAATAGTTCGAACCATCTTTACAGTCATGGGAACTATCAATGCGTGGGTTTGCTGTTTTTTCGTCTTGAATTGAACGTTTAAAATAACTGTTTAAAATAACTTCCTTGAATAACAGTTTTATAGGGGGAAAAAACGGTTCAGAAATTATTGCTCAATAAGCCCTAGGAAGTTTCAATTTGAGCTCGTGTGTTTCGATTCACCTCCCAATTTCCAAGCAAACTCTTACAATTGTACTGCAAAGAGTTGAGTGATCTTTTACCTATAAACGTGATTTTGAAATTAATTCGAAACAATGATTTGTTTTTTTACACTTGTAAAGGTTCACAATTGCTAGAATCTAAATATGGGATTTATATAAACAGCCTTGAAAACCCCCCCACATGACCTAGTGTAACGCCCGGTGTTTTACCAGGACATCGCCTGGGATTTCAATGAAACACCATGTCAACGACACGCCAATGGGACGCTAACTTATATCAACTACAATTTCACGGGGTAGTCATCTTATATAACGGCGAATACCGTTATCAGGTTAATCTAGGGTGAAGCAACGCGCTCTTTAAATACAAGATGCGTCACACTTGGTCATACAACGACACAACTGCATTCATCCACAGTCGACAAGACTTGAGCAACATCCTCCCGTTATAAAGACCCATCCCATTTTCGCCCAAAATCTATATAACCTCACCATGCATTTATATCCGTTTTTCTCATTATACCCATTCCTTCCATGCAATGCCTCTTCTCATTATGGCTGCCTGGGATGGACATTTTCGACGATTACCATTACAAAACCCTCAGAGAAGGTCTAACATTTCCTGGGATAGAATACCACCACTTGAAGTGCGTCACACTAGCCTATACAATTAACTGTTTCTAGATGTTTCAAGCGCACTCACCATGGTTTTTATTTAAACCCTTCCCTATATTATCTGTAATTCATCTAACATGCTCCGTTTTTATGGTTCCACGAGACTTACGCCGTTCCGACATTTGCACATATTACTATCGTAAACGGAGGCTCTCTGAAACACGATTATGGCAACTATATGGATCCCTTTGAGAATGTGATTAAATATTCTTAACTTGTCAAGTGACCGTGGTTTCAATATGCATATTCCGTACATCATCTTTAATGAAAAACACTAATCAGCATTACTTTTGTTTATAGCCTTGGTCGCTTTGTACCTAGCGTTTTCATAAAGCCTATACATGTTTAATTTATGACCTGTCTTACTTTTACTTTCTAAATAGGTCTATCCATGCTTTATGCGAAGCGAAAAGCTCCTGACAACTGGGTGGCTCCTGATTTCCTTAATCGTCTTCAGAAAAACGGTAATAATTTTCTTCCTCGTAAAACCTTTAGCAAAAGTTCAGTATTTCGATCTCCAAACTGTAATTCTGCATTCTGGTCTCATTTTTCAACAGCTCAGTGGGTATTGTCATCCTTTTTGTTATTTAAGTTTTCTATCATTGTTTAGCATATGCCTATTTGTGTCTTCGTTCATATTTCTCCTGTGGGACTGGGTAACCGCAGGTGAAATCGCAACAGTTCTCGCTGTTGCGACCTTTATAGGTTTCATGCTTTGGTGGTTGAACGTTCTAACGCCGGAGGAAAGAAACCTCAAAACTTGTAATTTTATCGCCTTTATGATTATTGTAGCAGGAAGTTATCAATTGTTCGTGCATTTTAATTAGGCCTATTATATCAGGCATGTTATTTCAGTCTCTGGATCAGTTAAATTTCTACAGCTAACTCCCGTTTAGTATATAAATTTCTACCATTCCATTGGTTTGCGGTTGTATTTGTCAACGGCAACTTCGCGAAATATATGATGTTCCAGCGATGTCGATATATCTATAGTTCATGGATTTGATCTGAATTTCGCGTAATGTGAGAGCTTGACCCAATTAAACAGCGCTAAGTGATAACAATTGTAATTTCAAATCGTTTCAATTGTTAATTTTTTTTTAAATCGAGTTTCGTCACCCCTACACACCGGAATGGTTATACTCATCTTCAGTTCTGCTCTTGCGCCCGTGCTTCACTCCCTCTTAGACACGGTTTCCACAGATACTATCTATGCAATGACGTTTCTTTTTCTCTTACTCAATTGGACCTCCTTGCCCTATGGAAACGGCATGCGTAGACCACGTCCTGACGGAATAGTCGACTCAAATATTGTCTCTGTCGCGACGGGTTTCTTGGCATCGCTTTGTATGGCGAGTCGTCTTCCGGGTGTGAGGGAGACACTCACTTTAATACTCCTTGCCACCGTGGTATTTGCTACCTGGCCAACTATTGGGCATAAAATCCAGGCTAGTTTTCCAATTGGTGCGATCACTTGAAAATGTTAATCAATCGTCATTAACCACCGCGTCCATTTGTTTGTTTCAGTGTGCTGGTGGGGCTCGAACGCGTTTGTGTTGTACTACTTTTCTCGGAGTTGCAGCGTTTGCGAGTCTTCTTCCCTTTCTTGTTAACCCTGGTATTGACATGATGTACAAAAGTTTTCTAATTTCTGGTGTTTTGATATCGACATTCCTCATTAATTTTGGCATTCCGTTGCTTTTCTTCAATCTTCAGTCAATCAAAAGGTAGGTTAACATGTAAATATAGGTATATTATTGGGTGTATCGATTCCAAAATTTACTCCTTTTTGTAGCAGTATCAACGGACCATGGGATGAGGCAATCATCGAAAGATAATTGGGTTTCAACAGCTTTAATACCTGATGGAATTGTTAATATATTTGTATTACTGCACATGGACAACAATATACAGGAATTACAATCAAATACTATTTTAAAAACCTTTTTCAATCCCTGGCTATAAATCTTCTACGTAGTTAATTGCCTTTTGTCGATTTTGGTGTAGACCTGATTGTTGTTTTATTCGCATCCTAGTATAGTTAAATGGAACAACTCTTAAAATTGACGGCTGTTTTCATCGTTAGGGTGAAGCTCCACCATTTGTAAGACGACGTGATCAGCCCGGCTACACTGTATGAAGATTCAAGCCAGACTTTGAATTCCACGCCAGGGACACGATTCCACAAGAGAAGAACCTGCTCAGGAGCGATATATCGATTGAACGCCCTTGGGAGCCATCGAAAAGCAACCTGGGGTCTAGAAAAGATCCCATAATTTTCGCGTTTGTTTAAACAATAAGTCAACAATCCAAAAGTGGAAACGGTCACTTCTACCCCCTCTTCTAGGGGCTCCGGGTCCGTTAGGCGTTTTTTCTTGAAGGGCGTGCTGGTGTTGTATTGCAGATTTGCATTCTCATTTTCGGATATGGGGCCCAAACCGTCCGTTGGAGACCATTTGCGGCGATTTCATGCCCCCAATTCCCATGGTTGCAGATCAATTTCATCTTAGAGATATTGGTCTCCATTGAAGAAACAACCGTATGAGAACCTCACGGCTGCCTAGACATCACTGTACTATGTTGGGATGCCGCGCACGGATTTCACTTCGCTGTTGAGATGATAAAGTCAGTCAGCGGCGAGGAAATCAATATGCAGTTCAGCGACTAATAATTGATGTGAACGAGTTTTGGTCAGAGCAGTGATGTATTCGTAGACAAAATTCATCGTAGGTCGTAAGCTCTACCTCGGAGCGTCTGGGTTTGAAATCGCCAGGCAAGCTGCTGCACCCAGGTGGATGTTGTGGCTGCTAATTTTAACCATGTATCTGTTCATTGTGTTTTACTATGCTGAGTGTTGAACCACACTTTTGAAGAATATACAATTTCACGTTGCTGCACGTGTTCTCATTTAGTCAAGGCCTCACGTTCCATCTCTTAATCCAAGCGTTTTTATACCCGCTAACGAATCCCAAATTCTGGCTGGCCTCATGAGCTGCACGGCGACTGGTCCGGACAGGGTCCCTCCCACGGTTCTTAAAATCTGTCGCCGCGAGATTTCTCCGATTGTTACCCAGCTCGTCAATTATTTGTTAGGAGAATGCTCCTTTCCTTCGGAATTGAGAGATTTCGCTATAACACATATTCCGAAAGCGGCCAATGGTTTCGCTGGACCTGTGAGGTATAGACCAATCGCCAACTCATCTGTCTCGTTGAAAGTGATAGAGAAGCACCTCCTCTCCAAATTGGTGGACACGCTAAAATCTGTCGATGACCCGTTCCAGTTAACTTATAAATCAAAAAGAAGCAGCCTGGAGGCCGTGGCAGGTGATGCAGGAACTAAAAGACAATGTTCATATCTAGTATTTGTTATACTGACTTTCTTTATGCTGAAAGTTTTGGTCCTCGTGACCTCAATAAAGCCACTACAATTATAAATATTATTACCTCCGAGGAGAGGGGTGGTTGAAATATGTGCACGAGGTAGTAGTTTTTGGACGATCATGGAGTCAACTGCAAATGTCGTTGACTGGAAAAAATAGATAGGGGGAAAGGGCGAATGTACTGGGAGCTGTATACGCGCCACCTGCGAGGAAGGGAGTGTTCGGTTCACCATTTTCAGTTTTGCAACAGCCCAAAGACGCCCGCATTTACCACTACGCGCGCTAACCTTGAACACACGTTGGTGCAAGCAAATTGTCTCGTAGACCACTAAGTTGATGTGTAAATTGGAGGAAACCTAGAAAGTTGCTCAGCCAGGTTGTGTGTGATTGGATTTAACTATGTCGCTAGAATTGTCTGGATGTTGGTCTAAGTAAACAACAATCAGTCTTACGGCAAGGGTCTAGGGTGTTTAGGAAATCTGACTTCCGACTGGGGGTTCACCGGGGCCTAGACAATGTTAAAGTGGTATTCGGTTAGCGCACACACCCTAGCCCCTACACGGGATTTTGCCCACAACAACTGCGCGCCCGTCAACCCCGGTAGCTGGATTTGCACACCAACTAAACCGCGCACAACCCACACGCCTTCGTTCAAGTCACGTTCGCAAACACGCAAGACATGCGCATTTGAGGTCATCCAGCCAGTCAGATGGTTGTCCAGATGTTGGCTAGATTAAGTAGAGGATAAATCATAATGCTACTCCCATTACTACGATAACCAGGAGCAAAAATTTTGCATTATAATTCACCCTCCCCCAACCCAAAATTAATACAGGAAGTAGCGATTATACATAAGAGATGCAGAATCCTAACTTTGAACAAAAACCTAGCATTTGCACCATTGTGTGTTGACGTTTGACGCGTGCAGTTGTAGAGGTACTCCCCGAAGCGCGCCATTCAGCGTTTGCCGAACTTTATATACAAGGACGGGTGAACAGTAGAATCGGTTTTGTTGCGTTTATTCGTGGCAACTTATTCTGCATCTCTTACCTAGAAAGTTTGGGTGTAGGCGTGCAAACCCAGCTGCCGGCCACGTGATTGGTGGGCGCGCAATTTGAGTGGGCGCAATCACGCGTAGGGGCGCGGGGTGTGTGCATAGCCGAATACAAATTTGAGTATTTTTCCTGGCCCCGGGGAACTACTCAGAGGGGAGGTCCGATTTCTTAAACCTTCCCACACGCGACAGGTAGTGGGGGCCAACATTTGGGCAAAATCGGCCCAGCGGCGGCTTTAGTGACCTGTGCTGAATGGAATGGGCCACAATTTAAAGATATATGGACTAGTTGGACGTTGCCACGCGTTGCTGTCGTGCAGTTGACACGTGACAATCGGAGAAATCTCGCAGTGACCGATTTTAAGAACCGCGGGAGGGACCCTGTCGGGACCAGTCGCCGTGCAGCTCTTGAAGCCAGCCAACATTTGGGGGATTAAGAGATGGAACGTGAAGCGCCGCGGAATGGCCAGCGGATTTGAAGATGAAGCCATTATTCAGAGCATCAAGGTATAGGGAACCACTTAGATATGAGCGACAGGTTCCCGTCAATCTACTTAGATTTTTCCAGAGGTCGCCGGGTTTCAATTTTCTGAACAGCTCATCTCCAAAAATGTAATAAAGGCGGTGATCATGATCGAAATTGGGTTAATTTCTCGATACCTGCTCTGGCGGCAGAGCCGTTCCTTCTTTCGCCTCAATTGTTGAAGAAATAAAGATGATACGACACGGGGTGTGAGGGATAGTTCCGTAAGTGGGCAGTACGTATCGTACAGAATTCAGAGATAGCTTTTTATATGGAATAATTCCTTGGCGAAGTCGGAATCCGTGAAAACGTTAAAGTCGGTTGTGGCCACGGCATCTCTTAAATTGCACTGGTTCTGGAGGCAGTGCGAACGGATGCGACGTTTTTTAGGTTAGGAACAGCGTGAATAGTGTTTGATGACCTCGCCGTATAGGTAGATAAACGAAAACACAGTGGTCAGACTTGGCTGGGGTGCACTTTTATCACATGCATACAAAGAAGAAACGGACGCAAATATGGGGTCAAGAAGATTCCCTTCGCGTGTAGGAAAATTGACAATGGTGTTGAGACAAGTGTAAGAAGTGGCGATGCGTATGAAGCTCACGGTATTCCCCCCTCAATGACCTCCAATATATTTAATCCGTTGTTATTTTGGCGCGATGCTGGTGCTTATATTTCAATATGAAGTTAGACACCAGCATCCAGGAAATTCCATCAAAAAAAACTTTCTAGGTAATATATGTAGGATAAGTTGCCACGAATAAACGAAACAATGCCGAAGCCATCGTTCACCCAACAAGTATATAAAGTATGGCTGGACCCTGGCACTCGTTGCTGTGTCGCACCTGACTCGTGCTTCACGTACCAGTTAATAATAAATAATAATGTTTACGCTTTATTAAGGTCACAAAGACCAGAACTTTCAGCATTTTAAGATTTAACAGGAATGGAGGAAATAACAACGAGGTAATGGCGGCCATAGAAGGCCTTGTCCATAACGCGCGCGAGACAGTTTCCGCCACCCGGCCTCCAGGTTGCTAGATTACAAGCGCACGCCACTACGCTCGGCCAGTTAATCCCTCTGGAAGCTAATATAGTGATGGACGGTTAAATTTATTGCTGTTGACTTAGACCAGCATCCAGACAGTTATAGCGACATAGGTAAACCAATCACACTAAAACCAACTGTATTCAAACGGGACGGTTAGATTGATTGTCATGGCCAGGCGTTGCTGTGAATCTTTGAACCGAACTATCCACCCTCGCAAAGCTACCGGCATATTTACCAATTTTACCCCTATCTATTAAATTCGGTGTCACTTTGACGTGTTGCTGTTTCTCAGTTAAGCCTGTAATCTGCTTATTCCGATAGCCAGTAAGACAGTTTGCTGTTTACTTACACCGCCACGCAGACAATTCAACCAACCTCCCCCTCATCACAGTTAGCACGTCTAAACATCGGGGTAGCCCTTCATGATCCCCACCCCTGACTCTGTCTGGGTAAATTGAAAAGACAGAAAAAGAGAAAGCGAACGTTTAAGTTACCAATGCTTGTGGGTACACAATATTGTTTGTAGTGCCAGCGTCTGTCCAAATGTATAGGTTGCTTGGTTTCCCGACTCTCGAACTCGCAACTTACAATTATCCGTGGGAGAAGCAACGCAAAGAGAGGTTTATACAGCACAATTCCTACGACTGGCATTGGGCTTTGTTAATGGTGATTACCAAAGCCAGCCGAATTTGGGAATTGCAATCGCCTTAATTGAAATGTCATATCCGTTGGAAGCATGGGAATGCGAGCAGTAAAGACATCTTCCCCCTTGAAAGGTCCAGTTTAGATGGTTGACTTTACGACGGTGTTCATCCACCTTTTCACTGGAAGTCGCGTTCCGTTGCAAATCTTCGGCTGCTTCATATAACGCAACAAGATTATTGGTATACCAAGTTTCAATTTAAGTTCATAGGGTGAAATCACTGGCAGATCAAGTGAATTAAAAAAATTCAGTAGGATAATGAACAGATTCGTCTGCTTCCTAAACAGTGTCAACGGAGTGACTGCCTTGCCCTCGATGGTGGACTGGATAATGCTGTTGAGTTAGTAGACGTCGTTGTTCTTGAATGCAAGAATAGCCCCGCTCACTCAGCCAATCGTGATTCCGATAATTTGTTTGAATATAGGGAATACATTTCCAACCTATTACTCAGTGAACGTAACGTTCCTAATTTCCAGCAATTGACGCGAAAACATCTCAGCCGATCGGTCGTTTTTCAACTGAACCCGCATATTTACGGATAGTGTTACTGTCTTTACGTGGTGCCACGGGGTGGAGTATTTCAGGCAAGCGTTTATTTCATCCGCTGGTGTCGATCGAGGAATTACGGGTAGCGTTTGCTTAAAATCGCCAAGGCTACACGATTGTGTGATCGAATTGCTGCCAGAATCAATTGAAGTAGGAAGGTTTTACCATCCCCCCTGGGCGCATTTAAGAAGAAGACATCTCTCAGTCACTTTCATTTGCTGATTCCATAATTTGATCGAATATGCTTTTTTGCTCTTGCGTTAGCTTATGCAAATTTGATTGCCCGTACGAAAACATGGCCCCTGCATTGTAATTTTGTTCTCGGTGCAATTCAACGTTCAAAGAAGAACCCGCAGTAGATTGAATAGCCGATGGCATTCCCAATTGGTTAAGAACTTAGTTAGAAATATCTAAGCCCAAATCATCAATCATAACCAACGCCTCGTTGTATTGCCCAGTCGTGATGTCCGTGGTACCATTTGTATTGTCGGTGACTGATCGTCAGCAAATTTCTTCGATCATGGCCGAATGTATGGATGTGCCGCCGCACACTCGCCCTGAAGGCATGCATCCTAGTGCGGGTAGTTCTCTAATAAATGCCACCTCGTCAAAACTCGGAGCATTGAATCGCCGAGCGTGTTCTCCTACTGGCGTTTTGTCAGCATGAAAAACAATTTTGTGTGTATCGGAGGGCATCGTGCCAATATCTGTTTTGAACAGGCCCACTAAATGGTTCTTTTCATAAAGAAGCTCTTGCAGTTGGGAAACAATGGACCTTTTTATGTTGGTAAAAATGCCACAGCGTGCATTCAATTCATCTTTGTCATCGTCGATGAAGAACAGTTGGAGGAATAAATGGGGGTCGTTGTGCGACGGGAGCAGGGAGTCGGCTTTATGGTATATTTGTTCTTTCACTTTGAAAGTAGGCATGAAACGGTCTGTAACGATTTCTGCGCCAAACGACGTCATTTGGAAGCATGAGTTGTATGCTCTAATAGTCCTTAGAAAATGCCTGGATTCAGTGATTTGTCCGGCAACGCAAGTTGTTAAGGAATCTGGTGGGGGCAGTTTTACTTTACCCGTAGCACTACACATTCCGGACGTTTCGCCATAAAATTTCAGGGCCCCACAATAACGGTATACCTCAGGCAAATTGCCGATTAGAACGTGTCTGCTCAAACTGTAATCGTAAGTCGGGGTGTAGCTAGATGCAAGGCGGTTGTAGTCGCGTGTTTGTCGAGATAGACGAAGGGAACTCTCAAAATTTGCTCTTTTTCGAACATTGTATTTACCGATTTGATAGTTGTGGTCAGGAGCGACCTCATTTTCACATGTAATGGTGCCCGCAGACAGGGCCGTCGTTTTCATAGTTACGTGCTAATCTCAATTTGAACCGGATGTTGAACGATACCCGCACTAACTAAAAGTCAAACATACTGGTTGGTTTAAAAATGCCGAAACCTTCACATAGTCTGTTTACGCCTATAATTGCATTGAATTTGATAGCCGAAAAGTGCATCGGGTGTGGTTTGATGTATGCGCTGTACAGAACCTAGTTTCAACGAAGTGATAACAAATATAACTGGTTAAACTATGGATTTCTTTTATTTTCTAATGCAGATTTCGAATGAATCTAGTCAATAACACAATGTTAACGCATTTTATCAAAGGACGCAAGCACAGCGTCATGTCACTGTTTAATTAGCTTTAGCCAAATATAGAATTATTTCAAATTCGATCACCGGTTACCATTGATGCGAATGACAATTACTTCTTTCTTTGTCGCCACACCGCCCGGATGCAATAACGCATTGTTTATCCGTCGTCATACACGTACGCAGTTATGCACAGTTTTGTAGGCTTTGGCTAACCGAAGCGGAAGTGCACATGCAGATGGGCCTGGGTTTGCGTGAAGAACAATTGTTTATGGAACATCCAAACGAACCGAAGGCGTGTTCATTTTTACGTGCATTGAATGCCACGTCGAACCTTCACAGAGGTTGAACACTGGTTGGTAAAAGAGGGAAAACGGAAAACTCCGATTCTTGAAACTAAGTTTGCCTTAAATAGGTTGTCTCTACCATTCCATAATAATAAACGTAGTTTTATTGTGGTTAAAACATTCACCATCGATATGCATATATATAAAAAACGTAAACCAAATGAGACTGCATTAGTCGTCTAAACTTAATTTCCTGTTCGAGAAGAAGTAGATGGGAACCATCGATATCAATCGTAAGTGCAGTAACATTACTGCGACCAGAAATGTTTGTATCATAATTCATACGAAATGTACCACAGTTTGCAATGTGATACTCCAATCGATGTAAGAGGGAGTAAATGTGCAGGCCTGGGAGGACTCAAATTCGATTGATATAATTGAAGCTGTCCAAGATTGACGGTAACAACCGTAAAAACAGTGCCAGTTCAATTCGTCACTAAAATCTAAACACTACTTGAGTTAACTTGTACATAGTGCCGTATTTGAGCACCAGCGTCTGATCTAGTTTGATTTTAATTACATGCGGTTACTTGTGCTGACTAAGAATCTCTTTGAATGCCGTTAGGCTTTAAGATCCAATATATACAGATAATATCATTATTTGTTTTCATGAGTCCTAAATGTGTCCTTGTCGGTGGTTTATCAAACTAACCTCCAATTGTGGGGGAAATATACTCATACTTCAATTGTACATTATCATGGGAGAACAGAGTTAACTTGTTGTCAGAAATATATTTGATTGCATCATAGCCGTGGTAGCAGTATGTGCAACCGGGAAACAGTAAACAAACTAAGACATTTATGTGGAGTCGACGCAAAATAAAAACGAGAATTGGTCAAGTGGGGCGATTATAAAGAACGAGATCTAACACCAGTAGGCTACGAGAGCCACACTATGTACAAAAACCAGCCGTGGTATTTGAAACGAGGAGAGTAAATTAAAGCAATTAATAATTGCTAAGATAATGGGAGTGTGGTCATGCTAAGGAAGTGAGCTAGTGTCTGAACCTAGTGATGGTCCTCTTCTCTGCTACAGCTGTCGTTGTGTGCATTTACGGAGATCATTTGAAGTCCGAGCTCAAGCCTCTCGGTGTCCTCGTCGACCTCGTCCTCCTCTAGATTTGAGGTGGGGGTGCTGCGACCCGAGGTTCGGTTGGGACTGGAGCCGCGGGAAGCACTGGGCGATGGCGGTGCAGAAAATGGTCGACTGATGTGGAAACTACGTGAGGAGATAGCATCATCTCCATCCTGTTCAACCTTATTGGAGTCCTCGGTGAATAGGTCTGGGCGCTGGCGGTACAGAGCTATGAGGCGAGCGCGGGTGTAATACTGAAAGTAGCGTAGTAATGTATTAAACGCCAGAAAAAATGCATTTTTTAATACAATAGTAATAAAAACCATTTGTGTTTAGACTAATATTTTTTATTAGTGGTTACACTCCGAAAACAGCCCAATAGCATCCACGTACGTAGTCATCCGGCTAAATCTAGGAAGGGAGCTGGATATCTTAGGATCTTGCGGATGAAGCGTTCCAAAAAGATGCACTCTGGACGCTGTGGCCACGTTCTCGCACAACCTCAACTCTTCACTTGATGCCGGAGCGAAAACCATAAAGGGAGTATTTTGGAACTTCAGCTCGGATTTCAACAATATTTCACGCTCCCGCATTTTATCTCAGTTGTGTGAAGATAGTGTGACTTTTTATCTAACCAACACATGTAAGAGTCGGATACGAAGCCTCTTCACACTCCTTGCCCAAAAATAGTGGTGTGCTACAGGGCGCCGTTCTTTCAACTATTACGCGTTCAAACTTCGGTCACCTAATGAAGTTACCCATAAAATACGCGGACGACCTAACTCCAAGCCATTCCTGAGGTACTCGATTGGTCTTCTGCTGAACGCATCAAATGGAATATCGATTACCGCTACCGCCTACAGCAAACCGCGGTGCACATTAATTTTCAATTCAAAATATAATACCGGGCCTGCATTTTGAAGCCCCCAGGAAAGCGCGCGAAGGACAAAAACGTTGGCCAACTGGACTAAAACATGAGGCGACAAACGAGTGGCGGCGAGTATATCTCGCATTTACATCGCCACTATATGCACGCACCCACACAAGTATCAGGAACAAGCATGCGTGACCCGGACGTCGAAAGAGCGAGACAGTGAACTGCAGCACGTGGCATACTGAAATTGACGAACACATGGCTTACCGCACCAAGATTCTTCCAGTCCAAAAGTTCACTCAGTCTTTCAGTTCGGTTACGAAGGACGACACGCTGCCTTCGCGAGTACTGGCAAAACTCGTGAAGGCACTGAAACATAGATAATAGCGAAGATGACTTGAATTATCTTATTAATGCGTAAAAGCTCAGAAACTCTCACATCGTACACCACTAACCAGTTTCTAAGCATGAACTTCGAATTAAATTCTCCGAACATCCGATATATGCATTAAAATATGTCTGATGTTCATTTGGCACACACTAATGATATTCCAACACCCGTAAAAACAAACACGCATTTAAATAAACGGCAAAACGCACTCTTGTAAGTTGTTCAACAGATGCATCAACACTCTGAAAACGGCGGTCGACAACGTAAATTCCGTAAGAGGCTGGATCTTCAATATGTTCCTCCATAAAACAACCGAAGCCAGACAGGTTTGTTGTCACCGAAGGAATTCCCATGACGGTGCATTCAGCTAAAATAAAACATACACCGAGTAACTAAGGAAAAAAAACACTGATCATTCAGAGATAGATGTACCAGAAATATATGTTGCTAGTATGTGAGATTACATTGGCCCTAATTTTAAGAAATCGCGGACCATAAAAAATACAGGCTATGGTTTAAAAAAACACCGGGACACCATTGTCAACCCACCTTACAATCGACCTGGTTGATTTTAAGGTGATTTGCATGACTCACCAGGTGTGTAGCCCCAAGGTTCGTAGTACGATGGAAAGACTCCCAGGTGACAACCACGCACAAATTCTTCATAATCCATCGGCAACAGAGGATTTGTAGAACTCAAGAATTCCGGATGGAAGATAACCTGTAGAGAATGATTAACATGTAAAAACTCTGGCATCAAAACATAGTATCAAACACCATTTATAGTGCACATGAATCTTCACATTGAAGTGCATTATATCAAAATAAAGTTATTAAGCAAAAATGATTTCGGAAAAGATGCCACGTACCTTAACGCGATCATACTTGTTGTTAAAGAGGTGGCATCGACGCAAATTGCAGAGAACCAAGTCAACGTTGTCTTGCACAATGTTGTGTGTGCAAATTGGAGGCAAATTGTTACGTTGAGCCGCGTAAATACAGCGCTTTAACCTAACGACATCCTCCTGAAAAAAAAGTCACTCTAAAAGCACTTAATTCAAAATTTATGTCGATAATAACACCCAATCTAAGTTTGGATGAGTTTTCTCCTATCAAATGGCACATGATCTGAAGGGCTGTAATGTGCCAAAAAAGCCGAAATTGTGGTAACAAGCGCCCCACCCCACCACGGAACAAACGGTTAAATGACTGCTCTAAATAAAAATCAGCACTACCAAGAGTGAAAAGTAACGAACCTGTTTAATGACATCTGCTCCATCGGGAATACGCCCACGGAGGCAGATCTCAAATAATCGAGTGCCCATGTCTTTCTGTATATCATTAACCGTCTCACGCAGCTGCTTGACAATAGCTTGCGCGCGGAAGGAATCCACGTTGAAATTGTTTGTCGCTGCTGGGAAAATCATGAAAGCGACGACAGTGACATCGCTTCCTTCCTCCTGAAATATTAAAAACGAGTGAACTGATAATGAACACAAAAATTCGATTAACTAGGTCCCATAAATAAAAAGCCGGGCGAAAGTTAATGCAGACTGTAAATGTGACTTCAACTAATTTTTGCGTATGCAATTTGCAACATGGGAGGTATATCGACATACACAGGCGTACACGATGGGAGCCCCAAAAAATTATCCTTGATCTAGTACAATAACGGCGCTTACCATAACTCGAAATCAAATTAATTTCAACCGTATTTCTGCCATCACATACACCCACCGCTCTCATTACATGTAATATGTACTTATCAGACGAAATCTGATAAATTAAAACGAACTACCTACCTTTAAACGATGGTTCAGGCGAGCAAGAGCTTCAATAAAGACGTCCGCACCTTTATTTTGGAATTCATAGCGCCCAGCAATGAAGAAGTAAAGGGTCTTATCCAAATCAAAATCATAGTTTCTAGAGAAAGCAAAGGAGTAAATAGCTTAGACACAAACGGCCGATGAATCACATGGGAAGCAATATGTTACGCTTGAAGGAGAGTTAAATATGACCACTTGGAATGTACAAACCTCACACTGAATCAATGACCTGAAAATGTTGGGATGGATAAATGGTGTACACGTAATTTTCCACGAGAACGAGTATAACCAATAAATTTGTCGTGCTACGCAATATAGGGCAATTGTAACGCATTGAAAATGCAGTGCAAACAATAATAGTAAATAACATGGGAGTAGCTAAAACGAGAACTGACTATAGTCCACGCGATTGGAAAAATTACAATATCCGAATGGGGCATAGATGGCACACACTTACCCATAGAAATGTCCCTGAATAAATTGATTGAGTTTTTCTTTTGCCAAAGCATGGCGATTTTGAAACTCGTGGAGTGCAGCGAATTTAATAACATTAAGACCGTTCGGAGTGATGACATCAGGCTCTCGCTGTAACAAGTATTTACTCTCCAACCCCGTAATCTTGCTGACCGTAGTGAAAGCGTGTGCGCAGTGAACTGCGGCGCGTTCCAAGCAGTATCGATGGTAAATATTTCGATCTCCTGCTTCCTGGAAGACGATTGTAAGTCATAATGAGTGAGGAAATGTTAGAAAGGGGTAGACAGATTTAAACCTACCTTGTCCATGTCGAATTTGTCCAAGTTGTTGTACAGATCGATGGAAGCTGCACAAAGATAACGTCCAAGTAGTGTCGCATGAGTTGTGAAGACCGTGGCGACGTTTACATGGCGTGTCCTGGTGAAAATGAGACCACAACCCGCAAGCCATTCGTGGAAGTGGGCAACAATAGGCAAATTAATACCCGGCGTTTCAACATCAACTTCATTTCGAAACTAAACATAACGTAGCCCGAGGAAAGTGGAGACAATATACAGTCATTTAAATTTTTTTACAAACCTCTTTCAGAAACCATGCGACCAGAGCACCGAAAATAAGCGCATCATTGCATTCGCTGTCATGGACAGGTATACCAATGTTGCAGTTCTCCCACAATTCTTTCTTCCAAGAATCAATTCTCCAGGCAGATGAACCAATATCAAATAGAAGTACGTAGGGATAGCCCTCTATAAGCCACCTACCAAAAACGATCTAACGAATCATGATTTCAAATTATAATTGATACCTTAATTTCATGGTCGCGTAATCTTTGCAACGCTCGTTTCAAAGGCTCCGAGGCCGGTTCAACAATCTCAACTTCTGTTCTCATACATACTTCGTTAAGGGGCCCGATGAGGACATATCTTTCACCCAATTCTTCAACTGTTGTCGCAGCTTTGGTCCGAATGACAGTATAAATACCTCCAACTGACAAACAAAACATAAACGGCAATATTACGTATTAACTAAGATTAATCCCAATTTTACCTTTATTGACAACCTCCCACGCAACTTCAAATACATATTTCTGTCTGTATAAATCTTCCGAAACTGTCCGACCAAGACCTAACTCATCGGAAGGAGCAGAGAAATCCTTTATAAATCGACCGACACTAGCGCGGCGTTGCATTTTCTGAAATTATTCACTAACCCGCTTTCCCAGGTTAATTATTCTATACATTAAGTTTGATGCTGTTAAACAATTGTTAACAGATTATGCGGATCGATGTATTCTCAGTAATTAAAAATGTATTTAGAAAACGAAATGCTCATTTATTTACATAATAATAACCGATTTGATCTATGGATGGAGACACCAAAGCAGAGGCCGGAAGTGGAGAAGTACTGAACCATAACTACAAAAGTAATGTCTTCACTTTTGGTTTGGTTGTTGCTCATTTGAGGTTAAATGATCGTACTTGTCCGGGAAAATCATCCGAAGAAAACACCAGGAATTTGAGCAACGACAAAATAATATGTATCCAACCATGAGGGATAATAGGTAAGAAGTCCTATCCACAGCTGCGAATACTCTGGCTTACTTATCCCCATTCCTCCAAAACTTGCCAAAGGTCTTATAGTGCCTTGTAATATTTAAATAGAAGGCAAGCTACCGTTACGTTTTACACGGGTGATAGCATCTGGCAAACATTTAGCTTTACATAACTTGGCATTTTATACTTGTATGCAACAATGCAAATGTGCACTGATTCGATGTTTTTATTGCTTCCACGAATTTAAATCTGTAAATTCGGGTAAAGGTTCTTACAATTCGCTTGGTGCGGGAGAAAACATGTATTGCCGCATCACCAACCGTACCTTGCGTGACGGGAGAAGAATATCTGGGTTTCGCGATAAACCCAGGTAGAAAAAGGATAATCCGTGTTTCTGTTGTTCGTAGATTACTGATCATTTTGTTGGCTAGTTTGCCGAAGAGTGAACCCAGGACCCCAAGCCATACGGATAAAAGCTGTCGAATTGTTTTTTCTTAAATTTGGGAAAGTTTGAATTCTCAGATCACTGTTGTTTGTCGAATTAATCGCCCAATGTGCTTGTTTCTGCGAGCGTGGGGATAATAGACCCGAATGTTTTGATCATCTCACACATTTTGAAATTTGACTCGTTCAAAAAGTTTACATTTTTTTGAAAATAAGGGATGCTAATTTCGTAAATGTATTTGGTGAAGGTATAAATAAAAACGCAGTAATCCTGAATAATAGTATAAACCATAACCGAAATTTAGCTTATTTAAATGGCTTTCGAATTGAATTAGATCGTTGGGTCAGCCTATCAGCAACCAAATTTTCAAAATCTTCTGTTTACTTCTCTGCTTGCTTTTGTAGCATTTGGCCCAAACATATCTGTAGATAATTGGCGATAGACTAAACTTGCCTTTCTGCGCCCCGACAACATGGCGCGCGTTTCGGATAGGGCCTTTCGATGGCCGCCATTTCCCGTTTGCCAAACTTTATATACTTCGTGGGTTAAATTGGCCTTTCTTGCAAATTTACCACGATGTTACTTCTTTTATTCTTCTTAACTTATTGTGCATTTTCTACGTATAATCGTGACGTCCTGTAACATTTTTGTTTATTGTACATTTTAATGCTGAAAGTTTTGGTCCTCGTGACCTTAATAAAGCGAATATTATTATTATTATTAAAGGATATGAAGTGACCTTAAAAGACCCCTTTAGTTTTAACTCACACGAACTGATTTCCGCCCACAAATGCGCGATCAACGACTTGAAGTTGTGTTATGCACCCGATAGGAGGCGGCCATCTGTCCTTGCCATCTTTCGATGGTGCTGAGTTCGATACAATGGTGTTTACGACCCTCTGGTCCACTAAAAGTGAAGGGACTCACGTTCTCCCTGCATACAGGATGCCTTTCGCTCTCCCAAACCTTCGCAGCAGCTCAGCTTCCCATCCCACACAGGCCGACGAGATCCTACGGCAACATCCTCCCTTCTCCCCCACTATGGATCAGTGGGGTAGTTACCCGTAGTAAGGACACGCCTTATTTTCGCCAAAAGCTCTTATTTTGTTCCAACTTCTTCATATATCGCTTTCATTATTATGTCCCCGTTCGTAAGTGCACGTACACGATGCGTGTACCTTCTACCAATCTTCCTTCATAAGTAAAGGTCACTCGCCCAGTTAAGTCGTCTTATTCGTCGTGTTGAATGACGCTTGGGCACAGCCTCTGGCGGAATACAGGCTACCATTAACTAATCCCATTTTCCTAGATCATATACCCCCTGGGATATACTACAGTTGTGAATTATATTATTAAATCAACAGAACAATCTTGATTATACTTTTGTTTGCGTTCTCATTCGTAATCCATTTTAGACGCGTATGTCATAAAAAAGCTTAGTAGTTTTAAGTATCGTTGACACCGAACAATTGGCAAGCATATTTGTTTTTCGGATTTTCTTCTGATGAGAACCCCAACTGATTTGTCTCCCGACGTATATGCCGTCTCAATTAAAATCCCACCTCCTTAGAAGAGCGATATAGAGGCATGGCTTTCGGTTGTTGAATTCCAATTTGCGGCGAAAGGAATTGTCGACGAAAAAACAAAGTTCCGTCACGTCGTTGCGTTACTGACGGAAGATCTGGTTCCCCGTTTACGTCATATTATCGTTTTACCACCGGCAGAAAAGCCGTACACAGCGATAACAAGGACACAGCGTTATAATGCTCTTTTTACGGAAGAGGGCGACGAGAGACCCTCGCAACTGTAGCAACGCCTGGAAGCCTTATCGGTGAACCAAGACGTCAGCGAATCTATCATTCGCACATTTACACCCAAAAGTTCCGCCCAGTCGTCAGAGCCTCCTTGGCAACCCTCCCACCCACCCACCGCCGTGACAAGACCCCACCAGAAACTCACTGACGACAAGGCCGAAGAGTTGCATGACTTGAGGCGCCAAATTAAAACATGCTTGAGAACAAGGACCGCTGTCAGTGTCAACGGAGGCCACCGATGGCCGTAGACGCAAACAAGCAAGACGACAGGCTTTGCTGGTTTCATCAGATGTTCGAGTACAACGCAAATCGCTGCCGTTCTCCATGTTCTTGGTCGGGAAACGGAGATGTCTGGCAGTGAGTGCGTCTTTCACTCCGCCTGGCACGTACACAGCCACATTCTCTTTGCGAAGGACGACGAACGCGGTCGTCGCTTCACGGTGGACTCCGGCGCTGACGTGAGTATCATTCTCTTCTCTATGTCTGACTGGTTACACCTCTACACCAATTTTCTTCCTGAAGGCTGCCAATCGAAGTAACATCAAAACCTACGGTCAGCGTGCGCTTCGCCTCGACCTCGGACTGGGACGCATTTTCCGTTTCACATTCATTGTGGCTGATGTCCATCATGCGATCTTAGGTGCGAACTTCCTTTTCGCGTTTGACCTATCAGTCAGCGTCCGATGAAAGAAACTCGTTGACGTGGTACTTCGTCGCCTGGATGAACACTTGCTCGTGGTGAATCCAGAGAAATGCCATTTTGGCCGACTCGAAGTAGGTTTTCTGGGTCACTTGGTAAATGATCAGGAGGTTCGACCACTGGGCGCGAAGGTAACAGCGGTTGCTCACTACCCAGAGCCCAGCACAAAGCGTAAGTTTCGACGATTCCTCGGGATGCTGAACCTTTCCCGACGTTTCATCGCCGACTTTGCCGAGATGGCCTCGCCGTTAACCCCTCTGACCTCTAGCGGAAACGGTCAGGTTAAACTGTCACCAGAACAGAGTGCAGTCTTCAAGAAGTTAAAGGCCGGTCTTGCTGCCGCGACCTCAATGGCTCATCCGCGCCCAGATGCCCAACTATCTTTGATAGTAGATCATTCGAATCCAGCAGTCGGCGCTTTACTCAACCAAGGGGACGAGTATAGGCGACAACAACTCCCATTTTTCTCGCAGTCTCTATCACCAACGGAACTCCGATACAGCACCTTCGGTCGTGAACTATTGGCGGCTTACCAAAGCGTAAAGCATTTTCGCCATTTTGCGGAAGGTGGCCGCATTCTAATTTTCACGGACCATAAGCCGTTGATTCATGCCATGGTCTCCTACTCGTCTCGCTACAACGAACGCGAGATCGGACAACTCGATTTCCTCTCCCAGTTCGACCCGGAATTCCGTCATATCCGCGGCGCAGATAATGAGGTTGCCGACGCCCTTTCGCGCATCGAGTTGAACAGTCTGCGGCTCGCTAATGGTATCGACTACGTGGAGATGTCCGACGCCCAGCAACACGAAGTTATTCGAATTGGACCCGACGACACAGCTCTTATAAACCGAACTCTCCCGCGGTCTCAGCGTTCTCTGCTCTGCGAAAACACCAAAGCGTCCACTCGCACGCTAGTTCCGCAATGCATGCGGCGCCAAGTTTTCGAAAGGGTTCGTGGTCTCTCGCACACTGGTATTCGCGTAACCACCTGACTAGTGCCTGAAAGGGTTTCTTCGAAGGGATTGCAAAGGGACATTCGCCTGTGAACACGGGCATGCCTTCGGTTTCAACAGGTAAACGTCAATCGTCACACCAGGGTACCGATCGGCACGTTCGACACATCCGACGCACGGTTTAGGCACGTTCATGTGGATTTAGTCGGCCCGTTGCCCTCGTCCAGGGGTTTCCGCTACTTGCTGACTTGTATAGATGGCTTCACCCGTTGGTGCGAAGTTATACCGCTAGCGGACATTGGCGCAGAAACGGTCGTTCCCGCCTTCCTGCAGAACAGGTGGCGCGCTTTCGATCTCCGAGTCGTTTGACAACCGACCGAGGGGCACAATTCGAATCAAAGCATTTCAAAAGATGTGCCAATTTCTTGGATGCGTGTGAATCCGCACGACTTCTTACCATCCCGCTGCCAATGGGATGGTTTACCGCCTCCATAAAACACGGAAGTCCTCCTTCGTGGCTTAAGATGACCGAGAACATTTGGCAGACAATTGGCCTTTCGTCCAGCTTGGCATTCGTGCGACTTTAAAACCCGGCGTCGACTCCTGCCCGGCGAAATTGGTCTACGGGGAAACTCTCCGCTTACCGGGTGAGCCTGTTAACCCAAGCATAGCTTAGCCGTTTCTGTTTGTCTCCGATGTTCTTTAGAGGCCTTGAAATGTTGCTTGTAGCGTTCGGCCTAAAGAAACCAGACCCCAGAAATCGACCCACAACTGCAAGAAAGCACCCACGATTTCCTCCGTTGTGATCGAGTCCGTCGTCCCCTTGAAAAACCATATGATGGTCCTTTTCTGGTAATTTCTCGTTCTGATAAAACGTTTAAAATCTATATGAATGGACGCCATTAAACGGTTTCAATTGATCGACTCAATAATGCTTTCGTCGAGGAACCCTTTTTCAAAATTGTTCCAATTCCCAATCCGTCAGAACGACGCGATTTCGTCACAAAAATCTTTTGTGTGATCTTCTCATGCCCCTGCCCGAATAAGTCCGAGCCGGCTGACGACCACCCGTACACCAAGCGGTCGAGTCATCCGTACATCTAACAAACGTTGGCCCTTAATTTCCCGTCGGTTAACCTGCGTCCCCACCAGCCATCCTTATTGTATCTCTTCCCCTGTCGACGAAGAGTCGAAGGGGGAGCCCTGTAGTGACCTTAAAAGCCCCCCCCTTTGTTTTAACTCACACGAACCGATTTCCACCCACGATTGCGCGATCACGGACAACATGGCTCCACCCTTAGACTCTTGGTCGATAGTTGAAGAGATACAATAAAGAGTGCCTTAAATGGACGATTGCGAACAAAGGGAATACCTAGGCCGACACGAAGAGAATAAATAAAATGATGGTCTAGGGGGGCAGAATGCGCGAGGCGTGAGATAGCTCTCAGCAGGGTTTCGCGAACAAGCAAGGTCGGGTGGAATTGATTACGCGAAAACGACGTGGCAAATCAGCCCGGAAGGCTTTCGTGTCTACCGATGCGTCTTAGAAGTTGGCGTTCGGGATGACACGAAAGCACCGAAGATATATAATATATTTCATTTGGACAACCGCCAACTCCACCAGCCATGCAACCCACATTCTGGACAAGCGACTCATCTCAAGGTCGTTATTTTTAGTTCACCCCCTTAATGTGATATAATAATAATAATTTTTACGCTTTATTAAGGTCACAAAGACCAGAACTTTCAGCATTTAATGTTTAACAGGAATGGAGGAAATAACAACGAGGTAATGGCGGCCATAGAAGGCCTTGTCCATAACGCGCGCGAGACAGTTTCCGCCACCCGGCCTCCAGGTTGCTAGATTACAAGCGCACGCCACTACGCATCGTAACGTAAGTCGTCGGCCGCTTTTTATAGCATGCCTGTCATACACTGCCCTCTCTAATGCCATTGGCTCATTTAAGCCGATTAACATGTAAAAATACTCAAGTAAATTTGCTCTCAAGGAGTTTGTTCACCCAACCACGTTCCTCCTAGGCACAATAAGTCGGAAATGAAGCCTCACCCTCCTTGCCCAATAATTGCGGTGTACTACAAGGCGCAGTGTTTCCTTTTTAACTATTACACGTCTAGCCTTCGGTCCCCTACACAAATACGCGGATGACTGTATGCATCTCCATTACTTTTCCCCGAGAGCCGAATTTGACACTCCTGAAATCTTTTCACTCCATAATTTTGCCTCGAGCTCAAAATTCCTCGGCGTTATTTTTTTAGCAATCAGTTACCATGGAGCGATCATGTGGATGCCGTCTTCGGTAAATGTCTCGCCTCTGTTTCTTAGTTCGTCGGTTCAGGAGACTCGTTTTAAGCTCTAGCCGTATAAAAACCTTTGTCCATGCCTGTATAATTCTCTTATCCAAGTGTAAATCTCTTCGACCCACAAGAACGGCGGAATATCGCAATTCGGTCATTCCTTATTTGTTTTTTAGTTTCACCGGAGCAGGTGAAGCAGGAACTAACGGACAATTTTCATATCTAGTTTTTTTTGCTGAAAGTTTTGGTCCTCGTGACCTCAATAAAGCCAATCGAATTATTATTCCGGTTGGTGGGGGAAAACGGTTACGGGTTATAACAGACGCTTACCATGACGGAATTCGAGGTCTTGTTAAACAAAAAGGATCGCAACCCGTGCATGTCCAAAGGTGAAGATCGGTATATATTCACAGGTCTACCTTAAACGGCCAGCGAGACGAGTCGGTCAAGAATAACTGCTGCACGCCAATCCCAACAAGACATGGCTGAGTCAGCAGAAATTTGGCGACAGTTAAATTTCACCGGGTATTGATGAATCAGTGTGATAGGTATAACAACCGGTTTATCTTACCCACAATCTTCATTTATAATAAAAATGGTATTCACTTTATTAAGACCAGTAAACTAGTATAGTTAGGCGAATTTACTCAGGCTTTGCTGAAGTCCAACATTACTAAAGGTATTCCGCCTTACCCAAACTTCCGGGGACAAGCCCCCCAGACCCATAACTCACACGCACATATAGATACATTTTCAAACCTCCCACCGAGGCAGTAAACAAAACAATGGTCAAGCTCAAAAAACAAAGACATAAATAGAAGGACAAGATAAACACGTACACAACTAAAAACAAAGAAAGTAAATTACTGCACAACAAAATAAATGCAATTATGATTCGCCGGTTGGAATGCCTAAAGTAGATGAAATATTCGCTCTAGTAGCCGTACATGGCCGAGGTCGGTTGCTGAGTGATTGTGACCCCCGTGGGGAGTGGCATAGAACGTGCTGTGGAATTCAACTGATCAATTAAAATCGATTCTGCGTTGTACGGCGGCGCTGCCTGATGCATTGGATCTGCCAAATCATCTTCTGTTTCCTGAAATCAGGCAAAACATATGTTTCACTAACAATTAAAACAAACTAATAATGACGACGGGACATAACTCACCTGAAAATGAACATCCTCTGGCATCGGATCATTGGTGTGGGGTTTGTACTTTCCGAAACAGAAATTGCAACAAAAGCAGCAACAGCAGCAGCAAAAGAAGCATCCCGTTAGGGTACAGCAAATGAAGAATAACGCCTATACATCAACGGGGGAAAATAACGTTTTGCAGAGACAATGGCATTAGAAACTCGACTCCAACTACCAATAAAGGTTCGTGGAAACATTGAGTAAATAAATACGACCAAATTTAGAGATATCGGCCTGAAAAAATGCATTACATTGATCAATTAATTGGATATCCCAAAGGTAGATTAACGAACTAAAATCCTCCATCGCTCGTGCATAATCGAATAAATAAGTTACTGCGCCTTTTATTGTCGTGACGCTAAAATCCCACAAAGAACTTCGAGAAAACTTGTACAGGGGGTAGTATATTGGGGGTGACTTTTTGTTCTGTTAAACCGATCAATGATGACAACACGTTTCATGAAATCGAATCACAAAAAAATCTTAAGCATACCTTGCACCACTTGTTTGATAATATCAAGTAAGTATTGACATTTTCCTCGCCAACTTGTTCCGCTATAGAGAGTCCAATACTGCCGTATTTGTCATAGATAGTGCGTTTCACAGGATCCATTAGAGACTGGTATGCTCGACTTACATCCTTGAACTGTACAAATAAGACAACAATGAGACATGAAATAAACGGAGGCCATTGTTTCTGAATGGACATTTTTTGGGGATATTTAGATATATGTTTTCGAGACATTTCCAGGGTTGTGTAATTATAAAGAATGATCCGGCTACATGATGTGCACTCGACGAAAACATGTAAAGCAACGGCAATGAACCAAGCGCCATCCGAAAATCAAATCCCTTTAATACTTCCAGGCAAATTTACGGTTTGATTATTTCTTATAAAAAAGGAAACATAATATAATGAAAACTCACAATGTCGACCGAAGCAGGATTACCGGGGTTTTTATCAGGGTGGAACCGCAAGGCAGCCTACAAGGGGTGTAAATTACGAGGTACTATTCGAATCAATAAAAGTAGTCAGACCGATGATGAAACCGAAAAAAACGGTCCAATTTCCTTTTACATAGGCAAATAGTGAGCTCGACTGACCTTACGGTATGCTCGTTTGATGTCGTCGTTGTCGGCGCCTTTTGGAACGCCCAACATATGATAAAACGAAACACCGGATGCACTTAAAATAGCTTTAACAAAAAAAACTTACGACATTCTCCTGCCGGTTTGTTGAAATTGGGAAATACCAGACATCTCGGTAATGGACAAACGAGCCTAAATCGCCAATGAGATAATGGCTCCTTTATTGACCATTCAGAATAGAGAACTAAGCCTCATCCCATTAATAAATTGGTTGTATAATGTTGATAGGATTATACTTTCAAAAAGATTACGGAAATGATAATAAAGCTAAATATATGAAGGAAAAAAATAAAATATATCGTTTGGGCATAAAAATTAAACATTCGGCAGGATATCGGGATATAAAGGCCATAAATGCTTTCCTTTTAACCATGAAAAAATGTGCACAATAAGACTGCAAAAAAACAAATAGTGTTGTGAAGGATAATAGTAAGTGCAACAGCTTTGAGACTCCTCCGTTTGAATTTGTTATTTACCATCGTTTTGAGGGACTCGACACTGAAATTGGTGCTGAAATTGACTTTTCATGCCAGGACTTGAATCGAAAACGTGAAACATGTCGTCATATTTTGTGATAGTGGAGCTGCGACGGAGATCTTGGAAAATAATTATAAGGATAAGTCTTGATTTTCAAACAGACTCACGCAAGACGGTGGAGAAACTTAATGACATGAAACGGAAACCCGGGGTTCTCGTGTTACGCACACAAGACATTTCGGGGGTGCTAACGGTTTTTGTGGCCAAATAATCAGAATGGCACGATAACCGAAGAGGAATATGGTGAATGAATAATATTGATTATTATTCGAACAATAGTTAGAACCCGACTTGGGCGGATTACGCCGATAAGGAATTCCCAAAGAAATGTAGAAATGACATATAATGAATTTCATCCGCATGTTAATTGCTCATTGAATGGATTTTATGTTTGTGATATTAATAAACCAAGCGTCCACAGAGATATAGCAAGGTAGTTACTTACTCTATTCACACAACTTGGGTGAATTAAAACCGCATAAGAACCTTCTTGAATGCCCGGTTCATTCACGAATATTATAATGCTCCGGTTTTTTCCTGGGCTCGCTTTTTGACCCTCCATAAGCGTTTAAAAATCATGTTGAACACGTTGGTCCTTGTGAACCTAATAAAGCGATTAACATTATTGAAAAAATCGACGCAAGTTTCTTGGGTCATCAGGTAAATAACACAGGGGTTCAGGACGTAAAACTCATGACAGTTACCGACTGGCAAGAGGCCATCATCGAGCTTAATGTCGACGAATCCTTTACTGACATGGCTTCGCTAGAGATCCAATTGACTGCAGAAGGTTGACGAGATTTATCAGTGTTCAAGGATCGTGATGATTAATTTTGAAAATTAAATCGGTATGTTGTAAATTTACCTAAATTAAACATTTGTGATTACTTTTAAACAAACTTTAACTTTAATTTTCGCAAATGTTTGATAAAATAGTTGCTGCTTGACCTGAAATCGCAATTTTTTCGCGCGATGCTTATCTCTTACCGCATCCATTAGAAGTGTAACACCTCTCGTTTTACCGTTATATTTTGACCTTTTGGGGGATGCGCGCGGTTTCTCATTAACTTCCGTGTAATGCATGAGATGGTCCAATATGGGGCGGCCATCTGTCCTTGCCATCTTTTGATGGTGCGGAGTTCGATACGATGGTGTTTACGACCCTCTAGTCCACTAAAAGTGAAGAGACTCACGTTTTCCCTGTATACAGGATGCCTTTCGCTCTCCCAAACCTTCGCAGCAGCTCAGCTTCCCATGGATCAGTGGGGTAGTTACCCGTAGTACCCTATTTTCGCCAAAAGCTCCTATTTTGTTCCAACTTCTTCATATATCGCCTTCATTATTATTTCCTCTTTCGTAAGTGCACGTACACGATGCGTGTACCTTCTACCAATCTTCCTTCATAAGTAAAGGTCACTCGCCCAGTTAAGTCGTCTTATTCGTCGTGTTGAATGACGCTTGGGCACAGCCTCTGGCGGAATACAGGCTACCATTAACTAATCCCATTTTCCTAGATCACCTACCCCCTGGCCCACTACATGCGTAGCCAACCCATGCATAGTTCCCGAGTTGCCGACCTTCTCCCGGAAACCGTCTGTGCAAACTCCTCACCAATCCCCGCGCCACGCGAACCTTTCTAACTATTAACCGCCCATTCTGTGTTATCTTCCTCGACAATCATATTGATACAATACCATATCTTTAATCGAGCATCCTCTTTTATCGTTTGTTTTTCTAACGCATGCTAATCAAGTGACGCTATTCCTATAATACGCGTTCAAAAGACTCCCTTTCGTCTAGCTCAAGGTCTCCAGATCAGAAGAGTGCTACATAAGAGCCCCCTCGAGATATGGCGACAGAACAACTAAAATGGTGCATTGAAATTGGGGATAACAATGGATTTGATGCTGCTCTGTCTTCAGTAAATACCAATTGTGGCTATTCTCTTAGATACACGATGTGAATAAAGAATTTGTGCATGGGCGAATGCCTGTTCATGTAGCCGCGGATTTCGGTCAAACTAAAATGCTTGAAAAACTTATCGCCAAAGGAGCCGATATTAACGTAACACATTTATATACATGTCTTTATGTTTGTTATATCAGGTTGTTGATAAATACGGAATGACCCCATTAATGGCTGCAGTTTACGAAGGGCATGATGAATGCGTTGAAGTCCTCCTTAAGCATGTAACTGATGACTCTTTGTTAGTATATGTTTAGGACGCCATCGTATGCGATGCGCCCGATGGATCGAAATTGATCAATTGCACCGACTCCGAAAAAATTAAACGACTGCTCTTACAGTAGCCCTCGTGGCCAACATTGTCCTCTATTTTTGCCTTTCATGCATATTTCACTTTTTTTATCTGATTCAATAAACCTAATTTATTGAATACATTTGTTTTATTTTGCTTCCACTTTGTGAGCTATTCGTAGTTATTTCGGTTTTGCGTTCCAGGAATAATTGTGGCTATGGATTGCAATGTCGAATTTTACACAACGGTCTCTGCGTGCTCCAGTATTGACAAGAAACATCGTTCAAAACACAATTCCTTTGTGGCGTGGTGGCTTGCCGAAATGCTATCCTCTGCGGCCGCTTTATTATATTCTGCAAATATGGAAGTAACGTCCTGTTGTTCTAGCGTTCAAGTTGGTCAAGAAACGGGTGATCACAAGAAACATTTCCTTGTGATTAAAGTTTCACGGCCAGCCTTACAAAATTGTATCGCTAAACTCAACCGCTCTTTTGGGTGTGAATTGTCGGATGTGAAAAGCATCGGTATGTACATTTCTCAACTTCGATCATGATTGTTCATTTATCGAATCCTACCCTTGTTTGTGCAATGTGTTCTCATGACCACGCGTTTTCACTCGTGTGCATAACGCCCTTGTGTTGACATCAATTTATTTTCGGTTTTCAAATATTAAGCATATAACACGTAATTTGAAATCAAAAAATATCTTGCGCGGCTATCTCCTACTAGCAGATCAACCGGCGTCATGGACGTTTGGCATGAAGAATCTCGAGAATAGTTTCACAGGTGGCGATCCCAGTGTCACCCGTCGTGGGCTGAACTGTGGGTCGAACCCAGATCCCTCACCAACACAGCTATGATGCCAGCCGCTACACACAATAGGATTGTTCGAAATCCATGTATTAAATTGTGGTCCCAGTACAACACGTGTTTTCTCCTTTGCGTCTTACTACATCTAAAAACAAAATGTATTCAATGTATCGTTCATCTGTATTTTTTTACCACGACTCACTTACCTGTTATTTTTCTCTAAGGGATGGCGCTGTCTGTGTCTACTCTGACTCCTGGTTTGAAGGTCTGGGTCGGTGGTTTTGCGGTTCACATGTTGAAACTGAGCACAGAACACCAAAAGGTCCTACACGTTCTCAAATCATGTAGCAACTTCGAATCACTATCTGTTATCATACCAAGACAAAATGCGCCAATCCCACCCACAAACACGGCAACAGCTGCCCATGCCAGCGAAAGTGATTCTGCTCTCTTTCAACTAACAGCGGCGGATTTGATTAAAGAATTAACTCCACTCCATAACTTAACTGAACGTGCAATAGTCTGGAAACACTTTCGTGGCCATTCTTTCTTCCCTTCCGTGAAATGGTTGAGGTGGTATCTCGGCGATGCTGTCGGTTTTTACTTTGCTTGGCTTTTCTACTACTGCCTTGCTCTCAGTATTCCTTCTAGTATTGGTCTATTAACAGGGTTATTTGAGTACATTTTTGTTTCGAGCGAAAAAAATCACCTGGATCCAGCCACCATTCCCCATATTTCCATCTTTCGGATCTTCTACGGCTTCGTTGTTATCATTTGGGCTATAGCATGTACTAAAATTTGGCGAAGACAACAGAATCAATTGGCCGAGGACTGGCTGACTCCCGCGCTTTCGAGTTCCGCTGATATGCCGAATTGGCTTAATTCACCCACGGAGAAGCTGTGGCCATCGTTCAGTGGAGAGACACGAAGAAGTCCTATAACTGGGGAGTGGGAGCTTCACTTTCCCGCATCCAAACGAAGGATTCTGTACCTCCTGTCAGGGTCAATTACTTTTTTGTGCATACTGATGGCTCTGCTTGCAAACGTTCTGCTTCTAAACTTAGAAGTAAGTTATACCCGTTTACGTTTTTTAATATGCCGTCAGAAATTCGCTCCATTTAACGGTTTATCTCCGAATTTTCTTGTTATTGACAGGCTTTCTTATCCCCTCCATTCTACGTGTCAAACGCGTGCCAACGATTCCTTGCTAGTTGAAACGATTATAAAGGAAGAGTATGCGACCTACCTAAATGCTGTTTCTTTATGGTGTTTTAATCTCATCGCAAATCCGCATGAAGCCGGATTATCCTCTAGCCCCTCCAATTTGGAAATATAAACAGCTCCCGCCAAAGTTCACGTTTTTAACTCGTGTTATTTAGGGGGTTATTGATCCGCATCGCTCGCCACACCTATACTTCCGCTTCGTTGGCTGTTTCTGCGACCCGGGTCGTATTTTCGACCCTCAAGCTGGAGGTCTCAACTTCATTCCAGGTGTTCTTCATTCCCTCGTGGTCTTTTTCTTGAACCAAGTCGTCTTTCGTCGGGTCGCGGAACTTCTCACAAATATGGAAAATCACAAGGTAGGTCTGCTTTTCACGGGTCGACTTATAATGGTGGCATTGCAACCATCTGTGAAATGTGTTATTTGGTCATAGTTACGCGTTAATTTGGTGGGCCGACGATCTTAGTTCACATTTGATACACTCATTTCAATTAATTTACTGTTTCGCGTGTCTTTGTGGCAATATTTCTTTAGCTACTTCATGATACTTCATTCGGTACCTTGTGAAAGATTTTGTTGGAGAGTTTGATAGACTCTGATCTGTTCCTTTCGTGGACCAAGGTGGGTTCAGCCCAGAATTTCCGGTGCCCGAAGAGGTAGTAGTAATATTGGTGACATATATAGTTTCCTCACTTACACTCAGGTTAAAGAAATATCAATTTCCCAAGGTTAAATTTTCACCGTCTCGTTTTCAATCCAACTCACAAACAATAACCGTGAGGGGTTTTGTTTCCTCTTGTGCAGACCCGGACCGATTGGGACTATTCTCTAGTGGTCAAGCGTTTTATCTTCGAAGCTATAGACGCCTACGCCTCACCCCTCTACATTGGTCTTATTCTCGTGGATTGGCCCAATCTGCAGTCATACCTTCTAACCACATTTGGAACGGACTCACTTAGACGCCTCATTGCCGAATGTCTTATTCCTTGGGCCAGTTCCCGTTGGCGTGAATGTCGTGATACTTACAAGAAATCTGACGATCCCTTACCGAACTACTGTCAAGGGAACATCACGGCCCTCAATGCCTCGCTCTATTCGGTGAATTATGAGCCGTTTGACGACTTCTTAGAAATGGTTTTAGAACATGGATACATTGTAATATTTGCCTTCGCATGTCCGCCATACCTCGCTATCATGGGTCTGGTCTGCGCTTTCGCAGAGGCTTATTTCGATGCCTTTAAATTGCTGCAGATCGTGCGTCGGCCAATGCCATGTTTGCTTCGGCGGAGACAAGATATCTGGTTGATGCTGCTTTCTGTTCAGGCGTGGTTGGCCGTATTTTCGAATCTATGTCTATTGGCCCGTCGTACCGATTGGGAGATTGGTACTTTATTCCTGTTGGAACACATTTTAATCATCCTAGGATTAGGAATTGAATTTGGAATTTCAAACATGCCGATTGATTCCAAGAATGCTTTCCGGCGAAGGGTTTATCAACGCTATAAAAGAAAGCTCTCGATGAATAAAAATATGAGCTAAATGTGTTTGGGCCTTTTTTAAAATTTGTGATAATCCACACTTTGAGATAGTAAACATCGGTTTCGTTTGAAGATTGTTATAAAATTGGGTTCTTCACATAAATGTACGTATGAGAAGCTTTCTAAATCGTTGTGTCTCAAAAAAATAAATTGCTAGTTGTGAGAGTGGAGAACAGTTCGTAATTTTGGAGTCATTCAAGCGAGTCCCCAATCGCGACATCCTACTAGAAGCGGGGGACTGGAACGGCCGAACTAGCCATTCGGAGAAGCCTACGCGACACGTCCTCAGATGCTTTGGCCTCGGACAACGATGCCGACTTCAACATAAAAAAATATCTAACGAGGTATTCCAACGATGGCCGCATTAAGTCGACTACATTTCAGTACGGTCACGTTGGGAATCCTAGGTATTTTGTAGATCATACCGGTTTCGGAGACTGACAAAAAGAACGGATCCGCGCGCGCTTCAAGCTATGCATAGCAGACCGTCGAATAACGTCCGCCCCATAAGCGTCAATGTCACTGCACTTGATTAGCCCACGAAACGCCAAGCCCTCTGATTCCATCGGGTCGCGCCTACTTCCGGACCCCTGCGAGGAACAATCTGTCGGCCAGAAGCGACACTTACCCCAATAAGTTGCAGCAACAGGCCACAAAAAATCAAGTTAAATTTGTTTGATTGTTATAAAATCTATTTTTTTCTTTTTTGGTAAGAATATCTCCTGCTGGAGGATAAACCGACTTCATGGGGGTTTGCCATTAAGTTTCTCGGGAATGCGTTTACAGGTGGCGTCCCCAGTGCCGCCCGAGCTGGTCCGACCTTGGAATCGAACCCGGGTCCCTCACCAACAGAACGAGGGTGCTAACCACTACACCATCAGGCATGCTACGTTGAGCCAGGTGTGCGAGTTAAGTTTCAAGGGTGAAACCCAAGACCCTGAGGCATGCCAGATTCCGCAACCAGAGGTGCTACTCGTCTCCGAAACCCCATAAAATTAATTCGGAGGTCAAAGTGATTCGTATGATCTTATGATTAAACTAATATGAGCATCTTGTTGAGAAATTCCTTTACTTATTCGTCCATAAAATGCAAGCGAGGTGAAAATCTATAATTGAACGGGAAAATGAAAAGCCAGAAAAGAAATAAAACATACATCCTCGGTATACTGCAGAAACTGGAATATATCCCACAAGCTTGCCTCGGTACAAAGAGGGCTTAAGTTTGTTCGAACGAGCTGCACGAACTTTGACCAGCATAGTGTGGGCGTTTTTTGGATCGATTCCCACTCCTCCAGATTGACGGCGCCATCGGAATTTCCTGTGCGTTCAGCGAAGTAAAATAAGGTACAAACTCAGAAAAACAATGAATTTGTCACGTCCGACGTAAAATGTTATGCCGCACCTTCTTGATAAGTGGCCTCCAAAATCATCGTGAGATTTCCTTTTATCGTCTCATTCCTAGAGAGGCTCATACAATAAAAACGAAACCGTTCAAAAATCATTTCTTGTCTGAATAGGTGCTGTTCGAGATACCTAATTTCGATTGTATGGGATGAATAGGTTTCCAGCACGTGAAGTTCCGGGAGAATGTTTAGTTTGTATCAGAATGGTGCATTTAGAAACTGGTGCAAAACGCGCATGAAAAAATCAGGGTTGATCCTGCTTATTATTTGCAAATATAAAATTTGATATCAACGTACTTAACTATTCGTTGGAATTCTTGCAATAGCAGCGCAGCCCCGAAATGGCCCTCGTCTTCACGCCCAAAGTCTACTCGATCTGCATGTGCCGCAATCAACAGTACGTCTCAATTGAAATTAAGCATGCATCCGAGGTCTCACTGAATTGAGCGATCTTGCTAACTGTGAACAAGGAACACCTCCATAGCATCCATACCCCCTTTATCCGCTGGTCACATTAACTCATAATTTAGTTGAGACCTGAAGTGATCTTGATCAATTTGTTAAAAAACACAGCCCACGTTGCTAAGTTGGTGTGCGCTGAGCTCCGTAGACGATTTGACACAAAACCCGAATTATATTACTATCTAACGGCTTTTGTGATCTTTCGTCTTTCTTCATTGATATAGGTCGGGTGCGCTGAAAGGCATAATTGACGACAGATTTAGACCCACGTAAATTAAACTTTCGGAATGACACTGGTACGTGACGATGGATTCCTATAGACGTTGCTGTTTATTTCAATGAAAAGGCCCTCATCATTTCAAAATTCTGCTTCAGGTCATCTTAGGTTTAGAGATGATAATAGATCACAACTAGCTACTATAACACATTTTGGAGTCATAATTAATTTAATAAATATATAACATTCATTGAATCTATATAACACAGCAATAGACATCATCTCACATTTGATGGAGGAGATTAACAGTGCATTTGTAATGACATATTTATTCAGAGCCACTATTTCATTCATGTTGACGTTAAATAAAATTTAACAAATCATCGCATATTTATTCTAGTAGTTTCGAAGTTATAGATTCACCAAAACGATTTTCGCCAGCGATCCCTTTCACCTTGTCTTTCTTCCTCAGCCTCACTATCCTCGACATCGAGCATGCAAATGTTGCACAAGTAAGATACAAAAACTTTCATGCCGTTGAGGTAATTTCTGATGGACATACGCTCCATACCCTCGTGTTGAAAGTCCTGACACTCTCCCATGGGAATCAGCACGACATCTTTTTTGGTCGATTCCTTCAAAGGAGACAAACGGTAACGCTGTGCTAGATTATCTAGGATTTGATGTTGCTGAAATTGCCATTATTAGAATCCTTCCGCGTATTTATTAACCAACTACTAAGCCCAGGTAATAATATTGTAAAACAACACTATTATGAATTTTTGAATTGATTGCGAATCCGTTTGAAATATCACAAATAACACGCTCTCACCTCCAGAGCCACAGCCATAGCGATGGTAGCACCATCTCGGGTTAGATCTGGTTCTTTCTTCCAAACCTGCTTGATGGCATTGTAGGCAGCACGATAGTTGTTGCAGGTGGGGTCCGCCAGGAACGGTTGGCCATCTCGGAAGATTTTGATAGTTAATTGATTGCCGCTACATCGCTTCTGGAACACTCCCTCTAAGTAACACTTTACTCGCTCGGCCATATATCTGGGGTTCTGATCGGGTACGATTCTAAATGAGAACTTGCCCATAACCTGAAAACATGCGCAATTATAGTAAGTAACGTTTCTAAAGGAACTGCAGGCAATCTTAGTTTAGTTAAAGCTCGATGAACCAGTAATAATTCATAATATGGTCCTGCCCTTGAAATTACTGGCGAGATCATGGGAAGAGTCCCACTGCTTTTCCATGACCCTTTGATCATACAAATCAACGTTTGTTGTGGGTCAACCGTGCCAAGGTGACGACGAGAGGCCCAGTCTTGAAAATTCAGTGTTTGGGTTGTATAGAACGTGGTAGAAAAACGGCGTTGTAGAAGGTTGACAGCCTCTCCGTGTTTACACCGTGACGTCTTATTTCGTCGTTCGAGATCTGATAACACCAGTCCGAATTCGAGATTCGTCGTAGACACCAGTGATTTAATGCTTACAATCTCCTTGTATCTTCCACACACAAAGACCAGGCTTCTCAACCGCAAGTTGGGATTGAACGGGATGCAGCGATGTAGACACGAACCTTTTTCCGCAGGCTTATCTCAATGAGCCCCATAAGGTTGTATGCTGTTGAAAATAATAATAATTGTAGTGGCCTTCCTCTCAGTGTCGTCACGAATTTGGAATTCTTCCTTCGCTTGACCTTTAGCCAGATTCGGGGAGCCCAGGTATTTGAAAGCTGATATATTCGACTGGTGCATCCATCAGGTAGATAGGCTGGGAGCGGTGATGAGTTTGGCTTCCGGTGTGTATATTTCCAATCAGAATGTCTTTGCAAAGAACTTTATTCAACTGTTGCAAACTAGTGTCTCCCAGCACATAGATAGCGTCAGCGAATTCAACGTCACCGATAGAACATGCTAGATCAACGCCCTGTTGACTGAGTCAAATGCTGTGCAGAAGTCGATAAATAAATTATAATTGGTATTTGTAGCGATCTTCAAGTATTCGACGAAGGATGAAGATCGAATCACCCCATTCTCTGCCAAATCGAACGCCTTCTTAGTATAAGAAAATGGTCTTTTCAACTGTTGGAAGTTGGGAGAGCCATGCTGACGGTTTTCTCTAGCCGCAGTGTATCTCTCTGATCCAGTCCTTCTGGCGACGTTGGGATGTTCCTAGCTCTGCTTCGGGGGCTTGCTCTACTGACCTTTTGAGAGTGTGCCACTGCTGATCGACAGGTGACTCATCCCTGGGGTTCGTAAGTACGTGCGAAGCGATGGATATTGAGGAGTCGGCGTTTCACGGTCTGGTCGAGCGCAGCTGCATAGACGCGTTTCAGAGCGCAATTTTTTCGACGGGTTACTAAGTATACAAAGAAGCGCGCGTGTATAGGAGTATGTTCCGATCCGTTCTTTTTGACCGTCTCCGCACCCCGGTATGATCCATAGTAGTCGATTGAGGATGCTTAACACGATCGCACTAGAATATTGACGATTTGGTGCGCAGTGCCACCATCTTAGGGGTACAATGTTAACAGATGTTTGGGGGGAAATGACGACACAATTGAAGCGTTTACTACGAAAGCGGATTAGTACCAGTCTTGGCGGTATCGGTTTCTACGCGAACACGTAGTTGGCCTGCCCTCAACTGCAAATGCTGCACTATAGAGGCCAAAGTTGTCGATGGGCGCGCTATGGTAGGGAGAGTAACTGTACTATGCTAAAGCATTCTAAAACGAGCTTGATTAATTAATTAAGTCTAACGAAATTACTAGATGAAGAGATATATATATACAAAAGGAGCCAAAATATTCAACTTGCATGTCGAACACTGAAAATATGGACAAACCTTGTTGGGTACAAGGGTGGGTGCTCCGATGTCGTGGAATGATTTTTCGATGCCGTGAAAATCGATTGCGGGAAGAAGCCAGCGCCGACGAAGAATCTCTACCTTGTCCTCCATATAAAAGGCGTCGGTTTTAATCTGACTGGCGTAGGTCTGCGGGTTAAAGTCAAGTTTTTCAAATCGCCTTAATGAGGAAAGGACATCAACAAACACCTCGGGTAAGTATGGATATCGTTTTATCAAGTTTCGCTACATTTCATGAGATTCAGCCAACGAAAATTGACTGGATGCAGTAATTATTAGATTATTGAAGGATAAAAGTCCATGTTCATTATTTCTTTTACAACATAAGACTTTCTTACCTCACTTCATCTTCATTCGATTTTCTAACAGAATCATAGATGCCCGGGACTTTGATTTTCCCGCTTTCATCAACCAGAGAACTCATAAGTGCTTCTAGATCAATAAGGGGTTCCTGAATGGCACCGCCATGGCAACCCGAGTGAAGGAATTTCTGAGATCCGTCGACATAGATATAGAAGTAGATAACACCTCGAAGACCATATGTGAGACACGGTGTATCCATATTCAACCAGTAGTTGTCTGAAATCACCACATATTCTACATCCTATAAAGGAGGCATTGACGAGAGTCAAATTAGCCACACGAAGAACACTGATCACTCAAGAGATAAACACCTTGAGGAAGTCCTTCCGCATTTCTCGAAGCCCTTCGCGGTATCCCTCAGAACCTGTCTCTTCTGAGCCATCAATAATGAAGCGAATATTCACTGGAAGCTCCATTTCACATTTCTTTGGAAAATTAATAATATTAATTGAGTTTTTAGTGAGTTTTCAATTCCAATTTTGTGCATACTAGTTTTTTCTGCGAGTCATGATGCAGACGCTTTCATATTTTATCCAAATGGAATGGAACGCATGGACATCAAACGTGAGCGCTTGCATAAGGCCATCTGCTCTAACGTAATCTAATTTATCACAAAATATCCGAAGACAAAGGCGGCGTTTCAACTTGAAAGATGGCTAAGCCATTTTTAAAGTAATTAATCGAAAACACATACTGTTCCTGAAAAACGGAACTGCTGCGATTGAACTTCGAGTATCTTTATCTTACTGAAAAGCTGGTTTATCCGGAGTGTTAATCTGAAAGCGTCGAAAATATTATTTAACGCTATTTTGTTATTTGCCTCTCAACTTAAAAAACGATTGCCCATTAAATCGAATTTGTTATACAACTTACGAAGAAGGATTCAATGGCATTTATCCAACCGAGTACGGGTCCCTTGTCATCGGCCACGCCACGCCCATACATAAAGTCGTTCACTATTTGTAAATCAAAAGGATCGGCGCACCACACTTCCCTCTTACCGATGCCATTTACATCGATGTGACCATAAATGAGAACTGTTCGTTTGGTCTTATCAGTACCGTGGCTGGCACATACCATATAAGGTAGATGAAACCTTTCTTCACTGTGCATAGGCAATTCGTCGCCCTCATAGACATTCTCTGGGTCGACACTGCGGTAGCGAATGTCAAAGCCCATGCTAATGAGGAATAAAAATATATATTATAGACTAGTAATCATGATTACGCAATAAAGCAAAGTCGCATTCTGGCTAAATTGAATGGGAATTAAATTAAAGAGTTTTGCACTAAAGCTTGATTTGATTCTTCCGCTTCTGTTCGTTCTTTGACTTTAATTATCGATAAAATATAGACAAGTTTGTAACCGTTCTCGTCTTGATTCAAAAACGCAGATTTTTCTTACGGATTGGTATCCAAATCAAAACAAACCTTACTCTTTAAGCCGGATTCCACACCAGCGTAGAGCCCTCAACACATCGTGTGTGTGTTTACGATCATTAGAAATACTGGGTATTGATACTAATTCCTTCAATCGACGTATGTAAATCGGCTTTCGAACATCAATAAGTTGGTGGAGAACATCGACTTTTCGCTGCATGCTTATGGGCTTTGGCGATTATTTTGTGAGGAGCAGAAGCCTAAAAGTGAACCTTCGCTGAAACAAGCATGAAACGGTTTAGTTAGTGCTGTTCATTTACCAATAAGATTATTATGTTTCCGTGAATATGCCAAGTTTAGCCATTTAAATGGATGTTTAGTGTTATTCCTAAAAAAAACATTTGATCAAGGCTGATTCGAAGTTCAGAGTAGGGGATTATAAAAAATCACGATTTATGCGTTCGAATATAAAATATTGTGTCTCGCATGAATGAAACGTATAACCGTTTAAATAAAAGGATTAAGAATTACTCACGCTCACAATAAGTAATTGGACCCAGGCGAATGCATCTATCGATCTCAGCATTCAAAGCATGTGCGACATGTGTTGACACGTGGACCTGATTTGTTTATGTTTAATTTACAACGGATCAACAATAAAAATGATGTCACTTGTGTTTGGTAGACCGTATCCAAATATACCCGGAAGTATTTTCCCTTTAATTAAAGTTTCCCATGTTCATGTTTAATAGCCTTATCAGTTATCTAAGCAATTTCCAACATTCTTAACGATGCTTCTACTTTATAACATTGGGTTGGGCTTAATACTATCTGGTGACTACTACAATCATGTCTAGCGACGTAATTTTATATCTTAACGATTAGTTCAAATATTTCTATAGAAGTCCATTTTATTGCTTGTTCGGTCGAAAAATATTACATCCCGGGGCCTATCTGTAAATTCAATCCATGCATTAACAAAGAAAATAAAGGTTCTTTCTACCACACCCTTGCGGTTATGGAGATCACTTAAACGGTCAACATCTTCACTAAATTGAACCCATTAACTTCGAAAGAATTACCTCAGTAAAACAAATTCGTTAAACAACTTAATGTTGAGTGTGGTCCGATGTTGCAGTGGTTAGCACCATTGCTGTGTTGGTAAGAGGCCCGGGTTCGATTACCAGGTCAGGCCACTTCGGGTGGCACTGGGGACACCACCTTTAAACATATTCCCGAGAAACTTCGTGGCAAACCCCTATGAAGCCGGTTTATACTCCAGGCGGAGATCGCTGCAAATGTGGATTTATTTTGGATTGGTTCGCTAAAAGTCGACAATGCGTAAATTCAACGAGAACTTGAAAACCCACTTTGGCTTTTAGCCAACATTAGTTGTCGAGTTGGTAAAGGAACTTATCGGGGCTAATCAGAAAACGTCAAAACCTCCTAGGTAAACATAGGGGACAATTTTTCTCTAATTGTGGGTGGCATATGGGTTCCTCTTGTAAATTCAAGGACCCTACATCTCAAATACAAGAAGGATGGGACTCTTTACGGTTACCGGCATCGTTCTGCGTGCTTTTGAATAGAGCGAGAGACGGCATTCCGTTCGATGGGAACCTGTATATTTCTCTGGTTCGATGATCTATACATCGGAATAGAAAAAATATTCCCGATTTTATTTAGGTTAAGAGACAAACTTTCGGTTGAACTTGATGGCGCTCTTTTATTCCTATGCTGCGAACTAAACGATATCTTTACATAAAGGTTATATCGGTCATGAAATACATTTGTCGCTCTCTCACATGCTGGCGAGAGGTTAAAAACGATACTGTGGTTTTTCTAAATTTGTTTGCCCGTAGTAGCTATTGGAAGCCCTCGGGGAAATGAGCATAATAAACGCCGAAAAGTACGGAAAATGTATGGGGAAGTACTATGCTCTTTTTTCGGTCGATAGCTATTGTCATTAACAGTAAATCTTCATATCTTCGTCGGCTTCCTCTGCATTTGATTAAATCACCTTATGGAAATTCTTTTCTCGAGAATGCTCTAGTAACGAAAAATGGCACTAGGATTTTAACTTAAAACGTAGACCAATAGTTAGATTGGTTTCATACGTTTGAGCCCCCCAGTCCATCGGTTAACCCGATAATTTTATTAGGGGACTTGGATCTTCTATTATCTCATCTTCTCCCTGCTTCTTCTTCGTTCCTACAAGAAGATGAGTCGGCTTCATGCATGTCTCTGATTGTGGCCGCCCAGGCACGCCGATCGGAGGCAAGAACAGATGTTCATCTAGATGTTCTGTTTCCAGCTACGCTCCCTGTAGGCGATCTGCGTTCTCAGACATTCGAAGTCCGCTTTGACTGTTTCAATCGCCTTTTTTAGTTTTCCGGTGGTGGCGGTAAAAGACAGCAGTTTATAAGCTCTGTCTCTGGCCGGCGTAGAACGTGTCCGAACCACCACTGCAGCCGACGACGCTGTAGAAGGGTTGACAGATTCGCCGTGTCAGCACAGTAAAGCCTTATTTTGTTGTTGTAAGTAAGTAACGACAGTCCGCTTTAAAGATTAGTCGCAAACACCAGTGATCGAATACTTCCGATCCCATGATTTTTCGTCACGCAGTGGCCAGGTGTCACCGTTATAGGTTAGGATTGGACCAATAGCGGTAGACGTGAAACGTTGTCCGAAGGCTTATCTCGGTTCAGGTCAACCGGGTAGTACACATCGCATTCCTGGCGCTGTCGACGCGTAGTTCATATAAGAGATCAGATGTCTCGAATAAACTCCGACTGGCGCACTGATAAGGCATATCGTTACGGAACGCGTCGAGAAGACTTTGGTTTTCGACGTGATTATCTTCAGGTCGCTTATTCGGCCTAGCACAGGTAGGGGTAACTTCCATGAACAGTGTATCTTCAGTCAACTGGACGATTGGCAAGTCCGGAGACGCTATTATGGGCAACGAGGGCTTGTTCCATTACCTAGTCCACTACGCACCGAAAATAGAGGGCAACCTTGTATGACGCCAGCGTTCAGGGGAAACGCTTCCGATTCTACGTCGTAGACACTAACTGTCTCTCGGATGGACGATTAGTATGACTTCAGAAAGTTTTACGGGCATGCCATCCACTTTCATCACTCCCCAGAGCGAATCCCTGTTGACAAAATCCAGTTCCGGTCGAAAGTCGATGAAACATGAAAGAGCTGGCTATTGTTACTTGCTGGGATGTTCTAGTATTCGGCGCAAGATAAATATCTGGTCCATGTGCCGGAAGCCTACTTAGTTGGGGCCGATGCGAGCGTCTCTCGCGAGGGGAAGCGCGGAGAATACTTTGGCGGCTATTTCGATAAAAATGATGATTATATAGGTCTTATCGCCCTTCTTTGGGAGTGAGAGCAGGATGGAGGTGTCCCAGACGTTTGGAAAATCCTTGCTTTCCCAGATCGAACTAAATAGAGCTTACCAAGGGTTGGGAAGCAGGACTTGTTCGCTTCCCTCGGATACCGTCTTTCCATGGCGAATTTTGAGTTTTTATATTGCAGGAACAGGGGGATCTGGTCCGGATGGTGTTAGATCGAGCAATTAAACAATATGTAGAATTTACTGACACATCGCATAACCTTTCTTCCCATAGCTGATATCAGGTGCGCCACGGCGTCGCGACTGAGGTGTTCATGCGCTGCACTTGCCAGAAGCGAGTCGGATGAGCTTTTCGTGTGTTAGAAGTTGTCTCCGTGTTTCCTGCAACCTCAGACCAGTAGTTGTTGCGGTCCAGCCTAGACGAGCGCGTGACCCGTCGTCTAAGGTTTTGGCAGTAGGGACAGCATTGTAGTCGGGTTTCTGTGGTCTTCACAACTAGCTAGGGTGCTCTCGGTGATCCAGACCTTCCTGTGGTGTTTCGCGGTTCCTATATCGGCGGCTTGTTACACTGGCCTTTTGATTGCGTGCCAATGCTGGCCGAGGGATCGCAAGTATATGGAACGCGATGGCATCAGAGAGGGCTTGGCGTTTCCTGGACTGGTCAAGTCCAGCAACATTGACACGTTTTGCAGCGCACGTTATTGGGTCTGTTTGGCACATCTTGAAGCGCGCAATGGTATGGTCGAATCCGTTATTCGCCCTGCTGATTCCATCAGGGATCGAGTACTGATTAGCACATCTACTCTACCAAAGCGCTGATACCCGTGCCCGTCAATGTGTCGAAAATCGAGGAAACGCCACCGCGGTACTACGAGATAGCAGCATAAGAAATCTCGCCAGTACAAGACAACGTATGCGTGCGTCTATAACGGAAGCACTGAAAACCCAGGCAGTTCCGAAAACATTGGAAATTTTGCGGTTGCATAACATCCTACCGTCCCATACAAACTATAAATCAGCAAGAGTTTACGGCAATGGCAGTCTTCAAATTTACCACCAGTCAAGCCGGTCTACCAATGCCAAGTTGATGACCACTGATCTCGCTAACTTCCATCGGTATTTGTAAATACATTATTCTAAACGGTTCTCTAATACCTTTGGGTAACAATGACTAGTGATACTATAACTTCGCAACAAAATTAATTCCGCGAGATACATAGACAAATACAAAACCAATTAGAATCTATTCCGTATGAAATATATTTACAATGAAATGGAGACGCTATAATAATGGCGTTGGATAGGCCTTTTTAATAACAACTGTTTCGACAGGTCTATCAGTAGGGTCCGTTTCAAGCATGCCAAGACGTTTTACGACCCGCATACCAGAGCTCACTCGACCAAAAATGGTGTGTTTTCCATCAAGCCACTGGGTTGGAGCCAATGTAATGAAAAACTGGCTTCCGTTTGTATTTGGCCCCGAATTTGCCATAGAAAGAACCCCAGCACCTACACATATGATCCAGTGGAAACATCATATTACCAGTATGTTTGAGTTCGGAGCTGATTTCATCTTCAAAATAACGGCCATAAATAGAGGCGCCACCACGGCCCGTACCAGTAGGGTCACCGCCCTGAATCATGAAATCTCTGATAACACGATGAAATGGTACTTCGTCGTAATAACCCCGTCTTGCAAGTTCGGCAAAGTTTTTACATGTCTGAGGAGCATGTTTCCAGTAGAGTTCGATAACTACGATACCTTGGCTGACAATGTCGGTTAAAAAGAAAAACATTACCTTGTTTCGAGGCTAATATAAGCTGGCTCAGTAGACGACATTATCCCTGACAGGCTAACCAGTAGAAAATGGCCAATTGGTCATAATAACAATAGTAACAAATAAACCTACCAAGCACGACATACGACTTACAATGAATTAAACAATATTATAAAAATTGCTGGAAATTTTTTATTTACTGCGGTGACGGTATTCCTGTTAACGTATTCTACACCTGCTATGTCACTTCTGGTATTGTAACTTCTGTTTATTGTAACTTTTAATGCTGAAAGTTCTGGTCCTCGTGACCTTAATAAAGCGAATACCATTATTTATTATTACTACTTTTGCGAAACTGACCAATGGTTCCGCGGGACCTGTTAAATATATACCTATTGCCAACTCCTGTGCGGTTGAAAGTGATTGAGAAGTACCTCCTCTTTAAATTGAAGGAGAGGCTAATAACGGCCAATGTCCCGCTCCAATTTGTTGTAGCCGCTAAGGGATTCTCGGTAAGAATCAATCGGAGGCTCCAAAGACGGTAATTTATTCCGACGCAGTCGTCGCGGCTTCATCCTGTTTAATAACCACTTATTCAATTGTGTAGTTAATGGTGTAGACGTCGGTAGGCGAATATATCGGCTGTGTAGCATGTCAACAGTTGAGCCAACAGAAGCCTTTATCGGGAGCCATTGACCAAAGATACTGGGTTCATGTTGGTTTCAATCAGACGCCGGAGTCTCATTTGCTAGAACTGCAGGAATGCACCAGTAGGCTTCCCAGTGGAAGTTAGTAGGTCGTCGTTTGGTGGGTCGACGCGTTATGGAAAAGGCCTTTCAATGGCCGCCATTACGCGTTTGCCAAAATGTGTACACTTCAAGGGTTTAATTTGCATCTCTTGCAAATTTACCTCGTTTTTATTTCGTTTATTCGTGGTCGATTATTTTACACCTGCTATGTACAATCGCATCTTCTTATATCATTTTTATCTGTTGTAACATTTCAAGCTGAAAGTTCTGGTCCTCGTGACCTTAATAAAGCGAATACCATTATTATTATTATCGACGTTATGACTACAGGATAGGGCCCAGCTTGACGATCGGCCAGTAAAGGGACAAATATCGTTGTTAGCTGGGAAATAACCGTTGGAAACGGTAAGGCGGTGAGTAACGTTATTTGTCCACATTTCGTGGTGTGCCAACAAAGTAAGCGCGTTTTGGATAGGGCCTTTCAATGGCCGCCATTTCCCGTTTGCCAAACTTTTTATACTTCGAGGGTTAAATTGGCCTTTCTTGCAAATTGACCCTTATGTTACTTCTTTTATTCTTCTTAACATATTCTGAATTTTCTACGTATAATCGCCACTTCCTGTAAAATATTTGTTTATTGTAAATTTTAATGCTGAAAATTTTGGTCCCCGTGACCTTAATAAATTGAATATTATTATTATTATTATTATTATTATTAATCTTACATAATTATATGCCTGAGGGAATCGACAATACACACATGGGCATTAGTCAGCCACTTTTTTTGGTTCGGATTTACTAATTCATCCACATAAAACATGATCACGCCATTATTTCACTCCGACTATCGAAAATGACGCCGAGGAATTTTGATGTTGGACTTATGGAGAAATTATGAGGTGAAGCCATTTACGGTGCTTCAGCATATGTGCTCAATGAAAACGTAATAGAGAAACATTCTGATGCCATTGTTAGAGTAATAAACGATATTATTAGTTCCCTACCTTCCAATTAACCCTTTACAAGCTCTCATTTATTCATATTTATTATTGTATTACCTATTACGCAGTCACTGGACCATTCACAGCACGTAGTTGTGTAGAAGTGGGCCGCTAAAATATCTGCCGAGCGTAGTGGCGTGCGCTTGTAATCTAGCAACCTGGAGGCCGGGTGGCGGAAACTGTCTCGCGCGCGTTATGGACAAGGCCTTCTATGGCCGCCATTACCTCGTTGTTATTTCCTCCATTCCTGTTAAACATTAAATGCTGAAAGTTCTGGTCTTTGTGACCTTAATAAAGCGTAAAAATTATTATTAAAAAATTATTATTATCTGACGTGATGTTACAAACAAGAGAATTCTGAATTTAGTGGGCTGTTTTAAATGGTGTGTATGTAACGCCCCGGTGTTTTACCAGAATATAGCGCGGGATATGAAGGAGTGTAATCACCGTTTTGTGCATAACAGTGTAACGCCCCGGTGTTTTACCACAACACAGCGCGGGATATAAAGGACACACAATGCCAACTGCGCGCCAATAGGACGCCATCTTGTGTCATCCACCTTTAGACGGGGTGGCCGTTTTCTATGACGGCGAAGACTGCAATCTGGTTCATCTAGAGTGAGACCAAACACTCTCCCTCCAATACAGGATGCCTCACTGGATTTCACAAGGACACAGCCGCCTTCATCCACAGTCGCCGAGACTCGAGCAACTTCCTCCCTTTCCAAGCCAGCGTCGTAGTTTTCCCGTTATGAAGACCCATCCCATTTTTACCCGAAGTCTATATTACCTCTCCATCCATTTATATATGTTTGCATCATTATATCTATTCCTTTCATTCCAATGCGTCTCCTCATTATGGCTGCCTGGGATGTGTATCCATCTTCTACGATTACCGTTACAAACCCCCCAGCGAAGGTGTAATATTTCTTAGGTCAGAATCCCACAATTGGAACGGCGTCACATTGGTGTCAGAAGTAACGAACCTTACGTCACACAACTGCCTCGACTATTTCCTCTTATGCTTGGTATAACTTCTACGTTTCCTATGGACATCCGGCTCTGTGACCACTTCTTTGATGCAAACCTGCATCCGCTGACGCTTCCATGTCCCAACTCATTTCGGAACTGATCTTAACTTCGCCTATCACCAAGACCATCCTCTCCACTAGCACTGAGGACAGTGCTACACCTGAGAGGGGGTATGTAACGCCCCGGTGTTTTACCACAACACAGCGCGGGATATGAAGGACACACAATGCCAACTGCGCGCCAATAGGACGCCATCTTGTGTCATCCACCTTTAGACGGGGTGGCCGTTTTCTATGACGGCGAAGACTGCAATCTGGTTCATCTAGAGTGAGACCAAACACTCTCCCCTCCAATACAGGATGCCTCACTGGATTTCACAAGGACACAGCCGCCTTCATCCACAGTCGCCGAGACTCGAGCAACTTCCTCCCTTTCCAAGCCAGCGTCGTAGTTTTCCCCGTTATGAAGACCCATCCCATTTTTACCCTAAGTCTATATTACCTCTCCATCCATTTATATATGTTTGCATCATTATATCTATTCCTTTCATTCCAATGCGTCTCCTCATTATGGCTGCCTGGGATGTGTATCCATCTTCTACGATTACCGTTACAAACCCCCCAGCGAAGGTGTAATATTTCTTAGGTCAGAATCCCACAATTGGAACGGCGTCACAACAGAAAGGTATACGTTTATACAACATGTCCCTATATGTACATTCTTTCAATGTTTTATCGCTTCCAAAAATTTAACTCGGTTAATTTATTTACATGTTAAGATAACACACTTTTATAAACGTCATTTGGGGAAGAAAAGGTAGGTACGATTATGGCATAAAGAAGGCGACGATTTTAGACAGCTGGGAAACACGCAATGGCGTATAACCAACCGTACAATAGAAGAAAACATTAGTAATTTTAGCCCCGTGCGGGAGAATATATATTCACTACTGAGAAAACTTCGGACAATCCCTTCGACACGTGACAAAGGTAAGTCTTATATTACTCTGTAATAAGTAAACAGAAGACACGGAAACCCTAGTTTCTACGCAGTTTCCGTCTATTGGACTTTGCAACGACTTCATCGTTCCTTCTGGTAATTATCGGTTGTAATAACCTGTTTCTTTTCTTTACCAGCCCCCATTTGCACCCCGATTTTATTGTATCCATGACTCTTACATCCTTCATCGTATGTGCAATGACACAATGCTTGTAGATTCGTTAAACAGTAAAGCACTACCACCTCTCGCCCGTATTCTTCGTGACATGGATGGTTCATCTCCCAAGGCGCCGTATCTATTTGTATCCCTCCTCCCTTTCTAGGTCGCCGACCCTCAGATAGACTATATCTCTACACATACATTATTGGCTTGATATGAAGAGGCTCACAGAGGTAAGGCGTAGTCGTGGTTTACATTTTCAGGATTTTGCACAACAATCAGATAAAGCAAAGTTGTCGAAGCACACCCTTGAAAGTGATGATGAATTGGAGGAAGTCGAACTAGGCGGTAGAATGGAAGAAGAGGAATTAAAAGGTTTGTTGGTTTGGCAATGCTGCATCGAATTGGGATGTATCCTGCTCAAGGTTTCAAAACTTCACTTGCAAATGTCGAAAACGTCTTTCCAACAGTAGATGCAAATGAGCAGACCCTCGCAATTTTTTTTGCATTGTAAATTTTGGTTTTGTTCCGCATATTTTTAGTGGGTCAGGAAGCTGAAACAATTAACTTTGATGGCGAAATTGAAATAACTCCATTCAACTTAAAAGAAGAATTAGAAGACGACGGCCATTTTGACGCAAGTGGTACCTTCATATTCAAAAAGGCAAGGTTCCGAGCTGTTGTGTCCACTTTTAGACAACTCGTATGTTAATTTTATCATTTTATCAGACGGATGAAGCGGGTGATAACTGGTTAGAAGACGTTAACTGGTCAGAGGTCAGGCGCCGTGAGGAACTCCATTTAAAAAGTGGGCAGAAACCACTAGAAAACATAGAAGCCGCCAACGATGCACTTCCAGAGATCAACAATGACCAACGAACACACTTGTATCGCGAAGTCTGTTTTCTTCTCAATGCTAGAGAAACCGTCCTACGCGCCCTGAAGCGGATGGGGCCCACGAACAGTGCAAAAGGCGGAGCACTTCGGAAAAAAATGACCCGACTTAAAGATGACAGAACGATTACAAACCTGGAACCGACACGCGCGAGGTATGCTTTAACATCGTTTATACCGGTCAGGCTATTTCTCAATATTCTATTGGCTTTGCCAAAGTTAGTCAGCATCTGTTCACCAAAATAATAGATATTTTGTTTTAATATGGCTCTTCTTAAATGATACGGCAATTTCGAGTGAAGCTCAAATATCCTCAAAGCTGATAGTGCCGTGTGACGCTCTTCCATCGGGAGGATTCTGGCCTAAGGAAATTTACACCTTCACTAGAGGGTTAATACGGCAATCTATCGTAAACGGAGACACTCCAGGCAGCCATAGTATGCAGAAGACGCATCAAATTTGAGAGAATGTATAAATGGGTATAACCATATATATATATAACAATGATAGGCGCGTTAATTGGCATCCGAGAGACTTTGGGTAGAAACATGACGCATAAATTGCATCTATCTTGATGGGCCCGGTATTACCCTCATTGATTATAACCGTTCTGTGGAAATTAATGATAAATGGCGAACGCTTTGAGCGCATGTTGGATGCTATGCCCACTAGAAAGCCTTGCGAAACACTGGGCGTTAGGGCTATGTATAGTATGCTGAAAGTTTTGGTCCTCGTGACCTAAATAAAGCGCTTATAATTATTATAGTATGACTTGCACAGTTCTGGGGAGACCTGGGTTCGTCCCCCAGGAAACATTTCCAGGAATAATTATGACAACATTCATGAATCCCCTAGTATGATTAATTGGGTATTTTTATATTTTTTCTACAGTGGAAACCATGAGGGTTTTCTACGTCTCACTGAACTCGCCAACGATCTGCTGGGTAGTGGTGATTTTGATATATATCAAAAAACCAAAGAGGTTCTTCAGGATCTTGTAAGATTAAGTGAAAGGAAACTCGGCGGTGAAAATGAGCTGGACGCTCTGGGTTCATATATTGATGGTGCTTCTGGGTTTCGGCCGACAGGTATTTTGTCATTTATATTACATTTTTCCCATTAAAATGTGTTTTACTTTACGTAGTGCAGCACTCGGATATTTAATAGAGAACGTAATAGTACTAAATTCGCGGCGGTCTGCTACTTTTTTTCTCCCGGTTCTTCACGAATTTCTTTAAATTTCATCAGATGAAGCCATTGATACCGAAGACAGTCCCAAATGGATATTAAAAAAAGGCCCTTCCGCGGATACTGACAGTGAAATTGAAGGCCCCTATTGTCAATCAGATGTGTGGCGCTGGCTATCACAAGGCATCTTCAGTCAACCGGAATGCGTATTTGTTAAGCGACAGGGATCAAGTGACCAATTTGAATCCCTAGCCACCATCTCCTTCAAAAAGACTTGAGTGTGTTTTGTTCCTGTTTTGAAGGTAAAGGGCTTTGGACAAAAAACGAGCATAAATCGTTGGGGGTTTGCCGTGAATTTTCTCGGCAATATTGCTATAGGTTGAGTCCCCAGTCCTACCCACCTTGGAGTCGAACGAACTAAGCGAGGATACTAACAATGTCACCATCGAACCAATCCGCTCTACACAACAAGGTGATTGCCAATGGAAAAGCAGAGTTTTGGCATATTCCCCCATAAGAAGATTAGCAAAAAATCTTATTCTATGGTTATGGAAAAAATATCCTTTAGGAACTTTGCAATAGTGTCTTTGAGATCACATTATCGGAGTGCATTTGAAATATATGAAAGATGTGGAGATCGCGCTCGTCACAAGCCTTTATGGAGTAACACTGATAGATTCCTTTCTGAGTAGAAAATTTTCCAACACACCTAAAATTTAAGTTTTGGACCTGGTTAACAGCGTTTTACGAGGAAGTACGGGCACGCTATTCGCTTGGTAGGAAACAACTCAAAGTTACCTGTATATATGCCCAGTGCACAGTTCAGGTCGCATTTCGTCAACGTCCGTATAACTGCATTTCAATCGAACGCTCTTCTGTTCATACCCTAGTTCCTCAAGGGTAAACACGATACCTTCCAACGAGGATCCATCGGTTGGTTCCATTACAGTACCGACGGTCTCAAATAAATAGCCAAATGTATCCAACCCGTTCAATGCAATAGCTAGACCACGTATGCGTCGAATATGCACGGAAAGTATTCGTAGATTATGGTTGCCACTATCGGTCTTATGTTGTACGTCGATCACTTTATGAATCTGTTTAATTGGGTTAGCCGATTTCTTATGCGTTGGTAGTCCAACGATGGGTTCGCTACGAGTAGCGGAAGCAGCAAACATTTCTGTAAACATATATATACATGTATTATTAAGAGTGAACCAACAAATATTAAGGTCACATCACTACTCACGAATAATGATTATTGGCTTCAAATGAAATAGCGTCTTGGTGGACTTAAACGAAAATATTTGAGGCCCCTAAATATATTAACATGAAAACGTTGTAGAATAAATTTTAATGATTATTTAAATTAACCAGTTAATATTATTTCAATGAAAAATTATCGAATGCAGTGAAGGACGCGGTACGTGCATGCACGACAGCATCGAAATGCAAATGGACGTTTATATCTCGAGAAGTGATTTTTTATACGTGTAACGTCTGGAAAGCAGTTGGCTCGCTTGCCTTGGAGCGTAACGGCCGATCCTCGGGAGGTCTATACGGCGAACTACACTGAAATAGCACAGCGCCACAAGTTACCTATTAACAACAGTAACTCTGGATTCTACCCGTTCCATGGAGTTGGTCTCTCAATCTGCTAGCAAAAAGATTCCCCACATGAGACGCCTTAACCTCCGTTCTCCAGGCCAGACTCCGCTCGAATGATGCCATTGCTTGGACTTTTTCAATGCGCGTCAGTGAAAACATTAACACACAAGCTTCGTTGCGATTTTGAATTCGTGATGCTGTTAAGCTATCATTCATGGGACGGGTAATGGGATCCATGTTTCGGGAACTGTGTTGAATTTAACCATAGATCCGAATGGTAATGATGTAATGTTTGCTTTGATATATCCGCACTACTCTTTCGAGCATACGACTGTCGTGTTTGATAACGTGTGTTGCCTCATGCATTTATTAAAATTATTTAATGTAAACGCGAATATTATCTCTTTCTGTTGAATTAAATATATTATTTTTTGGTACATTCAGTTGCATTAAATAGTTGCGTTTGGCGCGCTTTGTTTGACATGTCCGGTGTACCGAATACCAATTATCAGGGCATACAGAGTTATGCACCTCCCATGGATGGACTCACTAAATATGCCCACTTGCTTCAAGTTATCGATGAAATGGGGCGAGATATTAAGCCTACTTATGTGAATAATAAGAATGCCGCCGAACGATTAAAGAAAAACATACATTCTGCAAGAATGTTGGTCCGGGAATGTGTTACCGAACTCGAGAAGGTTCTCAAGAGTTAGGGCATGTTTTACCCTCAACGTTTTGTATCGATCATTATTTGCATAATCTAGTAAACGACAAACCGATCGTCTAATTTTTTATGGGGTATCGGCTCTGGTTTTTTTCCAAACGGTTCTTTAATTCGATCGACTATGAAAACACCCATATGCCGGACAAGTTACTATATTTACATGGAAATCCATACACACCTTTCCAGGGAAATACACCTCGCGTTCATTTGTATTTTTGTACGCGGTGAAGTATTTCAGGTTCCTATGTAATTATGGTAATTGTGCGTCGCCGACACTGTTCTTTGTCTTGTCGCTTGGAGCGCTTTGGAGGTGATGACTCTGGGGGCGGCCCGGTAGTTTCCTGTCCGAATGATTCAGACGTAGTTGCCATTGAGGAAATGTATGACGCATCTAATTCCGACAATAACACCTGGGCATGGACACAGATTAGATTACATTGTATAACCAAGAGAATATCTGCGAATGTTCATTACAACGGGCATTAATTATGTATTTACCATGTGCTCCGCCGATAGGAAGCGTTTTCTGCTCTTACTACAGCCTTTAGACAGTAGAGATTGCAGGTGTTTTCGAACCGATTCTCTAACAACCAATTGTCCTGGAAATAAAGAATCAACAACGGGATTTCCTGTCACAATGTACACAACCGGCCTGGCCTTTTCGGTAATACATGCCTTCATCTTTGGAGGTGCAACATTTATTCTCAGGCGAGACGCTGCTGCTTCCAAAGTGGCGTAATCATCATACATGGATGATCCGATATGTGCAGTCGCGAGTACATTGTCGAAAGTACCTAAATGCGGATTCGAGAGCAGGACCCCCAGCTGTATGTTCGTTATGTCGGTCAGTATTCGGTGGAGTACGTTTTTTCGTTTCTCTCGGGTTAATACCATATCCGCCACAAGCCGTGCTCGATCCAAACTGAATCTTATAAGTTTACAACGATTAACCAGGTCTATTGTTGTCGAATTCTTAGTCACGCCATCATCGTGCATTTGGGCAGGAAGGCTGCTGAATAGCCACCTCTCAGGAATATCTACGATCGGCCGACAGAAGCAAGACCGTCGTTTCAGACGCCAGTAGGTAAGTAGGAGATCGACAATATCAGGCGGAATCACGCGAGCACCCTCCGAGTTTTGCTGCAGATGTGTCGGAGGTTTTTGTTTTTCCGGACGGCAACGCTTCTCCAATAGAGTGATTACGTCGTTCGTTTTCACGGCCAGGAGGTGGGATATAGCTGGGTCGTCACTACGTGAATTTCTAAAATTATTAAAGATAGTAAATTTGCAAGTAAATGATTGGCTTGTGTCTTTGTGATAGGAGATCTTTTCATGGTTTGCAAACCTGTACGTGCTCTTGAAACCAGATTATCCTAGCTATTACAATCTCCCATAATTGGGCTCAACTTTTTCTCTTAGATAGTAGGCCCAAGGCAGAAAAATCATGCAATCGTACGTGTTAGTAGATCCCATTGAAGCATTAAGCAAAATGAAAGCCTTTTCCGATAGATCGATGGATTTTGGTGGATGGTTAGCAGAATGAGCTCCAATGTTGGCGTCTGTTGAAGTCGACGAAGCACCACTAAGGGCGCCCTTCTTAGGTGTTCGAAGGAGAGCAAGACGTGTTTGATAATCCGTTTTACTGTGTTTGGGACAGTGGGCCTAACGGGAACAGAAGGTTAACCATAATCGCACAAGTATCGTGTGTCGACAGGTGATACCGTGTACCAAAGACGTACACAAAATGTACATGCCCAATCCAGCACCGAGTAGAGAAAGGAGTTCGAGAGTAAATCTGTTTTAATCGTATCAACAGGCGGGCGGATTATTAACCATGGGCTTCTCTGGTTCGGGTGGTGCTGTGAAATCCGAAATGCTATCTGCGTATTAGGGTGGAATGTGTCTTCTAGAATGGCCTTTCTATTTAAGTGGTCGAATAACAAGTTATACTGAAGACAGAAAAATAAACAAGCAATCTTACCAATAGACGAGCATCACTTCCAACAAGTTCCTGCAGCATAACGAGATTTTTCTGGAAAGCACACGTCGCATGAAAGGCCACTTTGCATTTCTTTACGGAACACTGAATCGGAGCCCCGCAATGCAGTTTGCACAAGCAACACGAAAGATTTTTGCGCGCCTGTGGAACCTCATCGATCTTATTCACGGGCTCCATCAGCTCGATGTTACCGAAACCCACCTCAGGCACCCACAGGGCACAAGTGACGTGGCACCAAGACTTGTAATTACTAAGATAATAAAAATATATGCCGATTTTATAACGGCAGTATCATTCAGTAGTGTGCATTTTAGCAATATAAAAACCTACTCAACGATCTTCATAGCTCCCCCGGTGTTGGGACATAGGACACATTGCGTAGTCGACTTTGCGCCCATTTCACAGCGACGACAAAGCCATGGACCTTCGGGCAATTGGGGAACACCATAACAAGCCTTAAAACTGGATTACATTCAAAACAAACGATGACCAAACCTGGTGAACACAAACAAAGCATCCATCACAAAAAACAAGCTCATTTCCATCTTCGCCATCATACTGCAACAAGAAAATAGTGCAAGGACTAATTTGTAGCTTACCGATTGGCAAACGTCACATCTCGCGTTTTCGTAAAATTCGGGATTATTTTGAGGCTCCAGTTCAGAATTTGTAAAAGTCCGGTTCTTAATATACCATATTTCCTCCGCAGCTTCTATAACATCTTCCAACATCCACTCTTGAAGTCGGTTTCCACCGAGGCATTCGCGTTCTTCATTCACGATTCCTAGCCAGGTTGCATCCATGTCATCCAATTGGTAGAAAATTGATGTAATAATGTTTTTTTTCGAAATATGATGCAAATCTGGGTTGTAAGATACATCCCGGCTGCATCGAATAAGTTTGGTTGGTCTAGACAAACTAGTGATATATAAAGCAAACACTAACAGTGGGAACGATGTCAATTTACGTCTAACAACAGGAAGTTTTGCTTTTCTAAACGTTAAAAAACCGTCTAGACAACGTACCTAACTTTAGCGGTAGGTAAACCAAATACATTACTGGTTGCAACCTGAACACCATTCTTAATCCACTCAGGTTTCCACGAGTTGGTTATTTTAATTAAACATGGATACTTCGGAATGTCGATATCAGCCACGAGCATCAAGGAAACAGGGTGAGTGTCGTATACCTATAAATATTGTTATCATTACGCAAACTTACCTCGGAATGGTGCTTTTGGTGATCACTAGTTTCGCCATTAACTATTTCAACTAGGCGTCTCAGAGTTTCTTGGACAGAGTGCATCGAAATGGTTCTATGGCTCCAGTGACTGTAAACACCTGAAGTGTTCCCGAGGGTGGCGGAATAGAAAAAGGGGTCCATTAAAAAAGATACCCGTTTTCTAGTAGATGCAGTTCAAAACCGACGGCTACATTCAGGACAAAGAAAACGAATAAAAGAGGCGATCATGCTTTACTAACGACGAATGGCTGTCTGAAGTTACAAACACAGCGTAAGTGTATTTGCGAAGGAGGGTGGAAAGTTAACAGAGACGAAGAATTTACAATTCACGAGAAGCGTTGGGATAAAATGGGAAGGGTCTTTGCGACCCGGTTGATTAATTGCGCGCAAAAATGTCCGCTGCATCCGTATGTAGGGATAGGGTACGTTGTCTCTCTAGATGACCAGACCGTTTTACGCACAATAAAATATTCGTACAACCGAACATTATAAATGCAGCGGTCTTTTTGCTAAGAATACACAGTGTTTAAGGGGTCCGCGACAAGGGTATTATTGATCGGAAATCTGTATTATAGTAGAAAGAAAGTATGATTTACCGAAAAAAATAGTTATCGATAGTTACACGTCGATTTGTGTGGACATGTGAGGGAAATCTTGTATTGAGAGGCGCAAGTTGACTCACTCCTGAGGGACCAGGTGGAAATTATGAATATCATAGAAGATAACCATACGTGGAAAGAATTAATGGCGCGAATTATGTAAAGATAAAACCCGTGCGGTGTCGGGGTAAACCCCAGGACGTGACACCATTGTCATGCTCTTCCAGTAGGGGAATTCTGGCCTCAGAAATGTTACACCTTCGCTGGGGATTTTGTAACGGTAATAGTAGAACATGGATGAACAATGAAAAGACGCATTGAATTGAGGGAATGGGTATAATGAGATTAACAAATATATGTTAACGGTTATAAATGAATGGTGAGGGTATATAGACTTTGAGTACAAATGGGATGGGTCTGTAAAACAGGAAAACTACGCTGCTGGTCCATGAGTTTGGAAAAGATGGATGTTGCTCAAGTCTCGGCGACTGTGGATGAAGATCCAGTGTGACGCACCCTGTGTTGAGGGAGAGTGCGTGTTGCTTCACTCAAATAAAAGTCTTCGTCGTCATAGAAAATGGCCACTTATTGGTTACACAAGATAGCGTCCTATTGCTGCGTGCTTGAAATTATGCGTCCTTGAAATTCCGCGCGATGTTCAGGTAAAACACCGGGGCGTTACACCATCAACAAATTAAGTCCGGCTATAAACCAAGGTCGGGCCAAACTGTAATGTCCCAGTGGGAATGAGATCTAGGAAAATGGGATTAGTTAATAGCAACCTGTATTCCGCCAGAGGGTTTTCCCAAACGTCAGTCAACTCCATGAATAAGGCGACTTTAATGGGCGAGTGACCTTTACTTAGTAAGGAAGATTGGTAGAAGGGACACGCATCGTGTAAGTGCACTTACGAAAGAAGATATAATAAGGAAAGCGATATTCGAAGAAGTTGGAACACAATAGGAGCTTTGGGCGAAAATGGGACGGGTCCTTATAACGGGTAACTACCCAACTGGTCCATAGTGCGGGAGAAGGGAGGATGTCGCTGTATGACCTACAGTGTAGGATGTGTGGAGGTTGAGCGGCTGCAGTTGCCGGTTGCGGAGGGTTGGGAGAGCGAAAGGCATCCTGTATGACGGGAGAAAGTGAGTTGCCTCACTTTGAGTGAACCAGAGGGTTGTAAACACCATCAGATCGAACTTCGTTTCTCGTGGTCCTCGTGACCTCAATAAAGCTACTACAATTATTATTATTATTATTATAGAAAGATAGAAAGGCAAGATGGCCGCCTCTTATCCTGTCAGGTCGTTCGTTACAAAACAATAACCTGAATTACCCGCAACGTGCAATGTTTATTAAAACAAACATTAGCACAATGTACATTTCCGCGATCCACCTGGAAAGTGAATTACGAATTATAATGAAGGCCTTAGTTTCTTTCAATCAAGTATTACGATTCTGGTTTTTTTGCTATGTGAACTGGCAATTATACATCTTTACACATATATAATGAGTTTCATATCGAGGAATTCCAGGGACACTCTACTAAACTAACGATCTAAATCATCACTTACTGTCGGAGATATATTTTTCGTGGTATTATCTTCATTTGGTTCTACCTTGTTAACTTGAACAATTTATTACAAATGCAGACAATAATAAAAAATCATTAGCATCGATTGGATAGGTTGCAATCGAAATAGTGTCACTACCTGTATTTGCAAACGGAATTGTTGATATATGACTTCGCATCCGCGAGATCTAGTAACACTCACGAGGTAAACCTCTTGTCGGTGAAAAACGATAGGTTTCGTGGGAAAGGATTGATTGGGAAGATGGTTATGTTGTGATTTGCAGTTCGACGATAACTTAAACCACTAAACCTTTTAATGACACACGCGTCTAAAAATGATAATGAAAGAGAACGCAAACAAAAGTATTAACAAGATTGTTTACTTGATTTAATAATACAAAGGCACAACATTAAGTCGGCGATCGTGCGTTCGTTGTCGGAAATCGGTTCGTGTGAGTTAAAACAAAAGTGGGGCTTTAAAGGTCACTACAGGGCTCCCCCTTAGACTCTTCGTCGACAGGGGAAGAGATACAATAAGGATGGCTGGTGGGGACGCAGGTTAACCGACGGGAAATTAAGGGCCAACGTTTGTTAGATGTACGGATGACTCGACAGCTTGGTGTATGGGTGATCTTCAATCCGTCAGCCGGCTCCGGACTTATTCGGGCAGGGGCATAAGAAGATCACACAAAAGATTTTCGTCGCGGTGCTTGGGTTAACAAGCTCACCCGGTAAGCGGAGAGTTTCACTGTAGACCAATTTCGCCGGGCAGGAGTCGACGCCGGGTTTAAAAGTCGCACGAATGCCAAGCTGGACGAAAGGCAAATTGTCTGCCCAATGTTCTCGGTAATCTTAAGCCATGAAGGAGGACTTCCGTGTTCTATGGAGGCGGTCAACCATCCCATTGGCAGCGGGATGGTAAGAAGTCGTGCGGATTCGCACACATCCAAGAAATTGGCACATCTTTTGAAATGCTTTGATTCGAATTGTGCCCCTCGGTCGGTTGTCAAACGACTCGGAGATCGAAAGCGCGCCACCTGTTCTGCAGGAAGGCGGGAACGACCGTTTCTGCGCCGATGTCCGCTAGCGGTATAACTTCGCACCAACGGGTGAAGCCATCTATACAAGTCAGCAAGTAGCGGAAACCCCTGGACGAGGGCAACGGGCAGACTAAATCCACATGAACGTGCCTAAACCGTGCGTCGGATGTGTCGAACGTGCCGATCGGTACCCTGGTGTGACGATTGACTTTTACCTGTTGAAACCGAAGGCATGCCCGTGTTCACAGGCTAACGTCCCATTTGCAATACCTTCGAAGAAAATCTTTCAGGCACTAGTCGGGTGGTTACGCGAATACCAGTGTGCGAGAGACCATGAACCCTTCCAAAAACAGGTACACACTGTTCAACTCGATGCGCGAAAGGGCGCCGGCAACCTCATTATCTGCGCCGCGGATATTACGGAATTCCAGGTCGAACTGGGAGAGGAAATCGAGTTGTCCGATCTGGCGTTCGTTGTAGCGAGACGAGTAGGAGGCCATGGCATGAATCAACGGCTTATGGTCCGTGAAAATTAGACTGCCGCCACCTTCCGCAAAATGGCGAAAATGCTTTACGCTTTGGTAAGCCGCCAATAGTTCACGACCGAAGGTGCTGTATCGGAGTTCCGTTGGTGAAAGAGACTGCGAGAAAAATGGGAGTTGTTGTCGCCTATACTCGTCCCCTTGGTTGAGTAAAGCGCCGACTGCTGTATTCGAATGATCTTCTATCAAAGATAGTTGGGCATATGGGCGCGGATGAGCCATTGAGGTCGCGGCAGCAAGACCGGCCTTTAACTTCTTGAAGACTGCACTCTGTTCTGGTGACAGTTTAACCTGACCATTTCCGCTCGAGGTCAGAGGGGTTAACGGCGAGGCCATCTCGGCAAAGTCGGCGATGAAAGATTTCGTTGGGAGGGCGATTTCTGCCCTGAGTCAACCAATGGAATGTGAGGCGTGTGAAACGTTTGTTTAAGCTTGATGCCATAATAAAAGGAATCAATATGCCAATGAATCTGATAGCATGGGTGCGATCTAGCAACATTCGGGAAATGTTTTTGGTAACCAATATAAATAGTACATAAATATTCGGTGTATTAAGTTAACGAAAGACGCGCAAACAAAGACCATGCTCTATTGCGGCCTCGTGATGTAATATATATACATATACAGGGTTTCGTGTTCCTTTTTCTGAAAGGTGGGACAGTCTGAAAACGCGTGTGACAGGTATGAAATAGAAAATTTTTAATTTTACTAAAATTAAGTTTATTTAACTCGAGAATTTGGCTGCCCATGTCGTCGGAGTTAACGATTGCGACCATTTTCTGAGGGGCCATCTATAAATTAGAAACAATTTATGGTTTGAAAGACAACATTTGGCACACCATCGACGTATGTAAGTGTGCACGCAACAGACATTTGGAATATATCATTTATTATTCATAAATTGTAGACCGTCTTATATAAATCATTAAACCGGTGTAGACTTTAAATGAAAAATCGGGTGTTTAATTGAATTTTGATACAGCAACCTGGACTTGATAGACCCCATATATTCCTTTTGCTATTGTATTCGTTTATATACATCGCAGGTTAATTCGATTCAAGTCGACAATCAACTTGGCGACTTGTGTTTACCTTCTCCTATGGGTGATTACACGGGATTGATATTCGGGGCGTGATTCGGACGAATTCGTGCTGTCAAATTAGAATGATTCGCTGAACTGCGATGACTCGGGGAGATAAATCCGAGTTTTTCTTATTATAGATTTTATCATATTGTCTACCACGATTGGAGGCCACCCTGGCCATGGTGACACAGTGTATGCTACATACCAGTGCTCTCTGTTCTACAAGCTGGGCAGGATTTCTCCCGTCTTCGTCTTACGTTGCATTGTGTGGCGTTATTCTTAGTGATAATACTTCGCGACTCGAGGTCTTGTGAAGTGCGAAGATTATATAATGCCACCCGCTTTAGTGGTGAAGAACACCTATAATGCGCCGTATTTGTTTCGCTGGGGTCCAGAATGGTCAGCTTTGGACAGCGAGCATTAGGTCCCATTTGTGGACTGCAGAAGATCGTGTTTCCATTGGGAAAAAACCGTGCAATCATCTGTATATGTAAATGGTGACCAAATGCTTTCGTTTTTCCATGAATGCAATATTTTCCAATCTGAAAACAAGTCATCAAGAACGTTTTTTGATAAGAGTATTGATGGTAAAACGCTAACGTCTCTGTTTTTGTACGAGCTTTGAAAAAATTGCTGTTTATTTAATTCTTCGACATTGGCCAGCATGGATTGTTATCCTGAGATCGACAACCCAAATATGCACCATTGTATCTCCGTTATACATCAGTGACTTCTTCTTGTTATAGAAAAATTATAACTACGGGTTCAGAGACGTGTCGTAATATAAATTGCATAAGAAAAAATGTGGGCGTTCTTTGGAGTATAAGTATTTGGTGATAGGACCGAAGATAATCTATTTTCGAAGATCTACCCGACGCAGAAATTAAACATACCCATGGATATGCGGCAGGAGGAAGCGGCCTGGGAAGTTGAAAATATTAAAGTACGATATTCACGGTACTGGCGCACTCACAATGTCCATGCCTTAAACACGTGGAGCGGCGATACCCACAACATCAGATATCTACCACGGGTAATTTGAAGCATGCGGTTGCGGCACGTACCTTACTGTCTATCACTGTCTATCGCTAGTTTATCTCTTGTGGTATAAACTTCAACCATAAATTCTAGAGCTGCATTACACCAAAAGGTCGGGGTTAACTAGCAACCGTTGGAAAATTTTTCTTAACAATTCAGACCTTCGGAGTAAAACGAGAAATTGCTAGAGCCCGACCAGTGCGGCAGACTAATAAGGTCAATTGCGCTGTCAGATACAAATGCAATGAATACTGAGAATTTCAAACAAATAACCGTAATTGGAAATGCCAATGATCGGTGAAATTATTTTGAGCAGTCAATATGAGAAACGTGTTTTTATGTTGTACATTTGTTTTAAATTACATCACGCGATAGGTGGTTTTTGTTGGTCGTCCCGGTGTAAACAACACCATGTTTAATAGCGATTTTTTATTTTTGGGGTAAACATATTTATTAAATAACAGTTATTTTAAAAGAGATGATGCAAATTTGATTAATAATGAAATGTAGGCTTTTGTCGTATTATACTAATCATTATAGACCATTGACCCCCATTACCGAACGCGTGAAGAGGCAACCGATACCTTTGATGACAAATGAAATGGTTTATTTAATGATTTTCTGTTGTATTTAGATAGGTTAGGGCGTTTTGTGCCCCGTTTTTCGTTAAAAGAATTGACTGTGAATTGTTAATAGCAACATTGAATTCAGAGATAACCAAATCACTGAAAAACTTGGAAAAACGAAAAGTCGATCTAGCGATGCTTAATACCCACGTTTCACGCATTTCTATGGGGACGGGCAAGTTTTTTAGTCATACAATCAGCTCTTATTTTTTTAGAAAATGGCCATTATTTGTCAATTGACTTTTTGGGTATTACACACAAGCTTGCGCTAGTGAAGTTTTCAGGGAAACGTCACCGCCCAATGGTCGATGAAATGACATACCATTTCCCCAAGCGGCTAAGAGCGGGCTCTCTTTCCGAAGTGCGATATATTGTGAATTTAATCCTTTAGTTTTTTGAGTATTTGGCGATGACAGTTAAAGAATATTTATCAAGTCGCGGGTTGGAAGACCGCACCGTTCACGCATGCTTCAGCCTCCCCTTTCCGGTTGATACGACATCTTTGAAAACCGGTGAATTGATAGACTGGTCTAAAGGCTTTAACATCCGTCAATCGAGCCACGTTGAACTCGTTGACGCGTTCCAGAAAGCTCTTGACAAAAATGTTTGTAATTTGTTTAAAATGAATTTCTCTCAAAGAATATTCGAGTAAAAATCGATGCACTTGTCAACGACTGTACGGCTGTTCTTGAAGCATGTGCAGTTGGAGATTCCGAATGCGCAGCATCCTTCGTGATAAGTAGGTTTCATTGGTCCCGTTTCGTCGAACTTGAACTGACCTAGAGTCCCAAACACTTAAGATGGAGGAGTGAATGCAGCGTATATTGAAAAGATTTCGAACATCCGGCGTGCAGAATTGTTTGACGAAGATGCGCGCTCTGTGATAATGAACGTGGAATTGGCTGGATTCGGGGACGGTGGATGCTTAAGACGGTTCATGACAGAGTTTGATAAAAGAGTGGATCGTGTTTCTGCCACGCCGGGTTCACGCATGTAAGTCGCTATTTATTCAGCTATTTGATTCCGATTGTTTTGTAGCCATCACGGTTATTTTACTTTTCTCGGTATCGTATTGAAGAGAATAATCGATAGAGATTTAAAACTACTTTGCATATTCTAATCCGAACCAATGTATTAAATCAAGTAGTACAATAACTGTTTCTTTACGAATCAATACAAAATTACTTACTTAAAACGAAACTTCAGTTGTCTAAAAAGATACGTCGTTATTTTTATTTTTTAATATTATCTAAAACTGTCAGAAATGGCACGGGTTCGAATCCCGCCGCTGTCACCACTGTAAAAGGTAGCGATTGCTTGCCTTTTATTTACCTATAACAAGGTACAGACTTACCTTAGACACGTGTCGGAGGAACCGGGGGAAAATGAGCCTGGGTATTCTCTGCCGCGGTTAGAACGCCTTATCTGTTCTCCCTCACGGTTCGATATATATAGCGATGTTCGGGGCTCAAATTCCGAGTGTTCTCTTCACTTGATTCGCCCCGGACCGGTACGATTGATGAACCTCAAACAAACCAACACAGTCCGGTTAACGAATGACGCGCACTTATCGTTATCCACACGTTTCAAACAAACAGCCACCATACATAAAAGTGAAGACATTAATTTCGTAGTTTTCGTTCACTACTTCTATCGGTAGTTTCATGAATATTAATGTTTATAACATTTATTCGTGGTCCATGTGATGTCCATTTTTGGTACGAGAAACTGGAAATAGGTTGCTCGATATTATCTATTTATGAATACTATTGAAGTCCAGGTCACTCGGAAATATTTCCAACCTACTAACGCTGTCGTCGTATTATAGGTTTGAAAAATGTGTCAGTGGTGATAATATGGGAGAGACAGTACGCCAGGTGCTTCGCCTTCTAACGGAGCGTGGTCAACTCTTTGGAGGTGTTTGGCCGGTCACACTACGCGAAATCTTCACGTTTCCGGCCCGTTATCTCTGTGAGGTTGATCGTGACCCTGCACACCTCTTCTACAGCACCGAGTATGTACTTCGCGAAGACCTGTGTATTAACAACCTGACGTCAGAGGACATTCAAATCGTTCGCTATGTCTGCAAAGCCGTTGTTTACCGTTCGGCATGCCTTGCAGCCTCTGGTAAGGTTTCTTTCGGTAAACTTACTTGATATTGATATATATTTTTTCATAGGAATACAATTATTACTAAGTGAAGCTCGATTCATTGTTACTAAACGCATTGAGCGTCTTTTTCCCTCATTGGCCGATTCAAATTGAAGCTGGTCTGATAATCCAATGCAGATGCTTATACACGCTTTCTTCAAGCGGGCCAACTCGAACACCGAAAATAGGTTTCTTAAACATACGAACAAGAGCAAATCCATGTCAAAGAATTACTTATCTCGAACCATCGTATCATTCCTTCGTTTCCTCGGTGAAAATATGCAACTCGAGTTATTTATAACAATTTCGCTGGCCGAAAGCGCGGCTGGACTCACGCCCACTCATGTCTTCAACCTTTGGGCACCAGGCTCCAACCCTACTCCTGTCCGCGCGCGTTTCAGGATTAGCCTGGCAGCCCTTCGAAGAAAGTGGGCCCATAAATGCACCATTTTAGCTGCGCTCGGCCTAACCGCGAAACGCTAAGCAGTTGCGTACGATCAAAATGTCGGAACAGCAAGCCGTCGGAAAGACTGGATCACCGGCACAACACTGCAACTTTCAGTGAAGGCCAGGGAAGCCCTTGGCAAGGCGCTTCCAGTTCTGGTGACAGGGTACGCTCTCGACAAGACTAGATCGCAAAAACCAATGGTCCGAGGTCTCGGAATCCATGAAGACCGCGGCTAAGACAAGGTACTTAGGAAAGCTTTCTCGCATCATTCAGGTAGCATGCTGTATGCGTCAGCTCTTATAACATCTGATGCCGGCCATTGGTCGGACACTTCGATCACCTCCTGCACTACTCGGCAGGACACCATCTAGACCAGACTGATTGCCCACCAACTGTGTCAGACATTGCCAACGCAATACTTAAGCCCCGAAATTTGCTTGCAGACATAGGTTTACATCTACCGCGCTTCAATTGTCTTATCCTAACATACGGTTGCGAAACCTGGTCATGGTCGTCGCAGACACAAGTAGATTGGACGTATTCTGTCACTGGTGTCTGCGACGAATCTCAAAAGCGGACTGGCGTGACCAGCTCTACATCGACGAAATAAGACGTCGCTGCGCAAACCAGGAGAATATGTCAACATCAGCTGCGCTTTTTCGGTCAAATTCTATGCCGGACAGCATGAACCTTTACAACCGTTGCCTATAATCGTCACGTTGACCAGGTTGGCGCTGGCGGATCGGTGGGGCACTTAAAACATGCGTAGGTGCGATTAAAGCAAAATAGAGCGTTTGGGTTTGCAGTACGTCTACTGAATGTCCCGTTGAAGCCAGAACCGGACAAAAATCTGCTCCGACCTGACTTCCGATCGTCATGCATGGGCAGCCACAATTCGCGACATTTATAAAGCCGGTTCATCCTCTCACAGGACATTGATGAAAAAGGAAGCAATCAATTCCAAACCCCATAAATACCCGCTCGTGTTGTCGGTATTTATTAGAGGATTAACTGCATTTGCTCTAGCGTTCGTAATTGTTCGAATATTCCTAAATCGACATATTCGTATATCTAAAGTGTGTAGTGGCAATACATCCAATAACGAAATATTTCTTATAAACGTATCTTATTTCCGTACGGATACCAATTCCTCTTTTTCTTAGCTGCTGTTACAATTCTGAAACGGCTCAACCGACTTCGAGTTACCATGGGTGTGGATGGCTACATGTTTCGACTTCATCCTACCTACTGCAAACAAATGATAACAGTTATGACCACCCTAATGCCGAAACACATGACGGTACGTTTTTTAGCGTCGATTTCCCCATTTATATATGTTCTCCAGCTTCTATAAATATTTCATCTACTCTTCTGATCAATATTAACATAATTCAGTTCGCATGTAGTGCTTTATATTTCCCCTGACTAACAAATCTAATATAACTACCCAACCCTGACTGTCCCCTTCCTTCCGAATTCTCTGTCATCACTAGATATTTTGTAAGGATAGTCGTATACCCAACATGTGCTGTTACGGTTTTATTCCGGGATATTATAATCACGAATAATTATATGCTCATACACATGTTATTCCGTTTCTTAGGTGACGTTGTTGCCGATTTGCATGACGTTTCAACTCCCGAAAATGCGTCATGCGATGGCTTCAGATGTTTTAATGGGTTCTGAGGGAACTCTCTAGCTTAATGAACATCATCTCTCGCTAGTTAATTTAAGATTATCCAATCACCAATATATAATCTATGAATTCGGCGACTTGAACCCTTGTTTAGTAAACATACTCATGCTCCGTTTTAGTTTCGTCTCAAACTCTGCGACGGTGGATACGAAACGGGCGGGGCGATGATTTTAGCTATATACAAAGAACAACCTCCACAGGTTCTCTTTTGAACAGCAAAGTCCTGTTTTCACGGATTTATTCATAGGTGTATTTATTATAAATACAACGAGAATATTGATAGATTCTTCTATTCATAGGTACACCGACAAATCATACGATACACTAGCGTCCATTGACCCTGCTTAAACTGTTTGAAACTTAATTTACGGCTTCCCTGATATGTGTTCACTGGGCAATAAAAAGACGTAGTTCCTTAAAATACTAACCTTTGAACAGGGTTATTAAAATCACCCAACTGGTTCGTTAAAAAATGCTTTTCTAAATTGTGACTAGGAATTTCGGTACATACGCGTTAAAACATACCCAGTTTCGTAACCATTCGAAAACAATTTCGATGTTGGAATACATTTACGTTTTATTGAGGGCAGAGAAGCTCGGTTTACTTTACGTTTTCCAGAAAAGCCGAGCTCAGAGAATTTCATTTCACTGTATGTCTGTCTTAAATCGAGCTTATAATAAGAGTAGCACAGCCGGTTTATCTATCACCGGAAGACACAAATAGAGATTTTGAGATGCATTGAAGTTTTATTTGGTCCAGAGCAGCTAAGTTTATTATACGTCGGCATCAAGTAGCGCGAATAACGAGTGGAGCACAACGGCGTGATCCATTTCCGAAAAGCCGAGTTAACAGTTGGAGATACATTAAGATTAATCGAGCGCAGAGAATTTCTTTTCACCGTATGTCTGTGTGAAATCGCGCTGATAATAAGAGGAGCAAAACAACCGTGTCATCTATCAGTTTTAGATACATTGCGCTTAATTGAGCGACGAGAAATTAAGTTCACTGTGTCCGTGTCAATTCGTGAAAATAACGAGTGTTGCACAACGGCGTGATCCATTTCGGAAAAGCTGAGTAAAACGTTGGAGATACATAGCGTTTAATCGAGCAAAAAAAATTTCTTTTCACTGTATGTCTGTCTGAAATCGCGCTAATAATAAGAGGAGCACAACCGTGTCATCTATCGCAGGAAGACACGAATGGAGAGTTTTAGATGCAATGACGTTTAACTTGGTGCGGAGCAGCTCGGTTTATTGTATCGTCGGCCTCAAATGGCGCGAATAAAAAGTGAAGCACAGCGGCGTTATCTATTTCAGAAAAGCTGAATTACCAGTTGGAGATACATTGCTGCCTTAATTGAGCGACGAGAATTTCAGTTCAACTGTATGTCTGTCTGAAATCGCGCTTATAATAAGAGGAGCACAACCGTGTGATCTATCGCAGGAAGACACGAATGGAGAGTTTTAGATGCAATGACGTTTTACTTGGTGCAGAGCAGCTCGGTTTATTATTCGTCGGCTTCAAATAGCGCGAATAACGAGTGGAGCACAACGGCGTCATCCATTTCAGAAAAGCTGAATTAACAGTTGGAGATACATTGCGCTTAATTAAGCGACGAGAATTTCAGTTCACTGTATGTCTATCTGATATCGCGCTCATAATAAGAGGAGCACAACCGTGTCATCTATCACAGGAAGACACGAATGGACAGTTGGAGATACTTTGACGTTTAACTTGGTTGAGAGCAGCTCGGTTTATTATACGTCGGCCTCAAATAGCGCGAATAACGAGGTGAAGCACAACGGCGTCATCCATTTCAGAAAAGCTGAATTAACAGTTGGAGATACATTGCGCTTAATTAAGCGACGAGAATTTCAGTTAAATGTATGTCTTTCTGATATCGCGCTAATAATAAGAGGAGCACAACCGTGACATCTATCACAGGAAGACACGAATGGACAGTTGGAGATACTTTGACGTTTAACTTGGGTTGAGAGCGGCTCGGTTTATTATACGTCGGCCTCAAATAGCGCAAATAACGAGTGTGAGCACAACGGCGTCATCTATTTCAGAAAAGCTGAATTAACAGTTGGAGATACATTGCGCTTAATTGAGCGACGAGAATTTCAGTTAAATGTATGTCTATCTGATATCGCGCTAATAATAAGAGGAGCAAAACCGTGTCATCTATCACAGGAAGACACGAATGGACAGTTGGAGATACTTTGACGTTTAACTTGGGTTGAGAGCAGCTCGGTTTATTATACGTCGGCCTCAAATAGCGCGAATAACGAGGTGAAGCACAACGGCGTCATCTATTTCAGAAAAGCTGAATTAACAGTTGGAGATACATTGCGCTTAATTAAGCGACGAGAATTTCAGTTTAACTGTATGTCTGTCTGATATCGCGCTAATAATAAGAGGAGCAAAACCGTGTCATCTATCACAGGAAGACACGAATGGACAGTTGGAGATGCTTTGACGTTTAACTTGGTTGCAGAGCGGCTCGGTTTATTATACGTCGGCCTCAAATAGCGCAAATAACGAGTGTGAGCACAGCGGCGTCATCTATTTCAGAAAAGCTGAATTAACAGTTGGAGATACATTGCGCTTAATTGAGCGACGAGAATTTCAGTTAAATGTATGTCTATCTGATATCGCGCTAATAATAAGAGGAGCACAACCGTGACATCTATCACAGGAAGACACGAATGGACAGTTGGAGATACTTTGACGTTTAACTGGGTTGAGAGCGGCTCGGTTTATTATACGTCGGCCTCAAATAGCGCAAATAACGAGGTGAGGACAGCGGCGTCATCTATTTCAGAAAAGCTGAATTAACAGTTGGAGATACATTGCGCTTAATTAAGCGACGAGAATTTCAGTTAAATGTATGTCTGTCTGATATCGCGCTAATAATAAGAGGAGCAAAACCGTGTCATCTATCACAGGAAGACACGAATGGACAGTTGGAGATACTTTGACGTTTAACTTGGTTGCAGAGCAGCTCGGTTTATTATACGTCGGCCTCAAATAGCGCGAATAACGAGTGGAGCACAACGGCGTGATCCATTTCAGAAGAGCTGAATTAACAGTTGGAGATACATTGCGCTTAATTGAGCGACGAGAATTTCAGTTAACTGTATGTCTGTCTGATATCGCGCTAATAATAAGAGGAGCACAACCGTGACATCTATCACAGGAAGACACGAATGGACAGTTGGAGATACTTTGACGTTTAACTTGGTTGCAGAGCGGCTCGGTTTATTATACGTCGGCCTCAAATAGCGCAAATAACGAGTGTGAGCACAACGGCGTCATCTATTTCAGAAAAGCTGAATTAACAGTTGGAGATACATTGCGCTTAATTGAGCGACGAGAATTTCAGTTAACTGTATGTCTATCTGATATCGCGCTAATAATAAGAGGAGCAAAACCGTGTCATCTATCACAGGAAGACACGAATGGACAGTTGGAGATACTTTGACGTTTAACTTGGTTGCAGAGCAGCTCGGTTTATTATACGTCGGCCTCAAATAGCGCGAATAACGAGTGGAGCACAGCGGCGTCATCTATTTCAGAAAAGCTGAATTAACAGTTGGAGATACATTGCGCTTAATTGAGCGACGAGAATTTCAGTTAAATGTATGTCTTTCTGATATCGCGCTTAATAATAAGAGGAGCACAACCGTGACATCTATCACAGGAAGACACGAATGGACAGTTGGAGATACTTTGACGTTTAACTTGGTTGCAGAGCGGCTCGGTTTATTATACGTCGGCCTCAAATAGCGCAAATAACGAGGTGAGGACAGCGGCGTCATCTATTTCAGAAAAGCTGAATTAACAGTTGGAGATACATTGCGCTTAATTGAGCGACAGAGAATTTCAGTTAAATGTATGTCTGTCTGATATCGCGCTTAATAATAAGAGGAGCACAACCGTGACATCTATCACAGGAAGACACGAATGGACAGTTGGAGATACTTTGACGTTTAACTTGGTTGCAGAGCGGCTCGGTTTATTATACGTCGGCCTCAAATAGCGCAAATAACGAGTGGAGCACAGCGGCGTCATCTATTTCAGAAAAGCTGAATTAACAGTTGGAGATACATTGCGCTTAATTGAGCGACGAGAATTTCATTTCACTGTATGTCTATCTGATATCGGTCTTAATAATAAGAGGAGCAAAACCGTGTCATCTATCACAGGAAGACACGAATGGACAGTTGGAGATACTTTGACGTTTAACTTGGTTGAGAGCAGCTTAGTTTATTATACGTCGGCCTCAAATAGCGCAAATAACGAGGTGCAGCACAGCGGCGTCATCTATTTCAGAAAAGCTGAATTAACAGTTGGAGATACATTGCGCTTAATTGAGCGACGAGAATTTCAGTTAAATGTATGTCTATCTGATATCGCTTTAATAATAAGAGGAGCAAAACCGTGTCATCTATCACAGGAAGACACGAATGGACAGTTGGAGATACTTTGACGTTTAACTGGGTTGAGAGCGGCTTGGTTTATTATACGTCGGCCTCAAATAGCGCAAATAACGAGGTGAGGACAGCGGCGTCATCTATTTCAGAAAAGCTGAATTAACAGTTGGAGATACATTGCGCTTAATTGAGCGACGAGAATTTCACTTGCATGTCTGTCTGGATATCGCGCTAATAATAAGATGGAGATCAACAACCGTGTCATCTATAACAGGAAGACACGAATGGACAGTTGGAGATGCTTTGACATTTAACTTGGTGGAGAGCAGCTCGGTTTATTATACGTCGGCCTCAAATAGCGCGAATAACGAGTGGAGCACAACGGCGTGATCCATTTCAGAAAAGCTGAATTAACAGTTGGAGATACATTGCGCTTAATTGAGCGACAGAGAATTTCATTTCACTGTATGTCTGTCTGAAATCGCGCTAATATTAAGAGCAGCAATCAAGGGTCATCTATCACAGGAGTTTGAGATACATTGAACTGATGCAACGGTTCAACCGCTGTTCCATCAAGATGTTCAGGAGAAGGACGACGACGAACACACCGGCGTTAAAACTGATGCAACGGTTCCACCGCTGTTCCATCAAGATGTTCAGGAGAAGGACGGAGAACACACCGGCGTTAAAACTGATGCAACGGTTCCACCGCTGTTCCATCAAGATGTTCAGGTGTAGAACGGACGACGAACACACCGGCGTTAAAACTGATGCAACGGTTCCACCGCTGTTCCATCAAGATGTTCAGGAGAAGGACGGACGACGAACACACCGGCGTAAAAACTGATGCAACGGTTCCACCGCTGTTCCATCAAGATGTTCAGGAGAAGGACGGACGACGAACACACCGGCGTTAAAACTGATGCAACGGTTCAACCGCTGTTCCATCAAGATGTTCAGGAGAGAGACGACGAACACACCGGCGTTAAAACTGATGCAACGGTTCAACCGCTGTTCCATCAAGATGTTCAGGAGAAGGACGACGACGAACACACCGGCGTTAAAACTGATGCAACGGTTCAACCGCTGTTCCATCAAGATGTTCAGGAGAGAGACGACGAACACACCGGCGTTAAAACTGATGCAACGGTTCCACCGCTGTTCCATAAAGATGTTCAGGAGAAAGACGACGAATACACCGGCGTTCAAACTGATGCAACGGTTCCACCGCTGTTCCATCAAGATGTTCAGGAGAAGGAATACGAACACACCGGCGTTAAAACTGATGCAACGGTTCTACCGCTGTTCCATCAAGATGTTCAGGAGAAGGACGGACGACGAACACACCGGCGTTAAAACTGATGCAACGGTTCCACCGCTGTTCCATCAAGATGTTCAGGAGAAGGACGGACGACGAACACACCGGCGTTAAAACTGATGCAACGGTTCTACCGCTGTTCGAAGAAGATGTTCAGGAGAAGAACGACGAACACACCGGCGTTAAAACTGATGCAACGGTTCCACCGCTGTTCCATCAAGATGTTCAAGAGAAGGACGACGAACACAATTGCGTTAAAACTGATGCAAAGGTTCCACCGTTGTTCCATCAAGATTTTCAGAAGAAGGAGGACGAAATAACAAGCGTTAAAACAGATGCAATGGTTCCACCGCTGTTCTATAAAGATGTTCAGTATAAGGACGGACGACGAACACACCGGCATAAAAACTGATGCAACGGTTCTACCGCTGTTCCATCAAGATGTTCAGGAGAAGGACGACGAACACACCGGCGTTAAAACTGATGCAACGGTTCCACCGCTGTTCCATCAAGATGTTCAGGAGAAGGACGGACGACGAACACACCGGCGTTTAAACTGATGCAACGGTTCCACCGCTGTTCCATCAAGATGTTCAAGAGAAGAACGACGACGAACACACCGGCGTTAAAACTGATGCAACGGTTCCACCGCTGTTCCATCAAGATGTTCAGAAGAAGGACGGACGACGAACACACCGGCGTTAAAACTGATGCAACGGTTCCACCGCTGTTCCATCAAGATGTTCAGGAGAAGGACGGACGACGAACACACCGGCGTAAAAACTGATGCAACGGTTCCACCGCTGTTCCATCAAGATGTTCAGGAGAAGGACGGACGAACACACCGGCGTTAAAACTGATGCAACGGTTCCACCGCTGTTCCATCAAGATGTTCAGGAGAAGGACGGACGACGAACACACCGGCGTTAAAACTGATGCAACGGTTCAACCGCTGTTCCATCAAGATGTTCAGGAGAAGGACGGACGACGAACACACCGGCGTTAAAACTGATGCAACGGTTCCACCGCTGTTCCATCAAGATGTTCAGGAGAAGGACGGACGACGAACACACCGGCGTTAAAACTGATGCAACGGTTCCACCGCTGTTCCATCAAGATGTTCAGAAGAAGGACGGACGACGAACACACCGGCGTTAAAACTGATGCAACGGTTCCACCGCTGTTCCATCAAGATGTTCAGGAGAAGGACGGACGACGAACACACCGGCGTTAAAACTGATGCAACGGTTCCACCGCTGTTCCATCAAGATGTTCAGGAGAAGGACGACGAACACACCGGCGTTTAAACTGATGCAACGGTTCCACCGCTGTTCCATCAAGATGTTCAGGAAACGGACGACGAACACACCGGCGTTTAAACTGATGCAACGGTTCCACCGCTGTTCCATCAAGATGTTCAAAGAGAACGGACGACGAACACACCGGCGTTTAAACTGATGCAACGGTTCCACCGCTGTTCCATCAAGATGTTCAGGAGAAGGACGGACGACGAACAAACCGGCGTTAAAACTGATGCAACGGTTCCACCGCTGTTCCATCAAGATGTTCAGGAGAAGGACGGACGACGAACACACCGGCGTAAAAACTGATGCAACGGTTCCACCGCTGTTCCATCAAGATGTTCAAGAGAAGGACGACGAACACACCGGCGTTAAAACTGATGCAACGGTTCCACCGCTGTTCCATCAAGATGTTCAGGAGAAGGACGGACGACGAACACACCGGCGTTAAAACTGATGCAACGGTTCAACCGCTGTTCCATCAAGATGTTCAGGAGAAGGACGGACTACGAACACACCGGCGTTAAAACTGATGCAACGGTTCTACCGCTGTTCCATCAAGATGTTCAGGAGAAGGACGGACGACGAACACACCGGCGTTAAAACTGATGCAACGGTTCCACCGCTGTTCCATCAAGATGTTCAGGAGAAGGACGACGACGAACACACCGGCGTTAAAACTGATGCAACGGTTCCACCGCTGTTCCATCAAGATGTTCAGGAGAGAAGGACGGACGACGAACACACCGGCGTAAAAACGGATGCAACGGTTCCACCGCTGTTCCATCAAGATGTTCAGGAGAAGGACGAAGGAGAAGGACGACGACGAACACACCGGCGTTTAAACTGATGCAACGGTTCCACCGCTGTTCCATCAAGATGTTCAGGAGAAGGACGGACGACGAACACACCGGCGTTAAAACTGATGCAACGGTTCCACCGCTGTTCCATCAAGATGTTCAGGAGAAGGAGGACGACGAACACACCGGCGTTAAAACTGATGCAACGGTTCCACCGCTGTTCCATCAAGATGTTCAGGAGAAGGACGGACGACGAACACACCGGCGTTAAAACTGATGCAACGGTTCCACCGCTGTTCCATCAAGATGTTCAGGAGAAGGACGGACGACGAACACACCGGCGTTAAAACTGATGCAACGGTTCCACCGCTGTTCCATCAAGATGTTCAGGAGAAGGACGGACGACGAACACACCGGCGTTAAAACTGATGCAACGGTTCCACCGCTGTTCCATCAAGATGTTCAGGAGAAGGACGGACGACGAACACACCGGCGTTAAAACTGATGCAACGGTTCCACCGCTGTTCCATCAAGATGTTCAGGAGAAGGACGGACGACGAACACACCGGCGTTAAAACTGATGCAACGGTTCCACCGCTGTTCCATCAAGATGTTCAGGAGAAGGACGGACGACGAACACACCGGCGTTAAAACTGATGCAACGGTTCCACCGCTGTTCCATCAAGATGTTCAGGAGAAGGACGGACGACGAACACACCGGCGTTAAAACTGATGCAACGGTTCCACCGCTGTTCCATCAAGATGTTCAGGAGAAGGACGACGACGAACACACCGGCGTTAAAACTGATGCAACGGTTCCACCGCTGTTCCATCAAGATGTTCAGGAGAAGGACGGACGACGAACACACCGGCGTTAAAACTGATGCAACGGTTCCACCGCTGTTCCATCAAGATGTTCAGGAGAAGGACGGACGACGAACACACCGGCGTTAAAACTGATGCAACGGTTCCACCGCTGTTCCATCAAGATGTTCAGGAGAAGGACGGACGACGAACACACCGGCCAAGATGTTCAGGAGAAGGACGACGAACACACCGGCGTTAAAACTGATGCAACGGTTCACCGCTGTTCCATCAAGATGTCATCACGAGAAGGACGGACTACGAACACACCGGCGTTGAAACTGATGCAACGGTTCCACCGGCAATTCCAGTCAAGATGCTCGGGAGAAGGACGACGCGCACATACCGGCGTTAAAACTGAAGCAACGGTTCAGCCGCTGTTCCATCAGAGATCTTCAGGAGGACGACGAACTAAACACGGCGTAAAAACGGATGCAACGGTTCAACGGATGCTCCATCAAGATTGTTCAGGAGAAGGACGGACGACGAACACACCGGCGTTAAAACAGATGCAACGGTTCTACCGCTGTTCCATCAAGATGTTCAGGAGAAGGACGGACGACGAACACACCGGCGTTAAAACTGATGCAACGGTTCCACCGCTGTTCCATCAAGATGTTCAGGAGAAGGACGGACGACGAACACACCGGCGTTAAAACTGATGCAACGGTTCCACCGCTGTTCCATCAAGATGTTCAGGAGAAGGACGGACGACGAACACACCGGCGTTAAAACTGATGCAACGGTTCCACCGCTGTTCCATCAAGATGTTCAGGAGAAGGACGGACGACGAACACACCGGCGTTTAAACTGATGCAACGGTTCACCGCTGTTCCATCAAGATGTTCAGGAGAAGGAGGAACGACGAACACACCGGCGTTAAAACTGATGCAACGGTTCCACCGCTGTTCCATCAAGATGTTCAGGAGAAGGAAGGACGACGAACACACCGGCGTTAAAACTGATGCAACGGTTCCACTGCTGTTCCATCAAGATGTTCAGGAGAAGGACCGACAACGAACACACCGGCGTTAAAACGGATGCAACGGTTCTACCACTGTTCCATCAAGATGTTCAGGAGAAGGACGACGAACACACCGGCGTTTAAACTGATGCAACGGTTCTACCGGTTTTCAATCAAGATATTAAGGAGAAGGACGACGAACACACCGGCGTAAACTGATGCAACGGTTCTGCAGCTGTTCCATTAAGATCTTCATGAGAAGGACGACGAACACACCGTCGTAAAAAAAGATGCAATGTTCTACGGTTGTTCTATGAAGATTATAATAAGAAAAACGGCGAACACCTCGGCGTGAAAAAAGATGCAACGGTTCTACGGTTGTTCCATCAAGATGTTCAGGAGAAGGACGGACGAACACACCGGCGTGAAAACTGATGCAACAGTTCCACCGCTGTTCCATCAAGATGTTCAGGAGAAGGACGGACGACGAACACACCGGCGTTAAAACTGATGCAACGGTTCCACCGCTGTTCCATCAAGATGTTCAGGAGAAGGACGGACGACGAACACACCGGCGTTAAAACTGATGCAACGGTTCCACCGCTGTTCCATCAAGATGTTCAGGAGAAGGACGACGACGAACACACCGGCGTTAAAACTGATGCAACGGTTCCACCGCTGTTCCATCAAGATGTTCAGGAGAAGGACGGACGACGAACACACCGGCGTTAAAACTGATGCAACGGTTCCACCGCTGTTCCATCAAGATGTTCAGGAGAAGGACGGACGACGAACACACCGGCGTTTAAACTGATGCAACGGTTCCACCGCTGTTCCATCAAGATGTTCAGGAGAAGGACGGACGACGAACACACCGGCGTTAAAACTGATGCAACGGTTCCACCGCTGTTCCATCAAGATGTTCAGGAGAAGGACGACGGACACACCGGCGTTAAAACTGATTCAACGGTTCCACCGCTGTTCCATCAAGATGTTCAGGAGAAGGACGGACGACGAACACACCTGCGTTAAAACTGATGCAACGGTTCTACCGCTGTTCCATCAAGATGTTCAGGAGAAGGACGGACGACGAACACACCGGCGTTAAAACTGATGCAACGGTTCCACCGCTGTTCCATCAAGATGTTCAGGAGAAGGACGGACGACGAACACACCGGCGTTAAAACTGATGCAACGGTTCCACCGCTGTTCCATCAAGATGTTCAGGAGAAGGACGGACGACGAACACACCGGCGTTTAAACTGATGCAACGGTTCCACCGCTGTTCAATCAAGATGTTCAGGAGAAGGACGACGAACAAACCGGCCTTAAAACTGATTCAACGGTTCCATGGATGTTCCATGAAGATGTTCAGGAGAAGGACGGATAACGAACACACTGGCGTTAAAACTGATGCAACGGTTCCACTGCTGTTCCATCAAGATGTTCAGGAGAAGGACAACGAACACACCGGCGTTAAAACTGATGCAACGGTTCCACCGCTGTTCCATCAAGATGTTCAGGGAAGGACGGACGACGAACACGCGGCGTTTAAACTGATGCAACGGTTCTACCGATTTTCCAATCAAGATATTAGGAAAAAGAACGACGATTAAACCGGCGTTAAAACTAATGCAACGGTTCCACCGCTATTCCATCAAGATTTTCAGG